>JASDDO010000026.1:112934264-113531897 GCA_030015575.1 Agapanthus africanus | reverse complement strand
TCTCCTGTGAATCCAATCAGTAACACTCCCGTACAGTCCGGTCTCTTCGTCTGATATGTTGTATATCTAGTCTAGGGGTGGTATACGTCAGACCCCAGTAACCGATAAGTCGTGTCGATGTGAGGCTTATAACAGGTCGAGAAACTACTGGTAACACTTACCAGTAATCTCTATATCAGCCTGGCCAGGACTTCCAGTTATAGCCAATCGACACAGCACAACATCAACTCCCTATACCGGGAGAGGATGAATCCCCTCCTATCGCTCATTGTCTCCATGTGATTCGGGACTGCACCCAAAAGCCACCAGTTTTGCACGGCCCTCTTAGACGTGGTAAGGTGGAATCAAAGCACAGTGAGAAATCACACAAGACTCTATGACGATCTCGGTCTACAGACTACCCTGTACCAGTGTCACCGTAGAACTGCCATTTAACGTGAGGTATATCACCATCTGGGAGTTCTCGGCGAGTCCGTCCAGTGTACCCAGTCTTCACTAAACCACCCGTACACCATCCTTGATGTCAAACACCGATGGATATGGGATCATCCATCGCCCATCATATGGTCAAGATGCACATACGCTAGTCTACTCTGCTGTATCGATGCCCTATCTCGATATACGCTCGACTAGGAACTGTTATAGGATGTACTCATCGACTACCGATGCCCTACTAGTATGATATCATCATAGTCCCAGTAGTCGAGTACAGATCCTAAGGGCTTTATCACATGTGAGAGTAAGAAATTAAACTAATGTAAGTCAACATGTTAAGATAAAGGAAAACCAAATAGCATACTATCATAACGAGCAAGAAAGTCCCTCTCTATATATATCCAAGCCTCCATTATAATATACATCATATGTACAACAATGGCCACTAGGGCATATACATAACTAACAGCCTGTACCAGTGTCACCAGAGAACTGCTATCTGACGATAGGTATAGTACATCTAGAAGTTCTCGGCGAATCTTGTTCGGTGTACCCATTCTCTAATGAGCGCATATGTACATCCTTTGATGTCAAACACCAATGGTTATGGGATCAACTATCGCCCCCTACAGGGTCAAGAAACGTACACACTAGTCTACTCTGGAATATCGATGCCCTGTCTCGATTCTCTCTCGACTAGGAACAATTAAAGGATGTGCTTGTGGACTACATAAGTCCCAGTAGTATGATCCGCATCATAGTCCTGGTAGTCAATCTAACATCGTGAGGGCTTTATCAACATGTACTAGAGAGATAGTATAATAATACTAAGTGTACATATTAAGATAAAGAGCAAGCAGATAGCATACTATCATGTTGAGCAAGAAAGCCCTCTATATATATGTCCAAGCATCCACTATATCATACAAATGGGCTCTAAGGCATACATATTCCTAACAATCTCCCACTTGCACTAAAGCCAGTTGTTGTAGTATCTCATACCCAACATCCCAAAAAGTCTCTCAAACTGCGTCTAGGGGAGGGCCTTCGTGAGTGGATCCGCTACGTTGTCCTTCGTGTCTACTCTCCTAACCTAGATCTCCCGTCGATCTACTATCTCCCAAATCAGGCGATACCGTCTAAGAATATGCCTGGATCACTGATGGGACCGAGGTTCCTTTTCCAAAGCCATAGCTCCATTGTTATCACAATACACACGTATTGTATGCTCAATGGTTGGAACCGCACTAAGTTCAGCTATGAACTTCTGTTGCATATAGTGCCCTCAATGTCAATTATTGGATAGCAGGCACGCGATTGCAATGATTGAGGAGGACCTATACCGGCAGGACAGTCTTACTCGAGATGATAGTATGCTATCTGGTTCGTCTTTATCATCGTGTACAGTTTTAGGTGACATGATCACTATTACACGTTGATAGAGCCCTTAGGATTCTTGCTTGACTATAGTATGATGGCGATCATATACATGAGAGTTGGGTAGTCCATAAGCACATCCTTAAAAGTGGTCCCTAGTCGTGGGAGTTTCAAGACAGGGTATCGATACTCTGGAGTAGACTAGTGTATACAGTCGAGACCCCGAAGAGGGGCGTTGGTCGGTCTCACAAGCCATTGGTGTCAGTTGGTTCACCTAAGATGTATACAAGTGCTCATTGGGTTATGAGTGCACAGGACATGACTCACCGGGAATCTGCTAGTTAGTATTATACCTAGCATCAGATAGCAGTTCCCTGGTGACATGTGTACAGGTTAGTTCATCGACCTGAGGTCATCCTTTGTCTCGTGTGAGTTCCTACTGTGCTTAGATTACTACCCTACCACGGCTCAAAGGAGTCGTGCAAACATGTTTTAGTTGGGTACAGTCCCAAGCCACATAGAGGCAGTGAGCGGATCGGCAGGGGATTCGTCTCTCCCGGTATTGGGGGTGAGATCGCGCTGTGTCTAGGAGAGCTATTACACCAAGTCCTTGGCCAAGGCATGCGAGTATTACTGGTAGGTATTCCAGTAGTATCTCAGGGTGTTCTAGGCTACATTCCGACACGACTTATACCGCTTTTGGGGGTCTGACGTTACTAGCCCCTAGGCCCGATATGCGATGCTCATAGACGAACGGACCGGACTGTACGGATATTGCCACTGATAGGCTCAGTAGGGTTCCAGGATGAGTTCGCTCATCGGCTTCCCTTTCGGTCAATACATGGACAGCCGTTACGTACAGCTAGTTGTAAGTGCACGGCGGCGCCCCGGCCGTCAATCCGACGCCGGAATGCGGAAGCGGTGAATAACTTAAAATTTGCGGACTTAGCAAACCGGCACCACCGCGCACTAAACTCCGGATCGTTACCATTAACTAGTCTAAGCTACTTAACAAGATGGGAAAGAGATATACCGACGATCCAAGTCCTCCGGTCTTCATCTCCACTCCGATCTCCTCGCGGGATCTCCGTCCGTCTCCTCCTCGTCGCCGGAAGTGCACCACATCGCCTACTTTGTTTACGGGCTCCCACCTCAATGCCGAGGCAACTCGGGCACGAAGCCGGCTACTCGACGTGCCTAAGATTTGCTGTAGAATATGTAGTCCTCAAGTCTCACTTTGGGGTTCATGGAGATGCCATTTTGGTGGAGGGATGATACAAGCTTTTTGGAGGAGGAGCTAATATGATTTTTGCCAAGCCAAAAGAGTGTAAATCCCTACACTAGAATTTTGGACAGCCCTTGAGGGGAGAGGCCGGCCATGCAAGTGAGGGGTGAGTGAAAAAGGAGAGAGTCCCTCAACTCAAGAGAGTGAATCAAGAGAATAAGCAAGTGAAAGGCTATCATCAAAAGAAATGATCACAAGCCTAAACTAACACTCCAACAACCTCATCATCAACAACCATGATGACAAAGGAAAAACCAACACTCCACCTCAACCATCACCTCACCAAGTCAAGCAATCATGAAAAAGGAAAGTCAAGTGATGGTGCTCATCATGAAAACCATCATGATGCAACAAGATGCAAAGAACCCCCTCCACTAATACTTATTTGCAACAATGCAAATAAGCCCTCCTCCACCAATCTTCGGCCAATGAACGGAACAATGGAAAATTGGCCGAAACGGAAAACAAACTGGCAACTCCAAAAACTGTTCCCGTAATAAATTACAGGAAAACCCCGATACTGTGCATACACACCCGCATCTGTATTTCGACCGAAATACAAATGCAATGAGACAAAGTCTACACTGTACTATACTAGGATCCGGCTTAAACCAAAGCCGGCTAGTAATATCTGTTCGATCCTGATCCGTGCAATACCGCACGTATCTGATCGAACCCTGCCATATAACCATACGGCCTATAGTACAAACTGTCCGATCCTGATCCGTGCAATACCGCACGTATCTGATCGGACCTTGCCATATCTCCATACGGCCTCTACAACCTTTCGCCCGAAAGCTTGAGTAACTGTAATGTGGGGGACTCTAAAGACTCGTCAACACCTTGGTTGTGGATTTAACCACTAGCACGTCAGAGGTATAAGCCAATACGTGACGGGCTACCAGGTACTGACCAAATGGGACGTCGATGAGGAAGCTCACCCCGACACCCAACTGAGCCTGTCAGTGACAATATCCATGCAGTCCGGTCCGTTCGTCTATGAGCATCGCATGGCGGGCCTAGGGGGTTGGTAAAAGTCAGACCCCCAAAAGCGGTACAAGTCGTGTCGGAGTGTAGCCCAGAACACCCTGAGATACTACTGGAATACCTACCAGTAAATCTCCTTGCCTTGGCCAAGGACTTTGTGTAATGGCTCTCCTAGACACAGCACGACCTCACCCCCAATACCGGGAGAGACGAACCCCTGAAGATACGCTCACTGCCTCCATGTGGCTCGGGACTGTACCCAACTAAAACCTGTTTGCACGACTCCTTTGAGCCGTGGTAGGGTAGTAATCAAAGTACAGTGGGAACTCACACGAGACAAATGACGATCCCCAGGTCGATGAACTAACCTGCACACATGTCACCAGGGAACTGCCATCTGACGTCTGGTATATGACCAACTAGCATGTTCCCGGCGAGTCCTGTCCGGTGTACTCATAACCCAATGAGCACCTGTATACATCTTAGGTGATCCAACTGACACCAGTGGCTTGTGAGACCGGCCACCGCCCCTCGTCGGGGTCTCGACTGTATACACTAGTCTACCAATGGAGTATCGATGCCCGGTCTCGAAACTCCCACGACTAGGGACCATTTAAGGATATGCTTGTAGACCCCCAGCTCTCACTTATATGATCGCCCTCATACTGCTGGTGGTCAAGCAAGAATCCTAGGGGCTCTATCAACGTGTAATAGCGACGTGTCAGGTCACCTAAAGCAGTACACGATGATAAAGGTAAACCAGATAGCATACTATCATCTCGAGTAAGACTGTCCTACCGGGATAGGTCCTCCCTCAATCATTACAATCACGTACCTGTGACCTAATAATTGACTCTGAGGGCACTATCTCCAACAATCTCCCACTTGCACTCAAGGCTAATTATTGCGATGTCGCATACTCACAGCCCGTGTGATACCGAACACCCAACTCCTCTACTAGTCAGTCTCACAAAGCTCGTTTGCGAAACTATTGCGTTCGAGGAATAACCTCAGTGAGTGGATCCGCTTCGATGTTTCTTTCTATGTCTCTCTATATCTCAAGTTCGCGGAGAAACCCATCTCCCGAAATGAGCAATACCTGTCTTAGAATGTGTCTGGATGTCTGATGGGACATAGCTCATAAATGAACTCCAAATCCAAACTTCTTAGACTGTATCGTCAACTGAACTTAATCAGTATCCTGCGCGCCATGCCTCCCTCAGTATTGCCTTGGACCACCTGTCCAAAATACTGCCCCTCATCAGAAGGAAAACTATAACTCTGACAACCTCCTTGTCGTCCATGTCACCTTGGAAGCCTGGAATGATAACTGTCTCCTGAATGAGGCTGTCGTTATCATCTCCCTAGAACATCCACTTATGTTCTAAAACTGCTTCCGACTGTTTCTCCAGGATTGGATTAATGTCAAGTTATTGCATCTAGTGCAAGAACAACATCTGGTGTGGTACTTGACATCTCACAATTGACTCAATTGCCTGAGCAAGTGATCTGCCAATCATGCCCGTCCCTCTCCCCTTTAGTCTGTAAGACACCTTTGGAGAGGGTGACTCCATTACCTGCAGGTACACTACCGTGCCAGGAGTCGTCCATCCTAAATACTCTTAGAACGCTGTCAAGTACCCTGATTGGGAAACCACCCAAATCTAGATCTAAGACCATAGATCTAGTAACCAGTATGTCTGATATAAAATCCATTTCCTTTGTGGAGAAACAACTGTGTGACGACCAAACTATAACCGATCGTAGTGTAGGAGTTTCCTTTCCTACTCTGAGTATATCATCCAAATACCAGGATATCACACCCTACTACCTTCTCAACAGATCCATCCCCTATTCTGATGAAGTCAAACCCATGACTGTCACGTCAGAAATAGATGATCTATCTCCGCTACATCTGCTCTAGTCTATAAATAGACATAAGCAACCTGTCCACCAATGCTTCCGCTGCTCCCACTGACTACGACAACCCTCTGGCAGAGTCATATAGACGTACACTTCTAAAACTGGTTTAGAACGACGCTATACTCATCCTCCCGCCGGGTCTCGTAACCTGGAACAACAGCAATGGCAATTGTGAGTAAACAAGAACTTCCCTGTCACCGTCCTTGAGGCTACCGTAGTGCCTCTCGGGTGCCTGAAGTTACCCACCTTATCTGCGGAGTGGCCAATGGAATGTCAATTCAGATTGAATCTTTAGGTTCCTTATCAAATCTTCAGTAATCGTTTGTGGTTCTGGAATCACTTCCAGTTCTACCATACTCCCACTACTGTTTTCTGAAAAAATCCATTTTTTAAATTTAAAACTGTGGCGAGTAAAGAACAATATTGCTATTGATCTTCCTGATGGTAGAAAATCAACCCGCGTCATAGCCTGGGTCAACCCACAAACAGCCATTACAGAAACGTGCCTTGAGTTGTCCAGTGTCTGGTTTTAATCATAAACCGGACAACTCCCCGTACCTTAACATCGTTAAGATATGAACTGTTCTATATCCAATATAGAAACAGAGGCACTGATTTAATTGAACCAGATTCAAATCATGCAGCTGTCCCCAGCGCAT
The DNA here is from genome assembly GCA_030015575.1 of Agapanthus africanus. Taxonomy (NCBI): domain Eukaryota; kingdom Viridiplantae; phylum Streptophyta; class Magnoliopsida; order Asparagales; family Amaryllidaceae; genus Agapanthus; species Agapanthus africanus. The sequence continues at coordinate 113,525,231 of JASDDO010000026.1, read as the reverse complement.
GTCAACTAAATGGAAGGAGGCCGATCAGCGTTACTCAATCTTAGGAATGCTTCCAATCATGAGTAACCCGAAGGAGAAGCAAGTTCTCTTAATCATTACTATCAACTGAACACCATACACAAGTATCTACATCTTCGATCACTTTGAAGAATCCCGATACTTGCTACACCTGGTTCTCTACTCTATTCAAATACCTATAACTCCTCAAAACTTAGACCCTGTGTTTCAACGAAACACATGTCGAAGAACTAGAGAAGTTAAAAGTAAACAGAATATAGTATGAGGACCAACCCCTCTGTCCTAATGGACACTGGACAACATACAATACTCTGTATAAGTCCACTGAGTCTAATAACTCTTTCACTGTGTGTCGTAGGTTGAAAACTGTACTTATGGTTAAGAAGAATTACACCGCTGTTTAATGCTCCTTACCTAACCATCCACTGATATAGGTAAATGTCATCGACATAATATCAAAAGGTATATCTCACTCTATGAAAATAGACGTACAGATATATCAATTTGAAATTGGTGCGCAACAGCGGATATTCAAAACCAAATATTTGCCGACCGGCAAACAGCCCAGATGATCTCCTCAAATATCACCGATTACAACGAATCCCGATATAATGAGGATGATCACCCAATTCCCAATAACTTACTCCCACTCACCATCTGTAAAACCATACAGATGTGAGAATCAAACCTGGTAAATACATACCCTGGAACAAGTGTCTAATCAGGAAATCAGTTTTCTTTTAACAGTACACAGTGAACCTGAAACATTGAAATGTTTCGATGGGGTATCCCGGTATTCTTAGTAATGCCCTTTCCATTATCCAGATTCACAACTGTAACCGTATAATTCTTTGCCACCTCTCCAAATCCCTTCATATGTCTTTAGTCTTTACCTTCTGCACACCCTTTTAGGCCAAATGGTTTTCTTCCTTCCCTACCGTTCGGCACCAGCCTATGGTTTGGAAGAAGACTATCCAATAAGCATAATGGGTGTACTGTCCGCATCCTAGGAACACTCGCAATGAGAGAGGGTGAAGATAAAAGACAACCGAATAAACCTTATTCCTATTTCTCCTGAACCAGAATCCATCCCCGAACTGGAACAAGTTCCATTCGAGTTCGTATATAACCATACGATGGAGTATCCAAATAAACTGTGGATCTTCGTAGTGATACGGAGTGTCCTGGAGAAATACAAAGGTGATGTGGGAGTGGTAATGAAATATTTGGTTTGGTCGTGAATATCTGTTGCAATTTACTTTGCCCTCTTACTAATCCCTTGCTTTGTCTGAACTTAATACCTTCTGCACACCATCGTTATGCTAATTGGTTTTCTTCATTCCCTACCGGTCGGCACCAGCCTAAGGTTTGGAAGAAGACAATCCAATTTGCGTAATAGGTGTACTACCCCTAAACCAAGGAGTACTCGTAACCTGAGAGAGGGTAAAAGGAAAAGACAACTGAATAATCCTATCCGTTTTCTCCAGAACCGGAAACCATCCTCGAATAAATCTGTCGAGTTCGTATCTAACCATACGATGGTTTTGTCCAATGGAAGTGGACGTTCGTAGTAAAACGGGGTGTCCTGGAGAAAAGGGTAAAAGTAGGAGTGGCAATGAGGTTTGCAACTCTGACAATCCAAAAGCCGGTGTTTAAGAAGGTTCGGTCAACTTGGTCACTGAGTCAAAGTCTTAGGGTCGGGTCAATGGTCGCTGCCAAAGAGAGAGAGAAAAGAAACACTCAGCGTGCACTCTAACCTAGATCAGAATGGTCACCAATTTATCTAATCTGGAATCCTCCCACTGTACCTCAAATTCTCCTCCAAACCTGAAAGAAGAATTAGTCGGGGTTACCCGAGGAGTAAACCAACTCATCAGTGGGAATCGGGATCCAACTATCACCGCATGATAACGTGACGGAATCCGCTCACGCAATCACACTCCAGAAGGTATGCGCATATCTGGCAAGTTTCAGTTCTTTTGAAACTCCCGATGTGATTTCTGCCCCATGCTCTTATGACCTTGACGAAGGCCAACAAATCATAAGTCACATGTCAAGTTCTACCCGTCATTATCCAGGTTGATTTGAATCCACCCGCACAAGCCCTTGACGAAGGCCAACAAGGCTATACGACTGTCCCAAACCAACGCATCTATCTATGCTGCAGAAAGGCAACAAGCAGCTACCATACACTATGCCTTGACGAAGGCCAACAAACATAGCATGAATACTACGTGCTACCCGTCTGAAACGACGGAGGGCTACGAATGGTTTCTGGCGAAAACCTTTAACGTAAAGAACTTGATATCGTTGAAGGAACGGATAGCTTTTTGAAAATATAGTGACGAAAACCGTTGCTAAAGAGGTCACTCCCGGTGAAGGGATCTCGGCTCTTTCCCCGTAGAATGAGGTGCAGGATATTCCATCTGAATACCACGGTGCAAAGCAAAAGTAATCGGCTATAGTGAAGTTAATGCCCTGACGCAAACTTATTGTCCAAGGGGTCACTCCCGGTGAAGGGATCTCGGCCCTTGCCTCGTCGACTGAGGAGCAGGATATTCTAATGAATACCACGATGCAAAACAAAAGTAAACGTCCTTGCAATAACAGCTTTTTGAAAAAGTTTTCCAACAACATCAGATTAGGTTTGTTTTTAACTTTGCATTGATCCGAATCAATGCAGTCCCATCAATTGATCACACCAAAAAGAACGAAAATATACTGATGTACGTATATGCCATCCGCATTCGCCACTGGGTCCCGTCATTACCCGTTAGGTGAGCTAACTAACGACAGAGCGGGGACTGGACTAGCGCGGATGCAAAACATATACAACATCTACTAATATATATACCAATATATTATATTCGCTCAAGGCGTGAATAAAATGCAACATCACAGAAATGTACAGCATCACAGAAACAATACAGATATCTGGGATCCCCGGGTTTCACAGAGCCGCTGAAACCCGACGTTCCCCTGGTCGTGTGGATAGCCTGTGCAATGAAAACCTAGACCCCTACGGGCGCGGCAAGTCACCCGCCAAAACCTGAAGCGAGGCAGCCCCTTTCAGCACCGTGAATGGACCACCCAGCACTTCACGGAATCCGGTAACTTGGGCACCCCTCCTGGGTCAAACCTATACCCCCTACGAGTGCGGCGAATAGCCCGCCAATCCTAGAGTGAAGCCCCCTCCGTCTCAATGCCATGAGATGCGGGCTTGTTGCCCTCCAGAACCCGGCTATCCGTGCACCCCTCCGCGGGGCAATCCTAGTACAGAAAGTAAAATATACATACACCGGGTACATCGACCGCAACCAGGTCGTGCCCCAAAATAATAATACAATCAGGCAGTGACGGCAGTCCACATGTCGGACGCTCGCCCCGCAATATCAAATGTACATAATACAACAAAACTGTACTAGCATTGCATCCAGGCTATCCCCCACGACCGATCCGCAACATCACAGCAAATACATAGAACATCAACGTGAAAGTCACGTTCGCAAATCCGTCTAACCGAGCTATAGCAGTTAGACCGGATTTACCGATCGAGTGACATTCACGGTCGCAGATATAATGTAAATACTGTGAAAAATGTGTTTAAAATATCCGATCGATTAAAATATAACAAGTGGGCCCCAAAACAAAACTGCAGCAGTTACAGAAAATATGGGCCCAATTTAAATGTTCCAGAAACCCAAATTTATCCCCAGAAGCCCACTGGAAAAATCCGGCCCAATGATTATTCCATACTGCGGCGGAAGCGCGGCCAGAAGTGGGTTTTGGCCGCGCTTCCGCGCTCTGGTTGGAATATCATTGCCTCGAATTTGAACAGTGCTCTTAGTTCATCTAGCACAGTACTTTTATGCAACCTGAAAAATTTTTGGAGACTCAAAAAATTCAACAGAAACTGTCGTGGGTGTATTTGGGTTTTCGGACATTTCGATCGATCGGAACTGAAAAACACATTACACAAAGCTAGACTAAGTTAATGGGGAGGCTCTGATACCACTGTAAGTGCACGGCGGCGCCCCGGCCGTCAATCCGACGCCGGAATGCGGAAGCGGTGAATAACTTAAAATTTGCGGACTTAGCAAACCGGCACCACCGCGCACTAAACTCCGGATCGTTACCATTAACTAGTCTAAGCTACTTAACAAGATGGGAAAGAGATATACCGACGATCCAAGTCCTCCGGTCTTCATCTCCACTCCGATCTCCTCGCGGGATCTCCGTCCGTCTCCTCCTCGTCGCCGGAAGTGCACCACATCGCCTACTTTGTTTACGGGCTCCCACCTCAATGCCGAGGCAACTCGGGCACGAAGCCGGCTACTCGACGTGCCCAAGATTTGCTGTAGAATATGTAGTCCTCAAGTCTCACTTTGGGGTTCATGGAGATGCCATTTTGGTGGAGGGATGATACAAGCTTTTTGGAGGAGGAGCTAATATGATTTTTGCCAAGCCAAAAGAGTGTAAATCCCTACACTAGAATTTTGGACAGCCCTTGAGGGGAGAGGCCGGCCATGCAAGTGAGGGGTGAGTGAAAAAGGAGAGAGTCCCTCAACTCAAGAGAGTGAATCAAGAGAATAAGCAAGTGAAAGGCTATCATCAAAAGAAATGATCACAAGCCTAAACTAACACTCCAACAACCTCATCATCAACAACCATGATGACAAAGGAAAAACCAACACTCCACCTCAACCATCACCTCACCAAGTCAAGCAATCATGAAAAAGGAAAGTCAAGTGATGGTGCTCATCATGAAAACCATCATGATGCAACAAGATGCAAAGAACCCCCTCCACTAATACTTATTTGCAACAATGCAAATAAGCCCTCCTCCACCAATCTTCGGCCAATGAACGGAACAATGGAAAATTGGCCGAAACGGAAAACAAACTGGCAACTCCAAAAACTGTTCCCGTAATAAATTACAGGAAAACCCCGATACTGTGCATACACACCCGCATCTGTATTTCGACCGAAATACAAATGCAATGAGACAAAGTCTACACTGTACTATACTAGGATCCGGCTTAAACCAAAGCCGGCTAGTAATATCTGTTCGATCCTGATCCGTGCAATACCGCACGTATCTGATCGAACCCTGCCATATAACCATACGGCCTATAGTACAAACTGTCCGATCCTGATCCGTGCAATACCGCACGTATCTGATCGGACCTTGCCATATCTCCATACGGCCTCTACAACCTTTCGCCCGAAAGCTTGAGTAACTGTAATGTGGGGGACTCTAAAGACTCGTCAACACCTTGGTTGTGGATTTAACCACTAGCACGTCAGAGGTATAAGCCAATACGTGACGGGCTACCAGGTACTGACCAAATGGGACGTCGATGAGGAAGCTCACTCCGACACCCAACTGAGCCTGTCAGTGACAATATCCGTGCAGTCCGGTCCGTTCGTCTATGAGCATCGCATGGCGGGCCTAGGGGGTTGGTAAAAGTCAGACCCCCAAAAGCGGTACAAGTCGTGTCGGAGTGTAGCCCAGAACACCCTGAGATACTACTGGAATACCTACCAGTAAATCTCCTTGCCTTGGCCAAGGACTTTGTGTAATGGCTCTCCTAGACACAGCACGACCTCACCCCCAATACCGGGAGAGACGAACCCCTGAAGATACGCTCACTGCCTCCATGTGGCTCGGGACTGTACCCAACTAAAACCTGTTTGCACGACTCCTTTGAGCCGTGGTAGGGTAGTAATCAAAGTACAGTGGGAACTCACACGAGACAAATGACGATCCCCAGGTCGATGAACTAACCTGCACACATGTCACCAGGGAACTGCCATCTGACGTCTGGTATATGACCAACTAGCATGTTCCCGGCGAGTCCTGTCCGGTGTACTCATAACCCAATGAGCACCTGTATACATCTTAGGTGATCCAACTGACACCAGTGGCTTGTGAGACCGGCCACCGCCCCTCGTCGGGGTCTCGACTGTATACACTAGTCTACCAATGGAGTATCGATGCCCGGTCTCGAAACTCCCACGACTAGGGACCATTTAAGGATATGCTTGTAGACCCCCAGCTCTCACTTATATGATCGCCCTCATACTGCTGGTGGTCAAGCAAGAATCCTAGGGGCTCTATCAACGTGTAATAGCGACGTGTCAGGTCACCTAAAGCAGTACACGATGATAAAGGTAAACCAGATAGCATACTATCATCTCGAGTAAGACTGTCCTACCGGGATAGGTCCTCCCTCAATCATTACAATCACGTACCTGTGACCTAATAATTGACTCTGAGGGCACTATCTCCAACACTAGTACCACTGACGTGCTTGTGGTTAAACACACTGCCAGAGTATTGACGAGTCTTTAGAATCCCCTACAGATTGTTTCCCAAGTTCGGGAGAAATGTTGTAGAGATTGTATGGTTTTATGGCAGGGTTCGAACAAGTGCACGTGCACGTGTCATGGTTCGGACAGATAATACTGCTGGGCTTTGGTTTAAGCCGGATCCGAGTATTATATTGTGTAGGAATATTTTTTATCTCGTTGCATTCGTATTCGGTCGGAATACGGATGCGGGTATGTACATACAGTTTAGGGGTAATCCTGTAATTCATTACGGGATTGCTTTTGAAGTTGCCAGTTTTCCATCACCCGTCTTAAACATCTGGTTTAATGCGGATTTTCTCTTTTTCCTTGGCCATTGCCCAATCCAGTGGGCTGCATTGAATAAGATAAGCTACATTGAATAAGCATTGTTTTTTTTGCATGGTGGCCTTTGCAATAAATGATTTTGTTTGTGAGGAAGATTTTTAAAAAGGAGGGGTTTTCCGTGGTGCCCGGGGCCCCAAATAGCTGCTGGGTTTTCTTTATTTATGGGGTTGTTTTCATCTGCAAAAGCATCATCACCTCCACAAAAAATCCCTAGCACACTTTGTGCTGCCAATATTGGTCGAGCACATTTCTTGGGTGAGAAAATTGGTTCTCATTGCAAATTCCAAGCTCACTTCATTTCATTCCATGGCAACTTCATTAACCCATCATCCAATTGCTTGGGTGCCTTAAGACAAAGTATTCTACACTCGCTCTACATCAATCTTGGATATGTCGGTTAGCAAACTTCATGTTCGAGTTGCTTCAGTTTGAAGCGGGAGCCCGTATAAAGATTCATTGACGTGGTGCAACTTTGACGAGGCGATCGGAGATCGAGCGAGATTGGAGATGTCGCGAGGAGCGTGAGATGATGGCTAAAGACCGAAGGACACAGATCGATTGGTATAGCCATTCTATCATTTAGTAGTTTGCTAGTTTAGTGTTAATGGCACGATCCGGGTTAAAGTCTATGCTAGCGCCCGTTATAAAAGTTTTTGTTCCGCGTTTGGCGTCGGATTGACGGCCGGGGCGCTACCGTAGACTTACATGGTATCAGAGCCACGCCATTAACATTTACCAGCTTGTTCTAACATGTTTAAAATATCGATCGAACGAAATTTCCAAAACTGCAATTCCAAATTTAAAGTTTCTGTCGAAATTTTTCTCTTCTAAAAATTATTTTGAGTATATTAGAAAATCGAGCAGGCTTTTCTAAGACTGCAGAAGAAATTTAGTAGACTGATCCCACAAAACCTCTGTGGAACCGCCGCAGAACCCATGGGTTTGCCGCAGTTCCATCGCCGTTTTAGGGCTTCAGTGCGCCATTTTTCTTCTGGGTGTCTTTCGTGTGGAATTGTGGTTTCTGGAATATTTTGTTTGGGCCCAGTTTTGTTAGTGTACTGGATTTGTACTTGGGGCCCACTTAGGGAAGTTATGTCGATCGGAATTTTAAATGTGTTAGTTTACAATAGTTACATTATATCTGTGACCGTGAATGTCATTAGAGCTGTAAATCTTGTCTAATTGCTACAGTCCTTTTAGACGGGTTTGTGAACGTGACATTCGCGTTGATGTTCTGTGTTGTGCTGTGATGTTGCGGATTTGTCGTGGCGGATAGCTTGGTGCAATGTTAGTGCAGTTAGGATTTATTTGTACATTTGATATTGCGGGGTGACCGTCCAACATGTGGACTGCCGTCGCTGCCTGTTTGTATATTATTCTTTTGGAGAACGACCGGGTTGAGGTCGATGTACCCGTTGTACATATTTTCATTTTTGTACTAGGTTTACCCCGCGACGGAGTGCACGGATAGCCGGGTTCTTGATGGAAACGGGTCCGCATCTCATGGCTTTGAGAGGGAGGGGACCTCACTCTAGGATTGGCGGACTATTCGCCGCACTCGCAGGGGGTACTGGTTGACCCAAGGAGGGGTGCTCAAGTTACCGGATTCCGTAAAGTGCTGGGTGGTCCATTCACTATGATGAAGGGGGCTACCTCGCTTCAGGTTTTGGTGGGTAACTTGCCGCACCCATAGGGGTCCAGATTTTCATTGCACAGACTATCCACACGACCAGGGGAACGTCGGGTTTCAGTTGCGGCTCTATGAAACCCGGGGCTCCCAGATTATGTGTATTGTTCTGTGATGCATATTACTTTTCTGTAATGTTGCATTTATCACGCCTGGATCGATTATTGTATATTGATATATATACTAGTAGATGTGTAAGTCCACGATACCCGTCCCCGGTTCTTTGGGGTTGCGGAAATGGTGAAAAACAAATTTTCTTTGGGGTAACATGGACTCAAAATACGGATCTTTGTTAAACAACTATCTAACAACCTAACTATGAGTTTTACCTACTCGGTTAGGGGGTTATACCTTAACTTAAATTCCTTCTCTTCGACTCCTTATGGTGGCCGGATGGTTCTCTCCTCGTCCTCTCCTTGTGCCGAAGATGTATCCACCTGAAAGCTTCTACCTTTGGCTCCAACCTCAATCTAGAGGAAACTAGAACACTTGGCTTGCTAGACCTTGTATACTATGATGAGTAAAGAAGTGTTTTGGGTTTTTATCTTTAAGGTTCTTGTTTCTCAACACATGAGACAATAGAACCATGAACTAGAGAGAGAGAGCAAGAGGAAGAGGGAGAGAGCTTGAGCATGAGAGAGAATGGAAATGAAAGAATGAGCAAGACTTTTCTCACCCTTGCTCTCATAATCCAAAATAATCATAACACATAATAATAATTGAGTATTATATGATGGATGTTATCATATCAAATGGCAATATCATTTCATGCATTAAATGCAATTTGTGAACAAAATAAGAAAGCAAAGGTCAATGCCAAGAAATGATAGCTATTGTCATGATGGTGGTCAACAAGTCCAACCTAGTCAACCGGTCAACAAAGTCAACAAGTCAACAAACTCAACCTTTCAACCCAACCATGGCACAATAATACTTAATTAATATTATCATTAATCATATTTCTTATTCTCATTAGGGTTTAGAAAAAGTCAACAGTCAACAACCCTAATGAGAATCCTTTGCCTCTGTCTCTGTCAATCGTGCATACACACCCGCATCCGCGTTCCGGGGAACACGGATACAAACGAGATAAAACCAATCCCAAAACGTATACTAGGATCTGGCTTAAACCAAAACCCGCTAGTAATAACAGTACGGACACTAAAAGTGCACAAGTGCACGGATGTGACCGAACCCTGTCGCAAAACCATGCGACCTCTACTCTTTTGCCTAAAGGCGAATAGCTCTCTGTGTGGGACTCTAAAGACTCGAAACTACGCTGGCAGAGGGTTTAACCACAGACCGCAAGCGGCACTAGCAGTGCGTAACGGCCCCCAGGTAGATGCCGATAAGAAGACGGACGGGGTGAAACCCATCTGAACTCCTACTGAGCCTGAATGTGACAGTCTCCGTACAGTCTGGTCTGTTCGTCTGAGAATATCGCATGGCGGGCCTACGGGGCGGTAAACGTCAGTTCCCTAATAGCGGTACAAGTCGTGTTGGAGTGTAGTCCAGAACACCCTGAGATAACACTAGAAACCTACCAGTATATCTCTCTTGCCCTGGCCAGGGACTTTGTGTAATGGCTCTCCTAGACACAGCGTGATATCAACCCCTAATACCAGAAGAGACGAATCTTGTCTAACCGTCACTGCCTCCAAGTGCTTCGGGACTGCACCCAACTACTACCTGTTTGCATGACTCCTTTGAGCCGTGGTAGGGTAGTAATCAAAGTACAGTGGGAACACACTCGAGGCGAAGTGACAGTGTCAAGTCAGCGGACTAAGCTGTACTCATGTCACCTGGGAACTGATAACGGATGATAGGTATAGTACCAACCAACAGTTCCCGACGAGTCCTGTCCTGTGTGCTCGTAACCTAACAAGCACCCGCATACTATCTCAAGTACGACGTACTGACGGCTGTGGGACAGACCGTTTCCCATGCTGGGATGAGAAGCGCATACGCTAGTCTACTCCGGAGTATCGATGCCCTGTCTCGATAGTCCTGCGACTAGGGACCAGTATAAGGATGTGCTTGTGGATTACCCAGCCCCCACGAGTGTGACTGCCATCACAACGCTGGTAATCAAGCAAAGATTCTAAGGGCTCTACTAATATGTATAAGCAATATGCTAAAAGAAACACATGCACATATTAAAGTAGAAACAAACCAAGTAGCATACTACTATTTTGAGCAAGATTTTCTATACAACTGTGAATATCCCAAGCTTCCATTAAGTAATATACAAACTAGTATGATACAGTAATGGCCTTTAGGGCATATACACTAACAATCTCCCACTTGCACTAAGGCCATGTACTGGCGTATCGAAGACCTATCATCTCGATCAGCCACTCGAACTGAGTCTGGGGTAAGGCCTTCGTGAGTGGATCAACAGTGTTATCTTTCGTAGCAACTCTCCGAACCTCGACCTCCTGGCGACCCACGATCTCCCTGATCAGGTGATACCGCCTCAAGATGTGTCTGGACCTCTGATGGGACCTGGGTTCCTTCGCTAAAGCTATAGCCCCATTGTTGACGCAATACGGTGGTATTGGATCAACAATGGACGGAACCACCTGAAGTTCCGTTAAGAACTTCCTCATCCAGACGGCTTCTTTTGCGGCATCATCAGCAGCGATATATTCCGCTTCCATCGTCGAGTCAGCAACGGTTTCCTGTTTGGAACTCTTCTAACACACCGCCCCTCCATTGAGGGTAAAGACATAACCCGACATGGACATGGAATCATCCTTGTCACTTTGGAAGCTGGAGTCAGCAAAGGCCTCGATCTGGAGGTCTTTTCCGTCATACACCAAGAACATCTCCTTAGTCCTTTTCAGGTACTTGAGAATGTTCTTTACCGCTATCCAGTGCTTCTCCCCAGGGTTTGACTGATACCGGCTTACCACACTTAGTGCATAAGCTACATCTGGTCTGATACACAACATCGCATACATTATAGAGCCTACCGCAGAAGCGTAGGGTATAATAGACATGCGATCCCTTTTCAAATCAGTCTTGGGAGACATCTCTTTGGAGAGGGTGATCCCGTGACAAGTCGGTAGATTACCGTGCTTGGAATCTTCCATACTGAATCTTTTCAGTATGGTGTCGATGTACCTGGACTGTGAAAGTCCTAATATTCTCTTGTATCTATCACGATAGATCCGGATCCCCAGAATGTAAGAGGCATCACCCAGGTCTTTCATGGAGAACCTGTGTGACAAGAACCCTTTGACAGATTGTAGCATAGGAATGTCATTTTCTATTAAGAGAATGTCATCCACGTATAAAACGAGGAATACGACAGTTCTTGCTACAAATCTATTATAGATACATGGTTCATCTGGATTTTTGATGAAGCTAAATTCTTTGACCGTCTCATCAAAACAGATGTTCCAACTCCGCGATGCCTGCTTTAGTCCATAGATGGACTTAAGCAACTTGCACACCTTTCCGCTGCTCCCACTCTGAATGAAACCCTCTGGTTGGTCCATATAGACACACTCCTTTAAATTTTCATTTAGAAAAGCAGTCTTTACGTCCATCTGCCAAATCTCATAATCGTGGAAAGCAGCAATGGTAAGAAGGATCCGAATGGATTTCAGCATAGCCACTGGAGAAAAGGTTTCATCATAGTCCAAACCAGGTCTTTGACGAAAACCCTTTGCAACAAGTCTAGCCTTATAGGTCTCCACCTGTCCGTCTGCACCAATCTTTCTTTTGAAGATCCACTTGCATCCTACGGGTTTTACCCTATCTGGAGCAACGCCCAACGTCCATACTGTGTTGGTGTACATAGACTCCATTTCGGTCCGCATTGCATACATCCATTTTACCGAGTCAACGCTCTGAATGGCCTGCTGGAAGCTAGTCGGCTCATTACTGTCAATGATGCAATCTTCTCTATCCCCGTCTATGAGAAAACCGTAGTATCTCTCGGGCGGATGAGACTGCCTACTACTCCTGCGTAGCGGCGCAGGAATGTCCTGATCTTTCGAACCCTCTGGTTCTACTAAGCTTTCAGTAATAGCTCGTGGTTCTGGAATTTCTTCCAGTTCTATTGCGCTCCCACTTATCTGATTTTCCAAAAACTCAGTTTCCAAGAAGTGGGCATGACGAGAAACAAAAACCTTTTGTTCCTCTTCACAATAGAAGAAATATCCCTTGGAGTTCTTTGGATCTCCCACAAACTTGCACTGTACTGAGCGTGCCTCGAGTTTGTCCGCATGCTGCTTTTTGACAAAAACTGGACATCCCCATGTCTTAATGTGCTTAAGATAGGGTTTCTTCCCATACCACATCTGATATGGTGTGGTAGGCACAGTCTTAGTTGGAACTCGGTTCAAAAGATATGCAGCTGATTCTAGTGCATATCCCCAGAATGATCGCGGTAACTCAGCGTTACACATCATGGAACGTACCATATCCAATAGGGTCCGGTTCCGTCTCTCCGATACACCGTTATGTTGCGGAGTGTATAGAGGAGTAAGCTGAGAGAGAATTCCATTCTCTTTTAGGTAATTCAGGAACTCGGTAATCAAGTATTCACCACCTCGATTAGATCTCAGTGTCTTGATACTTTTGCCAGTTTGTTTTTCTACTTCATTCTTATATTCCTGGAATTTTTCAAAGGCTTCGGATTTATGTTTCATTAAGAAGACATATCCGTACCTTGAAAAATCATCCGTAAAAGTAATGAAGTAATAATAACCGCTTCGCGCATGCGTAGACATTGGACCGCACACGTCGCTGTGTAAGAGTCCCAAGAGCTCGCTCGCTCTTACTCCGTGTCCAGTGAACGGAGTCTTTGTCATCTTTCCTTTGAGACAGGATTGACAAGTTGCATATGAATGATATTCGAACGGATCCAAATATCCATCTGTATGTAACTTCGTCAACCTTCTCTCATTGATGTGACCCAGTCTACAATTCCATAAGAAAGCCTGAATTGTTTCCGAAGACTTTCTTTTGTGTGTATTCTGGACATTGAAAATCTGTGGTTGGTTTAATACGTATATACCATTGCTTAATGTACCCGACCCAATCAAAACTTGATTAAGGTGAATGTTTACAACATTGCTTACAAATGCAAATTCATAACCTTCTTTAGATAATAAAGATACAGATATGATATTACAAGTTGCATTGGGTACAAAATAACAATCACGCAAAACCAAAACATGTCCATCTGACAATCCCAGGTGATAGTCCCCCACGGACTCAGCATCCATGCCAGCTCCGTTTGTGTTAGTGTATATGCCCTAGAGGCCATTACTGTATCATACTAGTTTGTATATTACTTAATGGAAGCTTGGGATATTCACAGTTGTATATACAATCTTGCTCAAAATGGTAGTATGCTACTTGGTTTGTTTCTACTTTAATGTGTACATGTGTTTCTTTTTGGCATATTATCTATACACATTAGTGGAGCCCTTAGGATCCTTGCTTGATTACCAGCGTTGTGATGGCAGTCACACTCGTGGGGGCTGGGTAATCTACAAGCACATCCTTATACTCGCCCCTAGTCGTAGGATTATTGAGACAGGGCATCGATACTCCGGAGTAGACTAGCGTATGCGCTTCTCATCCCAGTGCGGGAGGCGGTCTGTCCCACAGCCGTCAGTACGTCGTACTTGAGATAGTATACGGGTGCTCGTTAGGCTACGATTACACTGGACAGGACTCGTCGGGAACTGTTGGTTGGTATTATACCTATCGTCAGTTATCAGTTCCCAGGTGACATGAGTACAGCTTAGTCCGCTGACTTGACACTGTCACTTCGCCTCAAGTGTGTTCCCACTGTACTTTGACTACTACCCTACCACGGCTCAAAAGAGTCGTGCAAACAGGTAGTAGTTGGGTGCAGTTCCGAAGCACTTGGAGGCAGTGACGGTTAGACAGGATTCGTCTCTCCCGGTATTGGGGTTGACATCGCACTGTGTTTAGGAGAGCCATTACACGAGTAGTCCCTGGCCAGGGCAAGCGAGATATACTGGTAGGTTTCCAGTGTTATCTCAGGGTGTTCTGGGCTTCACTCCGACGCGATTTGTACCGCTATTAGGGGACTGACGTTTACCGCCCCCTAAGCCCGCCATGTGATGTATCAGACGAACAGACCGGACTGTACGTAGACTGTCACATTCAGGCTCAGTAGGAGTTCAGATGGGGTTCACCTCGTCAGTCTTCTTATCGGCATCTACCTGGGGACCGTTACGTACAGCTAGTGCCGCTTGCGGTCTGTGGTTAAACCCACTACCAGCGTAGTGTCGAGTTTTTAGAGTCCCACACAGAGGGCTATTCGTCTTTGGGCAAATGAGTAGAGGTCGCATGGTTTTGCGATAGGGTTCGTTCACATCCGCGCACTTGTGCAAGTTTGTTGTCCGGACAGCTTATACTAGCGGGCTTTGGTTTAAGCCGGATCCTAGTATACGATTTGGGATTGGTTTTATCTCTTTGTGTTCGTGTTCCTCGGAACATGAACGCGGGTGTGTATGCACAGTTGATTGAGGCGGAGGAAAAGATTTTTCATTAGGGTTTTGGAATGGGTGTGTATGCACAGTTGACAGTCGTCTTTTTCCAAACCCTAATGATCTTGTGATTTATCAATTAATAATATTAATTAAATGAAATTGTGTCATGGTTGGGCTTGTTGACTTGTTGACCAAGGTTGACTAGTTGACTAGGTTTGAAACTTTGACCATCATCATTAGCTTTTTAGATGCTCTTTGATCTTTGCAAAATCATTTATGGTGATATGATAATGGTCTATTCAAACTAACCATCACCTTTTCATTTTTGATTAATATTATTTTTGATAAATCACTTATATTTGGTTATGGTTGTAAAAAACCATTTCATTCTATCATATTCACTCTCTCTTCTCTCTTCTTCTTCCTCCTCCTCTAGTTCAAGGAGATTCATTCTCATGTGTTGAGAAACCTCTCCTTGAGATAAAAATACCCTAAACCACTCTCTACTCACTCTAGGGTTGAAGGTCTAGCAAGCCAAAGACCTTAGTTCTCTCAAAGTTCGAGAAAGGAGCCCAAGGTTGAACCCTCAGGTGGATCCATCTTTGACGAAAGAAGGCGATGAAGAAAGCACCATCCAACCTCTACAAAGGTTTCAAGAAGAAGGAGTTCATGTGAGGTATAACACCTTTTCCGAGTAGCTAACTCTCTTTAGCTTGGTAGCTAGTTTTGTTTAGAAAAGATCCCGACTTTTGTTAGTCCATGTTGCCTAGTGCGCCAAAAATTTGATTTTTATATCGTTTCCGCCTCCCCGCACGAACCGGGGTCGGCAATGTGGACTTACAGTGGTATCAGAGCCTAACTAAACATAAACTAGCTAGGTAGTGAAAGTGTATGGAAGTTTGATCGGAAAAATCGAAAAACCAAAATATCAAAACCCTAACTTTCTGTTAAAATTTTTCCTGTTCAAAATAAAATATATCTTACTCCAAAAATCGTCTCAGGGTTTTGTGAAGAAAGCCACCAAACCCGGTCCAGTGAGTCGACCAAAAAGCCGCGGTTCCGCGGCAATAGCAAGCTATTGCCGCCCAACCGCGGCCGAGTTGACTCGGTTCTGGGTCGAGTTTGGTGCAGTGTTCTTCTGGCATGGTTTTGGGATTTTTAAGATGGTTTATTTCAGCCCAGATTTTCCAGAAAAGAAATTTGTATTTGGGGGCCTATAAATCCGTATTTTTGATTGAACTTCAATACACTTTGACTAAAGGGTTATATCTGTGATGTTTTTATGTATTGAACGTCGGCTAATCGCTATATGTCGATTAGTGGGGGTTATACATATCTGTGATCTGTGTTTGATGATGGTTTGTGTATATGAATGCGTTGGATTGTCGCGGGTGAATAGCTGGGGTGGATGTGAGATGAGTGTTTCTTTTTCTTTCATTCATGTAATATGTAAATTGATGTAATAATATTTGTATGGCCGCACAACCGAGTCGGGGTTGTAGCCGTCATTGTATAATTCTTTTTACTGTTTTTGCTCCTAGGATAGACCCATGGAGGGGGTGCACAAACTACCGGGTATCTCGAAGTGCCGAGTGGCCTACTCACGGAGCTGAGGGAGGTTGCTTCGCTTCGGGTACTTGGCGGGTAGTTTGCCGCACCCGTAGGGGTCTTGGGTGGGGTATTGGCTATTCACCACGACCGTGTAATCCGCTTATCGTTGCAGGCTCGAACGGATTGCGGATTCCTAGTATATCCAATGTATTCATCTGTGATCTGTAATGTCTATCATTGCTGTATATTTATATATAATAACTATTTAGGCGTTGCTTATATTTTTCAGCCGCGCTAGCCCAGCCCCCGCTCTGTCGTTAGTTAAGTAACCTAACGGGTGATGACGGGGCCCCGTGGCGAATGCGAATGGCATAAGCGTACGTCATATTTTGGTTGTTTTCTGCAATGGTAGGATTAATTGATGGGACGTATTAAAAGAACTAATGCAAGAAAATAAACCAAGCAAAAGTCGATTGGAACACTTTGAAAACCACTCGGTTCTTTTCAAAACTAAACTTTTAAATGCGGAGATTGAGCCACTCCTTTTAAAAGCTATCTCATTCCATCGATTATATCAAGTTCACTACGTTCACAGTTTCGCCAAAACCATCCGTAGCCCTCCATCATTTCAGTTAAATATTCGGTAGTATTCAAGCTATGTATTTTGACCTCACACCAAGGCATAGTGATTGGTAACTGCCGGATATTTATCTGTTGCATAGATAGAATGCCTTGATTTGAGACAGTCGTACTGCCATTTTTGCCTACGTCAAGGGTAGGTACGGGTGGGTTCAAATTAACCTGGATAATGATGGGTAGAACTTGACATTTGACTTATGGCATTTTGACCTCACGCCAAGGTCATAAGAGCATGGGGCAAAAATCACATCCGGAGTTTCATAAGTACTGAAACTTGCTAGCGTTGCCTACCATTTGGAGTGTGATGATTCTGGTAGGATTCCTTCAGTTTTATCACGCAATGATATTTGGATCCCGATCCTGCTGTGAGTATATGCTACTCCTCGGGAAATTTCTCACTTAACGATCAATGCTATAAACCTAGTAGGTGTCTAGAAAGGTGTTAGCGGGGATACGCCCCCCGGGAAAAGAGGTTATTTAATTAAGGAACTTCGCGAAAGCGTTGGAAAACCTCCCTCGAAGTACCAACACTAGCCTGGATGAACGGTTAAGCAAGTATTGTGCGGTGAGATTGATCCCGACTAATTCTTCCTTTATGGTTTGAGGAGGGATTCGAGAGACAGTGGGAGCCATCCTGTTTAGACAAATTAAAAACCACTCTAAACTTGCAAGAGCATCATGCTAAAGTGTTTCTTCTCTCTCTCCTAATTGCAGCGACCAAACATCATGACTGGACTTAAGTTACTACTAGATAAAAACATACTGACAGGGCCAAACTACAAAGATTGGCTCAGGAATGTCAATATGGCAATCACTTATGATAAGTTGGGGTATCTTCTTACCCCCAAAGCTCCCTCTATCCCAGGTCCCAAAACCAGCGTCGCGGATAGGGAAATCCGTAAGACCTGGGAAATCGACTGCGCGAAGGCCAAGTGCCTCGTGCTTGCCTCTATGGACAACGAACATCAGAGGAGGCATGAGAATATGGACCTCGAATCCATATTTCTCCATACAAAAGAACTGTATGGAGAGCAATCTCGTATCGCAAGATACGAAGTGTCGAAGAAGTTGTTTTCGGCAAGATTGGCAGTCGGATCATCGGTAGCGGAACACGTGCTTAAGATGATTGGCTACATAGAGGAGCTCGCGGACCTTGGGACCACGTTGGAGAATGAGTTCTATACGGACTTAATTCTTCAGTCCCTTCCTTCCACTTACGCCCAGTTCATCCTGAATTTCAACTTGCAAGAAAAGGAAGTTGAACTTTCAGAGCTCCTCAACATGCTGAGGAGTGCAGAGGGCACCTTACAGAAAGGTAGGGAGACATCCACTTTGTTTGTAGGAGGATCTTCCTCTTCTAAGTCCAAGGCGAAAGCCAAGGGAATGAAGAAGAAAGCCCCCGCCAAACTAAGGGGCGGTGTCAGTAAAGTGGATACGAAGGGAAAGACAAAAGCAACAAAGGTAGCGGGGAAGCTTGTGGGGAAAGAAGAATGCTTTTACTGTCACAAGAGTGGACACTGGAAAAAGGATTGCAGGGCTTGGAAAGCCAGGACACAGGATCTGAAGCAGGTTGCGGCTTCAGCTTCAGGTGTGTATGTTATCAAAAACCGTCTCCTTCCTGGGTATTGGATACCGGATCAGGATCTCATATCTGTAATTCTTTGCAGGCGTTGAGAAAGCGTAGGTTTTTGAAAGCAGGTGACATGACCCTCAGAGTTGCAAACGGAGCTAGCATGGATGCTGAGGTCGTGGGGGACTATCACCTGGGTTTGTCAGATGGACATTTTTTGGTTTTGCGTGGTTGTTATTTTGTACCAAATGCAACTTGTAATATCATTTCTATATCTTTATTATCTAAAGAAGATTATGAATTTGCATTTGTAAGTAATGTTGTGAACATTCACCTTAATCAAGTTCTGATTGGGTCAGGTACATTAAACAACGGTATATACGTATTGAACCAACCACAGATTTTCAATGTCCAGAATACACACAAAAGAAAGTCTCCAGAAATCAGTAAAACTTTCTTATGGCATTGTAGACTGGGTCACATCAATGAGAGAAGGTTGACTAAGTTACATAAAGAAGGATATTTGAATCCGTTCGAGTATCAATCTTATGCAACTTGTCAATCCTGTCTCAAAGGAAAGATGACAAAGACTCCGTTCACTGGACACGGAGTAAGAGCGAGCGAGCTCTTAGGACTCGTACACAGCGACGTGTGCGGTCCAATGTCTACGCATGCACGAAGCGGTTATTCTTACTTCATTACTTTTACGGATGATTTTTCAAGGTTCGGACATGTCTTCTTAATGAAACATAAATCTGAAGCCTTTGAAAAATTCCAGGAATACAAGAATGAAGTAGAAAAACAAACAGGCAAAAGTATCAAAACACTAAGATCTAATCGAGGTGGTGAATACTTGAGTGCCGAGTTCCTGAAATACTTAAAAGAGAATGGAATTCTCTCTCAGCTTACTCCTCCGTACACTCCGCAACATAACGGTGTATCAGAGAGATGGAACCGAACCCTATTGGATATTGTAAGGTCCATGATGAGTAACGCTGAGTTACCGCGATCATTCTGGGGATATGCGCTAGAATCAGCTGCATACCTTTTGAACCGAGTTCCAACTAAGACTGTGTCTACCACACCATATGAATTATGGAGTGGGAAGAAACCCTATTTTCAATACCTGAAGGTCTGGGGATGTCCAGCTTTTGTCAAAAAGCAGCATTTGGGCAAACTCGAGGCACGCTCAGTACTGTGCAAGTTTATGGGATACCCAAAGAACACCAGGAGGTATCTTTTCTACCACGCAGAGGAACAAAAAGTATTTGTTTCTCGTAATGCCCACTTCCTAGAACACCAGTTCTTGGATAAGGAGATTAGTGGGAGCGCAGTAGAACTGGAAGAAATTCCAGAACCACAAGCTATTACTTAAAGCTTAGTAGAACCAGAGGGTTCGAAAGATCAGGACATTCCTACGCCGCTCCGCAGGAGTAGTAAGCAGTCTCATCCACCCGAGAGATACTACGGTTTTCTCATAGACGGGGATAGAGAGGATTGCATCATTGATAGTGATGAGCCTACTAGCTTCCATTAAGCCATTCAGAGCGTTGACTCGGTAAAATGGCTGGATGCAATGCGGATCAAAATGGAGTCCATGTACACCAACAAGGTATGGACGTTGGACATTGCTCCAGATGGAGTAAAACCCGTAGGATGCAAGTGGATCTTCAAAAGGAAGATTGGTGTAGATGGATAGGTTGAGACCTATAAGGCTAAACTTGTTGCAAAGGGTTTTCGTCAAAGACCTGGTTTGGACTATGATGAAACCTTTTCTCCAGTAGCTATGCTGAAATCCATTCGGATCCTTCTTGCCATTGCTGTTTTCCACGATTATGAGATTTGGCAGATGGATGTAAAAACCGCTTTTCTAAATGGAAATTTAGAAGAGTGCGTCTATATGGACCAGCCAGAGGGTTTCATTCAGAGTGGGAGCAGCGGAAAGCTGTGCAAGTTGCTTAAGTCCATCTATGGACTAAAGCAGGCATCGCGGAGTTGGAACATCAGTTTTGATGAGACGGTCAAAGAATTTGGCTTTATCAAAAATACAGATGAACCATGCATCTATAGTAGATTTGTAGCAATAACTGTCGTATTCCTCGTTTTATACGTGGATGACATTCTGTTGATAGGAAATGACATTCCTATGCTACAATCTGTCAAGGGGTTCTTGTCACACAGGTTCTCCATGAAAGACCTGGGTGATGCCTCCTATATTCTGGGGATCCGGATCTATCGTGATAGATCCAAGAGGATATTAGGACTTTCGCCGTCCAGGTACATCGACACCATACTGAAAAGATTCAGTATGGAAGATTCCAAGCGCGGTAATCTACCGGCTTGTCACGAGATCACCCTCTCAAAAGAGATGTCTCCCAAGACTGATTTGGAAAGGGATCACATGTCTATTATACCCTACGCTTCTGCGGTAGGCTCTATAATGTATGCGATGTTTTGTACCAGACCAGATACGGCTTATGCACTGAGTGTAGTAAGCAGGTATTAGTCAAACCCTGGGGAGAAACACTGGATAGCGGTAAAGAACATTCTCAAGTACCTGAGAAGGACTAAGGAGATGTTCTTGGTGTATGGCGGAAAAGACCTCCAGATCGAGGCCTTTGCTGACTCCAGCTTCCAGAGTGACAAGGATGATTCCAAGTCCATGTCGGGCTTTGTCTTTACCCTCAATGGAGGGGCGGTGTGTTGGAAGAGTTCCAAACAGGAAACCGTTGCTGACTCGACTATGGAAGCGGAATATATCGCTGCTGCAGATGCCGCAAAAGAAGCTGTCTGGATAAGGAAGTTCTTGAAAGAACTTCAGGTGGTTCCGTCCATTGTTGATCCAATACCTCTGTATTACGACAACAACGGGGCTATAGCATTAGCGAAGGAACCCAGGTCCCATCAGAAATCCAGACACATCTTGAGGCGGTATCACCTGATCAGGGAGATCATGGATCGCAAGGAGATCGAGATTCGGAGGGTTGCTTCAGAAGATAACACTGCAGATCCATTCACCAAGGCCTTGCCTCAGACTCAGTTCGAGCGGCTGATCGAGATGATAGGTCTTCGATACGCCAGTACATATCCTTAGTGCAAGTGGGAGATTGTTAGTGTATATTCCCTAGAGGCCATTACTGTATCATACTAGTTTGTATATTACTTAATGGAAGCTTGGGATATTCACAGTTGTATATACAATCTTGCTCAAAATGGTAGTATGCTACTTGGTTTGTTTCTACTTTAATGTGTAGATGTGTTTCTTTTTGGCATATTATCTATACACATTAGTGGAGCCCTTAGGATTTTTGCTTGATTACCAGCGTTGTGATGGCAGTCACACTCGTGGGGGCTGGGTAATCTACAAGCACATCCTTATACTCATCCCTAGTCGTGGGATTATCGAGACAGGGCATCGATACTCCAGAGTAGACTAGCGTATGCACTTCTCATCCCAGTGCGGGAGGCGGTCTATCCCACAGCCGTCAGTACGTCGTACTTGAGATAGTATACGGGTGCTCGTTAGGCTACGAGTACACTGGACAGGACTCGTCGGGAACTGTTGGTTGGTATTATACCTATCGTCAGTTATCAGTTCCCAGGTGACATGAGTACAGCTTAGTCCGCTGACTTGACACTGTCACTTCACCTCAAGTGTGTTCCCACTGTACTTTGACTACTACCCTACCACGGCTCAAAAGAGTCGTGCAAACAGGTAGTAGTTGGGTGCAGTCCCAAAGCACTTGGAGGCAGTGACGGTTAGACAGGATTCGTCTCTCCCGGTATTGGGGGTTGACATCACGCTGTGTCTAGGAGAGCCATTACACGAGTAGTCCCTGGCCAGGGCAAGCGAGATATACTGGTAGGTTTCCAGTGTTATCTCAGGGTGTTCTGGGCTTCACTCCGACACGACTTGTACCTCTATTAGGGGACTGACGTTTACCGCCTCCTAGGCCCGCCATGCGATGTATCAGACGAACAGGCCGGACTGTACGGAGACTGTCACATTCAGGCTCAGTAGGAGTTCAGATGGGGTTCGCCTCGTCAGTCTTCTTATCGGCATCTACCTGGGGACCGTTAAGTACAGCTAGTGCCGCTTGCGGTCTGTGGTTAAACCCACTGCCAGCGTACTGTCGAGTCTTTAGAGTCCCACACAGAGGGCTATTCGCCTTTGGGCAAAATGAGTAGAGGTCGCATGGTTTTGCGACAGGGTTTGTTCACATCCGCGCACTTGTGCACGTTTATTGTCCGGACAGCTTATACTAGCGGGCTTTGGTTTAAGCCGGATCCTAGTATATGATTTGGGATTGGTTTTATCTCTTTGTGTTCGTGTTCCTCGGAATATGAACACGAGTGTGTATGCACAGTTGATTGAGGCGGAGGAAAAGATTTTTCATTGGGGTTTTGGAACGGGTGTGTATGCACAGTTGACAGTAGTCTTTTTCCAAACCCTAATGATCTTGTGATTTATCAATTAATAATATTAATTAAATGAAATTGTGTCATGGTTGGGCTTGTTGACTTGTTGACCAAGGTTGACTAGTTGACTAGGTTTGAAACTTTGACCATCATCATTAGCTTTTTAGATGCTCTTTGATCTTTGCAAAATCATTTATGGTGATATGATAATGGTCTATTCAAACTAACCATCACCTTTTCATTTTTGATTAATATTATTTTTGATAAATCACTTATATTTGGTTATGGTTGTAAAAAACCATTTTATTCTATCATATTCACTCTCTCTCCTCTCTTCTTCTTCCTCCTCCTCTAGTTCAAGGAGATTCATTCTCATGTGTTGAGAAACCTCTCCTTGAGATAAAAATACCCTATGCCACTCTCTACTCACTCTAGGGTTGAAGGTCTAGCAAGCCAAAGACCTTAGTTCTCTCAAAGTTCGAGAAAGGAGCCCAAGGTTGAACCCTCAGGTGGATCCATCTTTGACGAAAGAAGGCGACGAAGAAAGCACCATCCAACCTCTACATAGGTTTCAAGAAGAAGGAGTTCAAGTGAGGTATAACACCTTTTCCGAGTAGCTAACTCTCTTTAGCTTGGTAGCTAGTTTTGTTTAGAAAAGATCCCGACTTTTGTTAGTCCATGTTGCCTAGTGCACTAAAAATTTGATTTTTATACCGTTTCCGTCTCCCCGCAAGAACCGGGGTCGGCAACGTAGACTTACAGTTTGCAACTCTGAGGGTCATATCACCTGCGTTCAAAAACCTAAGCTTTCTCAGTGCCTGCAAAGAATTGCAGATATGAGATCCTGATCCGCTATCCAATACCCAGGAAGTAGAGTTTATTGATAGACAATTTTCAATAACATACACACCTGAAGCCGAAGCCGCAACTTGCTTCGGGTCTTGGTTTCTGGCCTTCCAAGCCCTGCAATCCTTTTTCCAGTGTCCACTCTTATGACAGTAAAAGCACTCTTCCTTCCCCACAAGCTTTCCCGCTACCTTTGTTGCCTTTGCCTTTGTCTTCGTATCTACTTTACTAACACCGCCCCTTGGTTTGGTGGGGGTTTTCTTCTTCTTTCCCTTGGCTTTCGCCTTGGACCTAGAAGAGGAAGATCCTCCTACAAATAAAGTGGATGTTTCCCTACCTTTCTGTAGGGTGCCCTCTGCACTCCTCAGCATGTTGAGGAACTCCGGAAGTTCAACTTCTTTTCCTTGCAAGTTGAAGTTCAGGATAAACTGGGAGTAAGTGGAAGGAAGGGACTGGAGAATCA
The DNA here is from genome assembly GCA_030015575.1 of Agapanthus africanus. Taxonomy (NCBI): domain Eukaryota; kingdom Viridiplantae; phylum Streptophyta; class Magnoliopsida; order Asparagales; family Amaryllidaceae; genus Agapanthus; species Agapanthus africanus. The sequence continues at coordinate 113,500,857 of JASDDO010000026.1, read as the reverse complement.
AGTCCGTATAGAGCTCATTCTCTAACGTGGTCCCAAGGTCCGCGAGCTCCTCAATGAAGCCAATCATCTTAAGCACGTGTTCCGCTACCGATGATCCGATGGCCAATCTTGCCGAAAACAGCTTTTTCGACACTTCGTATCTGGCGATACGAGATTGCTCTCCATACAGTTCTTTTGTATGGAGAAATATGGATTCGAGGTCCATATTCTCGTGCCTCCTCTGATGTTTATTATCCATAGAGGCAAGCACGAGGCACTTGGCCTTCGCGCAATCGATCTCCCAAGTCTTACGGATTTCCTTATCCGCGACGCTGGAGGTGGGACCTGGGACAGGGGGAGCTTTGGTGGTAAGAAGATACCACAACTTGTCATAAGTGATTGCCATTTTGACATTCCTGAGCCAGTCTTTGTAGTTTGGCCCTGTCAGTATGTTTTTATCTAGTAGTAACTTAAGTCCAGTCATGATGTTTGGTCGCTGCAATTAGGAGAGAGAGAAGAAATACTCAGCATGATGCTCTTGCAAGTTTAGAGTGGTTTTTAGTTTGCCTAAACAGGATGGCTCCCACTGTCTCTCGAATCCCTCCTCAAACCAAAAAGGAAGAATTAGTCGGGATCAATCTCACCGTACAATACTTGCTTAACCGTTCAGTCAGGCCAGTGTTGGTACTTCGAGGGAGGTTTTCCAACGCTTTCGCGAAGTTCCTTAATTAAATAACCTCTTTTCCCTGTGGGCGTAGCCCTGCTAACACCTTTCTAGACACCTACTTGGGTTATAGCATCGATCGTTAAGTGAGAAAGTTCCGGAGGAGTAGCATATACTCACAGTAGGATCGGGATCCAAATATCATCGTGTGACAAAACAGAAGGAATCCTACCAGAATCATCACACTCCAAATGGTATGCAGCGCTAGCAAGTTTCAGTTTCTTTAGAAACTCCCGATGTGGATTTTTGCCCCATGCTCTTATAACCTTGACTTTGGCCAACAAATCATAAGTCACATGTCAAGTTCTACCCGTCATTCTCCAGGTTAATTTGAACCCACCCGTATCTACCCTTGACTTTGGCCAACAAGGTAGTACGACTGTCCCAAACCAACGCATCTATCTATGCTTCACATGAATACCCAATAGCTACCAATCACTATGCCTTGACTTTGGCCAACAAACACCGCTTGAATACTATTGACTATCCATGTGAAACGACGGAGGGCTACGAATGGTTTTGGCGAAACCGTGAACGTAGTGAACTTGATATAATCGATGGAACAAGATAGCTTTTAAAAGGAGTGGCTTAAGCTCCGCATTTAAAAGTTGTTTTTGAAAGAAACCGAGTGGTTTTGAAAGTGTTCCAACGACTCAACTTTGGTTTATTTTCTTGCATTAATTTTAATGCGTCCCATCATTTAATCCTACCATTGCAGAAAACAACGAAAATATGACGTATGCTTATGCCATCCGCATTCGCCACGGGGCCCCGTCATTACCCGTTAGGTTACTTAACCAACGACAGAGCGGGGGCTGGACTTGCGCAGATGCAAAACATAAGCAACGCCTAAATAGATATCATATATAGATATATACATTCATCACATGCAATGATAGCCATTCCAGATCACAGATGAACATATTGGATATACTAGGAATCCGCATTCCGTACGAGCCTGTAACGAAGAGCGGATTACACGGTCGCGATGAATTGCCAATACCCCACCTAGACCCCTACGGGTGCGGAAAACTACCCGCCAAGTACCCGAAGCGAAGCAACCTCCCTCAACACCGTGAGTAGGCCACTCGGCACTTCGAGGTACCTGGTAGTTTGTGCACCCCCTCTATCGGTCTATCCTAGGAGCAAAAACAGTAAAAGAAATTATATAATGACGGCTACAACCTCATCCCGGTTGTGCGACCAAATAAATAATATTACATCAATTACAAATTACATGAATTGAAAGATAAAGAAAACTCTCATCTCACAACCCCCCGGCTATTCATCCGCGACAGTCCAATGAATTCATATACACATACCATCAACATTACAGATCACAGATATGTATAACCCCCACTAATCGACGTATAGCGATTAGCAGACGTTCAATACATATATCACATCACAGATATAACCCGTTAGCTTAAGTGTTTAGAAGTTCGATCAAAATACGGATTTTTAAACCCCAAAAACAAATTTTGCTTTCTGGAAAATCTGGGCAGAAAAATCATATTCCAAAAATCCCAAAATACCCCAGTAAATACACTGCAGCAAAGCCGATCCACGGCCGAGTAAACTCGGCCGCGGATCCGTGGCAAGAATCTGTTCTTGCCGCGTTTCCGCGGTGAGTTGGTCAGTTCTATGGATCGTTTTTCTGCAGTGTACACTAAAAACCCTGAGTCGATTTTCGGTATATGTTAAATAACTTTTACAGTAGTTTAAAAATCGACAGAAAGTTTGAATTCCGGGCATGTTTCGTGACTTTTTCTCCGATCGAACTTCTAGTTACTTTGCTAACAAGTTAGATAGTGTTTAACTAGGCTCTGATATCACTGTAAGTCCACGTTACCCATCCCCGGTTCTTTGGAGTTGCGGAAATGGTGAAAAACGATTTTTCTTTGGGGTAACATGGACTCAAAATACGGATCTTTGTTAAAGAACTATCTAACAACCTAACTAGGAGTTTTACCTACTCGGTTAGGGGGTTATACCTTAACTTGAACTCCTTCTCTTCGACTCTCGGATGGTTCTCTCCTCGTCGTCTCCTTGTGCCGAAGATGGATCCACCTGAAAGCTTCTACCTTTGGCTCCAACCTCAATCTAGAGGAAACTAGAACACTTGGCTTGCTAGACCTTGTATACTAGGATGAGTAGAGAAGTGTTTTGTGTTTTTATCTCTAAGGTTCTTATTTCTCAACACACGAGACAATAGAACCATGAACTAGAGAGAGAGCAAGAGGAAGAGGGAGAGAGCTTGAGCATGAGAGAGAATGGAAATGAAAGAATGAGCAAGACTTTTCTCACCCTTGCTCTCATAATCCAAAATAATCATAACACATAATAATAATTGAGTATTATGTGATGGTTGTTATCATATCAAATGGCAATATCATTTCATGCATTAAATGCAATTTGTGAACAAAATAAGAAAGCAAAGGTCAATGCCAAGAAATGATAGCCATTGTCATGATGGTGGTCAACAAGTCCAACCTAGTCAACCGGTCAACAAAGTCAACAAGTCAACAAACTCAACCTTTCAACCCAACCATGGCACAATAATACTTAATTAATATTATCATTAATCATATTTCTTATTCTCATTAGGGTTTAGCAAAAGTCAACAGTCAACAACCCTAATGAGAATCCTTTGCCTCTGTCTCTGTCAATCGTGCATACACACCCGCATCCACGTTCCGGGGAACACGAATACAAACGAGATAAAACCAATTCCAAAACATATACTAGGATCTGGCTTAAACCAAAGCCCGCTAGTAATAACAGTACGGACACTAAAAGTGCACAAGTGCACGGATGTGACCGAACCCTGTCGCAAAACCATGCGACCTCTAATCTTTTGCTTAAAGGGGAATAGCTCTCTGTGTGGGACTCTAAAGACTCGACACTACGCTGGCAGTGGGTTTAACCACAGACCGCAAGCGGCACTAGCAGTGCGTAACGGCCCCCAGGTAGATGCCGATAAGAAGACGGACGGGGTGAAACCCATCTGAACTCCTACTGAGCCTGAATGTGACAGTCTCCGTACAGTCCGGTCTGTTCGTCTGAGAATATCGCATGGCGGGCCTAGGGGGCGGTAAACGTCATTCCCCTAATAGCGGTACAAGTCGTGTTGGAGTATAGCCCAGAACACCCTGAAATAACACTGGAAACCTACCAGTATATCTCGCTTGCCCTGGCTAGGGACTTTGTGTAATGGCTCTCCTAGACACAGCGCGATATCAACCCCCAATACCGGGAGAGACGGATCCTGTCTAACCGTCACTGCCTCCAAGTGCTTCGGGACTGCACCCAACTACTACCTGTTTGCACGACTCCTTTGAGCCGTGGTAGGGTAGTATTCAAAGTATAGTGGGAACACACTCGAGGCGAAGTGACAGTGTCAAGTCAGCGGACTAAGCTGTACTCATGTCACCTGGGAACTGATAACTGATGATAGGTATAGTACCAACCAACAGTTCCCGACGAGTCCTGTCCAGTGTACTCGTAACCTAACGAGCACCCGCATACTATCTCAAGTACGACGTACTGACGGCTGTAGGACAGACCGTTTCCCATGCTGGGATGAGAAGCGCATACGCTAGTCTACTCCGGAGTATCGATGCCCTGTCTCGATAGTCCTACGACTAGGGACCAGTATAAGGATGTGCTTGTGGATTACCCAGCCCCCACGAGTGTGACTGCCATCACAACGCTGGTAATCAAGCAAAGATCCTAAGGGCTCTACTAATATGTATAAGCAATATGCTAAAAGAAACACATGCACATATTAAAGTAGAAACAAACCAAGTAGCATACTACTATTTTGAGCAAGATTGTCTATACAACTGTGAATATCCCAAGCTTCCATTAAGTAATATATAAACTAGTATGATATAGTAATGGCCTCCAGGGCATATACACTAACAAGATGTTGTATATGTTTTGCACCCGCTCTAGTCCAGTCCCCGCTCTGTCGTTAGTTAAGTAACCTAACGGGTGATGACGGGACCCAGTGACGAATCCGGATGGCATATACGTACATTTTATTTTCGTTCTTTTATGGTGTGATTAATTGATGGGATTGCGTTGATTTTGATCAATGCAAGGAAATCAAATCTGTTTGGACGTTGTTGGAGCAATTTTCAAAAAGCTGTTATTATAAGGACGCTTTCTTTTGTTTTGCATAGTGGTATTTAGTTGGAATATCCTGTACCTCATTCGACGAGGCAAGGGTCGAGATCCCTTCATCGGGAGTGACCCCTTGGACAGAGGTTTGCGTCAGGGTGGTAACTTCACTATAGTCGATTACTTTTTGCTTTGCATCGCGGTATTCAGTTGGAATATCCTGCACCTCATTCCACGAGGAAAGAGCCGAGATCCCTTCACCGGGAGTAAACTCTTTAGCAATGGTTTTCGCCACTATATTTTTGTAAAAAGCTATCAGGTTCCTTCAACAATATCAAGTTCGTTACGTTAAAGGTTTTTTGCCAAAAACCAGCCGTAGCCCTCCGTCATTTCAGTTGGGTATTCAGTAGTATTCAAGCTATGTATTTTGACTAACGCCAAGACATAGTGTTTGGTAGCTGCTGGGTATTCATCTGTTGCATAGATAGATGAGTTGGTTTGGGACAGTCGTACTGCCATTTGGCCAACGTCAGGGGTATGTTCGGGTAGGCTCAAATTAACAAGATAATGATGGGTAGAACTTGACAAGTGACTTATGATATTTTGGCCAACGTCAAGGTCATAAGAGCTTGGGGCAAAAATCCATATCGGGAGTTTCTAAAGAAACTGAAACTTTTCAAGCATGCGCATACCTTCTGGAGTGTGATAACGTGAGTGGATTCCTTCACGTTATCATGCGATGAGAGTTGGATCCCGATTCCCACTGATGAGTTGGTTTACTCTTCGGGTGATCCCGACTAATTCTTCTTTCAGGTTTGGAGGAGAATTTGACGGTACAGTGGGAGGTTTCCTGATTAGATAAAGTGATAACCATTCTGATCTAGGTTAGAGTGCACGCAGAGTGTTTCTTTTCTCTCTCTCTTTGGCAGCGACCATGGCCCGACCCTAGACTATGACTCAGTAACCAAGTTAACCGAACCTTCTTAATATACTGGCTTTTGGATTGTCTGAGTTGCATACATCATTGCCACTCCTTCTTTTACCCTTTGCATTTCTCCAGAACACCTCGCATTACTACGAACATCCACTTCCATTGGATAAATCCATCATATGGTTATATATGAACTCAAAGGGACTTCTTCGAGGATGAATTCAGGTTCAGGAGAGAATGAATAGGATTATTCAGTTGTCTTTTATCATCACCTTCTCATAGGTTGCGAGGGCTCCTTGGTTTAGGAAGGTACACCTATTATGGTTATTGGATAGTATTCTTCCAAACCATAGGCAGGTGCCCTAAGGTAGGGAATGAAGAAAACCAATTAGTCTAAGTGTGGTGTGCAGAAGGTAATAAGTATAGACAAAATAAAGGGATTAGAAAGAGGGAAAAGTAAATTGTGACTACTATCATTCATGAGCAAACCGCGTAGTTCACCGCCACTCCTACTTCACCTTTGTTTTTCTCCAGTTCAGGAGAAATAGAATAAAGTTTTATTCAGTTGTATTTTATCATCACCTTCTCTCAGGTTGCGAGTACTCCTTGGTTTAGGAGAGTACACCTATTACGCTTATTGGATAGTCCTCTTCCAAACCATATGCTGGTGCCAAACGGTAAGGAAGGAAGAAAACCATTAAACCTAACGATCGTGTACAGAAGGTAATGAGTAAAGACATATAAAAGGATTTGGAGAGATGGCAACGAAATATATGGTTACAGTCATGAATCTAGATAATGGAAGAGGCATTACTAGGAATACCCGGATACCCCTTCGAAACATTTTCATGTTTCAGTTTCACTGTGCATTGTTAATTGTAAACTGATTTCCCAATTAGACACTTGCTCCAGGGTATGTATTTACCCGGTATGATTCTCACATCTGTATGGTTTTACAGATGATGAGTGGGAGTAAGTTATTGGGAATTAGGTGATCATCCTCATTATATCGGAATTCGTTGTAATTGGTGATATTTGAGGAAATCTCCTGGGTACAGTTTTCAACCTACGACGCACAGGGTTTGAGTTATTCAACTCAGCGGACTTATACAAAGTATTGTATGTTGTCCAGTATCCATTAGCACAAAGGGGTTGGTCCTCGTACTATATTCTGTTTACTTTTTACTTCTCTAGTTTTTAAACAAGTGTTTTGTAGAAATACAAGGTCTAAGTTTTAAGAAGTTATAGGTAAAAGAATAAAGTAGAGAACCAGGTGTTGCAAGTATCAAGATTCTTCAAGGTGATCGAAGATATAGATACTTGTGTATGGTATTCAGTTGATAGTAATGGTTTTGAGAAACTTGCTTCTCTTTCGGGTTACTCATAATTGGATGCACTCCTAAGTTGAGTAATACCGATCGGCCTCTCTCCATTTAGTTGACATGCACTGGAGACAGCTGCATGATTTGAATCTGGTTCCAATTAAATTAGTGCCAATGTTTCTATATAGGATATATAGAACAGTTCATATCTTAACAATGTTAAGGTACGGGGAGTTGTCTGGCTTATGCTTAAAACCAGACTCTGGATAACTCAAGGCACGTTTTTGTAATGACAGTTTGTGGGTTGACCCGGGCTATGACGAGGGTTGATTTTCTACCATCTGGAAGATCAATAGTGATATTGTTCTTGACTCGCCACAGTTTTAGTAAAATGGATTTTTTTTTCAGAAAACAGTAGTGGGAGTATGGTAGAACTGGAAGTGATTCCAGAACCGCAAATGATTACTGAAAATTTAATAGGACCTAAAGATTCAATCAAGTTTGACATTCCATTAGCCACTTCGCAGATATGGTGGGTAACCTCAGGCACCCGAGAGGTACTTCGGTAGCCTCAAGGACGGTGGCAGGGAGGTTCTTATTTACCCAGACTTGCCATTACTGCTGTTCCAGACTATGAGACCCGTCAGGAGGATAAGTATAGCGTCGTTCTAAAGTTTACTTTAGAAGTGCACGTATATATTATTCTGCCAGAGGGTTGTTGTAGTCAGTGGGAGCAGCGGAAGCATAATGGACAAGTAGCTTATGTCTATTTATAGACTAAAGCAGATATAGCGAATATAGATCATCTATTTTTGATGTGACAGTCATGGGTTTGACTTCATCAAAATAGGGGATATATCTGTTAAGAAGGTAGTAGGGTGTGATGTCCTGGTATTTGGATGACATACACAGAGTAGGAAGTAAAATTCCTATACTACGATCGGTTATTCTGTGGTTGTCACAAAGTAGTTTCTCCATAAAGGATATGGATATAATATCTGACATTCTGGTTACTTGATCTAGATTTGGGTAGTTTCCCAATTGGGGTACTTAGATAGTATTCTAAAGGTGTTTTAGAAGGGACGACTCCTGGCATTGTGGTGTACCTGCAGGTGATGGAGTCTCCCTCTCTAAAGGTGTCTTACAGACTAAAGGGGAGATGGATGTGCATGATTGGCAGATCACTTGCTTAGGCAATTGAGTCAATCATGAGATGTCAAGTACCACACCAGATGTTGTTTTTGCACTAGACGCAATAAGTTTATATTAATCTAATCCTGGAGAAACATTCGGAAGCAGTTTTAGAACATAAGTGGATGTTCTAGGGATTTGATAACGACAGCCTCCTTTAGGAGACAGTTATCATTCCAAGCTTCTAAGGTGACATTGATGATAGAGTGACTGTTAGAGTTATAGTTTTCCATCTGACAAAGGGGGCAGTAGTTTGGACAGGTGGTCCAAGAGGATATTGTGGAAGGCATGGTGCAGGTCAGTTGACGATACAGTCTAAGAAGTTTGGATTTGGAGTTCATTTATGAACTAGGCCCCATCAGATATCCAGACATATTCTAAGACATGTATTACTCAATTCGGGAGATGGCTTTCTCCACGAACTTGAGATTAAGCGAGACATAGAAAGAAATATCAGGACGGCTCCACTCACTGAGGCTATTTCTCGAACACAAGAGTTTTACAAACGAGCTTTGTGAAACTGATTAGTAGAGGAGTTGGGTATTCGGTATCACATGGGCTATGAGTATGCGACATCGCAATAATTAGCCTTAAGTGCAAGTGGGAGATTGTTAGATATAGTGCCCTCAAAGTTAATTATTGGATCGCAGGCACGCGATTGCAATGATTGAGGAGGACCTATACCGGTAGGACAGTCTTACTCGAGATGAAAGTATGCTATCTGGTTTGTCTTTATCATCGTGTACAGCTTTAGGTGACATGATCACTATTACACGTTGATAGAGCCCTTAAGATTCTTGCTTGACTACCAGCAGTATGATGGCGATCATATACGTGAGAGTTGGGTAGTCTATAAGCACATCTTTAAAAGTGGTCCCTAGTCGTGGGAGTTTCGAGACATGGCATCGATACTCCGGAGTAGACTAGTGTATACAGTCGAGACCCCGACGAGGGGCATTGGCCGGTCTCATAAGCCATTGGTGTCAGTTGGTTCACCTAAGATGTATACAAGTGCTCATTGGGTTATGAGTGCACCAGACAGGACTCGCCGGGAACCTGCTAGTTGGTATTATACCTAGCATCAGATAGCAGTTCCCTGGTGACATGTGTACAGGTTAGTTTATCGACCTGAGGTCATCATTTGTCTCATGGAACCTGCTAGTTGGTATTATACCTAGCATCAGATAGCAGCTCCCTGGTGACATGTGTACAGGTTAGTTTATCGACCTGAGGTCATCATTTTTCTCGTGTGTGTTCCCACTATGCTTAGATTACTACCCTACCCTGGCTCAAAGGAGTCGTGCAAACAGGTTTTAGTTGGGTACAGTCCCGCGCCACATAGAGGCAGTGAGTGGATCGGCAGGGGTTTCGTCTCTTCCGGTATTAGAGGTGAGATCGCGCTGTGTCTAGGAGAGCCATTACTCCAAGTCCTTGGCCAAGGCCGGTGAGTATTACTGGTAGGTATTCCAGTAGTATCTCAGGGTGTTCTGGGCTACACTCCGACATGACTTATACCGCTTTTGGGGGTCTGACGTTACCAGCCCCCTAGACCCAATATGCGATGCTCATAGACGAACAGATCGGAATGTACGGATATTGTCACTGATAGGCTCAGTAGGGTTCCAGGATGAGTTCGCTTATCGGCTTCCCTTTCGGTCAATACATGGACAGCCGTTACGTACAGCTAGTACCACTGACGTGCTTATGGTTAAACCCACTGCCAGAGTATCGATGAGTCTTTAGAGTCCCCCACAGATTGTTTCCCAAGTTCGGGCGAAATGTTGTAGAGGCCGTATGGTTTTATGCCATGGTTCGAACATGCACGTGCACTTGTGAACGTGTCATGGTTCGGACAGATAATACTGGTGGGGTTTGGTTTATGCCGGATCCGAGTATTATATTGTGTAGGAATATTTTTTGTCTCGTTGCATTCGTATTCGGTCGGAATACGGATGCAGGTATGTATATACTGTTTAGGGATAATCCTGTAATTCGTCACGGGATTGCTTTTGAAGTTGCCAGTTTTCCATCACCCGTCTTAAACATCTGGTTTAATGCCCGTCTTAAACATCTGGTTTAATGCGGATTTTCTCCTTTTCCATGGCTGCTGTCCAATCCAGTGGGCTGCAAGGCAGTTTTGGTACGCATTGAATAAGCATGGTTTTTTTTTGCAAGGTGGCTTCTGCAATAAATGATTTTGTCTGTGAGGAAGATTTTTAAAAGGGAGGGGTTTTCTGTGGTGCATGGGGCCCCAAATAGCTGCTGGGTTTTCTTTATTTATGGGGTTGTTTTCGTTTGCAAAAGCATCATCACCTCCACAAAAAATCCCCAGCACACTTTGTGCTGCCAATATTGGCCGAGCACATTTTCTTGGGTGAGAAAATTGGTTCTCAGTGCAAATTCCAAGCTCACTTCATTTCATTCCATGGAAACTTCATTAACCCATCACCCAATTACTTAGGTACCTTGAGACAGTATTCTACACCCTCTCTACTTCAATCTTGGATATGTCGGTTAGCAAACTTCATGTCCGAGTTGCTTCAGTTTTAAGCGGGAGCCCGTATAAAGATTCATTGACGTGGTGCAATTTCGACGAGGCGACCGGAGATGCCGCGAGGAGCGTGGGATGATGGCTAAAGACCGAAGAACACGGATTGATCGGTATAGCCATTCTATCATTTAGTAGTTTGCTAGTTTAGTGTTAATGGCACGATCCGGGTTAAAGTCTATGCTAGCGCCAGTTATAAAAGTTCTTGTTCCGCGTTTGGCGTCGGATTGACGGCCGGGGCGCTACAGTAGACTTACAACTTCTTCATCCAGACAGCCTCTTTGGCAGCATCGTTGGCATCGATGTATTCAGCCTCCATCGTCGAGTCTGCTACGGTATCTTGCTTGGAACTCTTTCAACATACCGCCACTCTATTGAGGGTGAAGACAAAACCCAAGACCGACTTGCTGTCGTCCTTATCACTCTGGAAGCTCGAATCGGTAAAGGACTCCACCTGGAGTTCACCGTTACCATACACTAAGAACATTTCTTTAGTACTTCTCAAGTACTTAAGAATGTTCTTCACAGCTGTCCAGTGTTTCTCCCCGGGATCTGATTGATACCTACTCACTACACCAATTGAGTAAGCTACATCCGGTCTGGTACATAATATCGCATACATGATAGACCCGACTGCCTAAGCATAGGGTATCCCTTGCATGAGAGCCCTCTCCAAATCAGTCTTAGGAGACATCTCTTTGGAGAGAGTGATTCCTGAACAAGCGAGTAAATTACCACTCTTAGAATCTTCCACCTCTTTAGTATGGTGTCAATGTACCTGGATTGGGACAATCCCAACACCCGTTTAGATCTATCTCTATAGATCTTTATCCCCAGGATGTAAGAGGCATCACCTAGTTCTTTCATGGAGAACTTTTATGATAAGAAAAGCTTGACCGAGTGTAGCATAGGAACATCATTTCCTATCAAGAATATGTCATCCACGTACAATACGAGGAATAAAACCTTACTCTCTACAGCCTTCTTGTATATACGTGGTTCATCTACATTTTTGATGAAGTCAAACTCTTTGATAGCTTCATCAAAACAGATATTCCAGCTCTGCGATGCATGCTTTAATCCGTAGATTGATTTAAGCAGCTTGCACACACTTCCGCTACTCCCACTGTCTACGAAGCCCTCTTGCTGTGTCATGTACATGCTCTCTTCTAAATCACCATTTAGAAAAGCGTTCTTGACGTCCATCTTCCATATTTCGTAGTTATGGTATGCAGCAATGGCAAGTAGGATCCTAATGGACTTAAGTATAGCGACAGGAGAAAAGGTTTCATCATAGTCGACACCTGGTCGTTGGTGAAAACCTTTTGCTATAAGTCTAGCTTTGAACGTCTCAACCTTTCCATCTACACCAATTTTCTTCTTAAAGATCCACTTGCTCCCGATGGGTTTTACCCCTTCAGGAGGAACTTCCAAAGTCTATACTTTGTTGGTGTACATGGATTCCATCTCAGATCGTGTAACATCCAGCCATTTCACAGAGTCTCCACATGTGATGGCCTACTCAAAACTAGTTGGGTCATCATCTTCCATGATGCAATCTTCGCTTCCACCGTCTATGAGAAAACCGTAGTATCGCTCAGGTGGATGAGGAACCCTACTAGATTGACGGAGTGCCTGAGGTTCGTCCGGGACTATTGAATCCTTCGGTTCTACCAAATTGTTAGTTATAGTTTGTGTAGCTGGAACTTCTTCCAGTTCTACTTCATTACCACTAATTTCTTTCACAAGAAATTCCTTTCCTAAAAAGGTTGCATGTCGAGAAACAAACACCTCTTTTCTCTCGGTATGGTAGAAGATATACCCTCGCGAATGTTTGGAATATCCTATAAACTTGCACAGAACTGACCTTGCCTCGATCTTGTCCGGATTTTGTGTTTTCATATAAGATGTACAACCCCATATCTTAATAAAATTATGACATGGTCTCTTCCCTTTCCATATCTTATATGGAGTGGTAGGCATGGATTTGGTGGGAACCATATTCAATATGTATGCAACTGTCTCAAGTGCATATCCCCAAAAGGAAATAGGTAACTCAGCAACACTCATCATAGAGCGCTCCATATTTAATAGGGTGAGATTTCTCCGCTCTGATACACCGTTGTGCTGCAGTGTATAAGGAGGAGTAAGCTGAGAGATAATCCTATTCTCTTTTAAATAGTCATGGAATTCCGTGCTTAAGTATTCTCCTCCCCGATCAGATCGAAGGATTTAATACTTTTACTCGTCTGATTCTCAACTTCGTACTTATATTCCTTGAATTTCTCAAAAGATTCAGATTTGTGTTTCATCAGCAACACATGTCCGTATCTTAAGAGATCATCGGTGAGTGTAATGAAGTACGAGGAACCATTCCTAGCATGTGTAGATATAGGACCGCATACATCATTATGTAACAGTCCTAAGAGTTTAGCAGCTCTTTTTCCGTGTCTAGTAAATAGAGTTTTGGTCATTTTACCTTTGAGACATGATTGGAAAGTTTCATAAGATGTAAATTCAAACTGATTCAAATATCCATCTTTATGCAACTTAGCTAGTCTTGTCGCATTGATATGACCTAGTCTACAATGCCACAAGAAGGATTCGTTCATTTCTGAACTTTTCCTCTTGTGTGTGTTATGTACATTTAGAACTATAGTTTGATTTAGAACGTATATACCGTTACATAACGTACCAAACCCAATCAACACTTGATTTAGGAAAATGTTCATAACATTATCCTCCAATACAAAGTTATATCCTTCTTTATGCAACAAAGAAACTGATATAATATTGCACATCATATTTGGTACGTAATAACAGTCATTCAGAATCAATATATTACCATTTGGTAATACTAGGTGATATTCGCCAACTGCTTTGGCTGCAACAATTGCACCGTTCCCTACTTTGAGAGATATATCACTCTTTCCCAGTTCTCTACCTTTCCTTAGCCCATGTAACAGATTACAGACGTGAGATCCTGATCCGGTATCCAACACTCAGGACGTAGAGCAAACTGAGAAACAATTCTCGGTAACGAACACACCCGAAGAAGATGCATCAGCATGCTCCTTCTTCATTCGGGTTGCGTGGGAATCCTGATATTTCTCTATTCCTAGCTCAGACTTATGACAGTCATAAGATAGAGCGGAACCAACTTTCCCCAGCTCAGTATAATAAGCGGGTTCGGTCAATATATCCATATTATTATCTTGATTAAGGCGTGTCATTGGTCGCTACCTGGAGAGAGAGAGAGAAGGAAATGCTTTAGCGTGCGCTCTTTGCAAGATTAGATTGGTTATTATCTTATCTAATCAGGATGGCTCCCACTGTTTTTATCAAATCTTCCTTCAAACTATAAAAGGTAAGATTAGCCGGGATTAATTACACCATACATGTTTGCCAATCGGTCAGCCAGGCAGGTATTGGTACTCTGAGGGACTCTCCCCATGCTTTCGAATGGAACTAATTAAATAACCTCGTTTCTGCAGGGGCTTAACCCCATTAACACATTTCTTAGACATCTACTGGATTGACTAATTGTAAAGTGGAAAACTCTCCTAGGAGTAACTCTTACTCGCAGTGGGCATCGGGATCCAACTATCTCATAGAAGGTATGCAATCTCATTACAAATTTCAACACTTGAAATACCCAATATCTGTTTTTACCCCTAGAAACTTATGACCTTAACTATGGTCAACAAATCATAAGCACTAGCCAAGTTCAACACGTTCATTTCGTGATTGAATTAAACCCACCGGCACGACCCTTGACAAGGTCAACAAGGCCGCACGACTACCCTAATCCAATCGCATCACATGCGGCAGATAAGTACTAATCAGCTACAACACACTACACCTTGACAAGGTCAACAAACGCAACACGAATACTAAATAGCACTTATCTGAAATGACGGAGGGCTACGACTGGTTTTGAAAAAACCCTTTAACATAATGAACTTGATATCGTTGTAGAATCTAGTGATTTGAAAATGAGTGTTTTTATAGCCTTTTCTACTTTTGCTAAAAATGTCACTCCCGGTGAAGGGATTTCGGCTCTTTCCTCATCGACTGAGGTGCTGGATATTCATCAAGAAATACCACTATGCAAAGCAAGAACTAGAAAAGCTATTAAAACAAAACCGAGTGGGTTGTAGCATTTGCTAGTTTTGCTAAAAAGGTCACTCCCGGTGAAGGAATCTCGGCTCTTTTCTCATCGAATGAGGTGCTGGATATTCATTAAGGAATACCACTATACAAAGCAAGAACAAGCTACCTTTTTAAAAAACTTTTGATTCTACAACATTTTTAGGTTTCTTTTCTTTTCATTAATCTCATTAATGAAGTCCCATCATTTAACGTTTCCCTAAACATCACAGAAAAAGAAACGAAAATAGAACGCACGCTTATGCCATCCGCATTCGCCACGGGGCCCCGTCATGTACCGTTAGATTACTTAACTAACGGCAGAGCGTAGGATGGACTAGCGCAGGTGTAAAACATAAGCAACGTTTATTATATATATATATATATATAGCATTCGTTTCACGCAGTTATATGATCACATCACAGAACTTAAGCAGCAGAACTCAACATATGAAATATTGGATATATTAGGAGGTCCGTGTTTTAAATTCAGCCAGTAATGAAAAACACGGATTCCACTGTCATGACGAATAACCAAACCTACATCCCTAGACCCCTACGAGAGCGGCAAGCAACCTGTTAATTCTAGAGTTAGGAGACCCGGTCTCGACTCCTTGAGATGGTCTCCCACTGGACTCTAGAACCCGGTTACTTATGCTCCTTGTTAGTTATATGTATGCCCTAGAGGCCATTACTATACATATGATGTATATTGTAATGGATGCTTGGACATATATAGGGAGGACTTTCTTGCTCGACATGATAGTATACTATCTGGTTGTACTTTATCTTAACATGTACTCTGATTGTCTCTAGGTTACATGTTGATAAAGCCCTTAGGATAGGTACTCGACTACTGGGACTATGATGAGATCATACTAATGGGGCCACGGTAGTCGACAAGTACATCCTATAACCATTCCTAGTCGAGGGTGTATCGAGACAGGACATCTATACACCAGAGTAGACCAGCGTATACGCATCTTGACTCATATGATGGGCGATGGATGATCCCATATCTATCGGTGTTTGACATCAACGATGGTGTATGGGTGCTCAGTGGAGACTGGGTACACTGGACGGACTCGCCGAGAACTCCCAGATGGTATTATACCTCACGTCAGATGGCAATTCTCTGGTGACACTGGTACAGAGTAGTCTGTAGACCCGAGATCGTCATAGAGTCTTGTATGATTCCCACTGTGCTTTGATTTCCATCATACCACGTCTAAGAGGGTGTGCAAAAACGTGTCTTTTGAGTACAGTCCCGAATCACATGGAGACAATTAGCGATAAGAGGGGATGTGTCTCTCCCGGTATAGGGAGTTGATGTTGCGCTGTGTTCGATTGGCTATAACTGGAAATCCCTGGTCAGGGTTGTTGAGATTTACTGGTAAGTGTTATCAGTAGTTTCTCGAACTGTTATAGACCTCATATCGACACGACTTATCAAGCTACTAGGGTCTGACGTTTACCACCCCTAGGCGAGATATGCGACATATCAGACGACGAGACCGGACTGTACGGGAATGTTACTGATTGGATTCGCAGGAGAATGTACAGATTTTCTTGTTGATCTTCTGATCGCTCAATACCTGGGTGGCTGTTACGTTTAGCTGACCGCTTGCAGCTTGTGGGTGTTTGATATGATCATCACCTACTGCCGGTGTATTGACGATTCTTTAGAGTCCTACACAGAGGTTTCTTGGCTCGGGCAAAACGGAGTAGGAGCACGTATATGATATGTGCGGGACTGAGAACAATACCTGTATGTGATACCGTATTAGATTCTCACGATATGAGATATCGGCCGGGTATATGAGATATAGCCGGGTCATTGGATCAAGTGTTGATTCGATGAACGATACATATTATATTAGTCGGTTATTTGTGAAATAGCCGGATTATCGGATCAAGTGTTGATTCGATAATTTAATGTATAATTTTATATTTGATATATTAAATTACATTAACTAATATAAGCTCACTAAAAGATTCTTTTTCTCACTCGGGTAATACATTGATATATATGCGATATATGTTAATTGTATTATTTTATTTTGTTACAATAAATATTATATATGTGATATATAATATTGTAACATGATATGGTTATTAATGCAACATGATTAGTGGAGGTTAAACATGGTTAGGTTTTGATTTGGGTTAAGCTTTTCTTGAAGTTTCTAGAAGGTTTTGTTTTGTTTTGTACAAAGATATTTGTGTTGATATTTTGCATTGATATTTGTTTAACCCAACCAAACCTTTTAACCTTGGTTAAATCTCTACAAGGGTTACATATACCATGGTTGCATTTCTAATCTCATACTTGAGTTATTCATTATTCATCACAAAAGGATTTATGATTCTTCTTCTTCTTCTTCTTCCTTCTTTCATGAAAAGCATTCTAGCTTTTTATGAAGTGATGAAAATGAGTGAGTTAATGAAAACAAATGAGAGCTAAAATCCTACTTCATCATCCTAATCTATCCTAGCCATTTAGATTAGGGTGTTCACTTCATTTATAAGTGAGAGCTTGTGTTAATGAAACTTCAAGGTAGATAATCTTTGTTATTGAAGATCGGAAGAAAGCATGCATCTTTCTCTTCGTGGAACCTCTCTAGAGTCCAGGAAAGCGATGATCGCAGCGAAGGGACCTCAACACGAAGCTTATGAAGCGAAGGACTGGACTACAAAGGTTGTAATCCCAAACTCTTAGATGTTAAAGTGTTTAACATGCTTTGTTTCACCTAATCTCTATTTTAAAGATCTTGGTTAAGGTTGTTCGGCACGGCTAAAATTTAAATCGGGCATGGTTGATGCCTTGTAGAACCTTATTACAGTGCCTAGTAACCCTACACTCCCCTCCTTGGGTCTATCCTAATATGGAAATGTAAATAACATACATCAATGGTGACATCATCCTCAAACCGGAAGTGTCCCAATAAAAAAATAGTGCATACAGTTTTACATGAATGAAAATTAAAAAACTCTTATCTCACGCAAAACCCCCCATCTATTCAATCACGACGATCTAATATAATATATCACAGCAACACATAACATCATATGTCATCAACGTAAGTAAATATGCGTATCCCAAATTCCGTTGAAATATAGCAACAAGATTAGGGATATCCCACATATTACACTTACGGTCGCAGAAAAGAAATGAAAAACTACAATATTTAGAATCCGCAAATCCCTTAGACATCATAAACCTGGAATATCTCATATTCCAGATTTCATACCTAACCCTATAAACCATGCATTTTAGTCTCAAATTGAAAACTTTTTTCATTAAGCAGTCGGATAATTCAACAAGATTCCCGACTAGATGTTCGCGTACTATACATGATTGCGACGGAGTTTTGATCCGAATCAAAACTCCGTGGCAATCGATCAACCGAGACTAAAACGCTAGATTTATAATTACAAACTAGTTTTCACAAAACTAATTATTTTGGATTCTAAAAATTGTATCACATATCATTATAATCTATAAGACGCTAAACATTTCGATTGATTTATCAAACATCCACAAATCACAGAGACTTCAACAACTCGAGTCTCATTAAAAACACCCAGAAAGTGCCAAATAAGAAAATGGAGCAGCACAAGAAGCACGAGCCCACAATTCAACAAACTTGCGGTGGAACCGTGGCCAAACATGCTGTTAGGCCATGGTTCCGTGGCGGTTTGAACGAATTTGTTCATCGTACTTCTTGAGGCTCCATAGAATACCCTGCACAATTTTCTGCATATTTTTAATCTCGAAAATTTTAACTTTTGAAAAATGGACAGAAACTTGTTTAAAATCGGGTTTCGAAGTTCGATCGAATACTTTAACGTCGTTTAGACATACCCTAATGTTCTAGCATAGTTCTGATACTATGAAAGTATACCCTAGCACCACCATTAGGTTTAAACCGGCATCAAGCATGCAATTTTAAAAATTTCTTGGTGCTAAGCTATACCAACTAAGGATCAAACTAGATGATTAGGGTTTACATGGTGATATTAAAAGAAATAATCTATGAGATGGAGATTACAACCTTTGTAGACCGTGTCCTTCTGTTTTATAACTATGGGTAGTAGTCCCTACGACTCCTCTAGGCTTCACTTGAAGAATGAACGAGCTTCCTTGCGACGACCTTCGTGCCAAAGATGATCCACCCGAAGCTCCTCTAATCCATGCTACCTCTTCACTAAACTTTCTTTAGTGAAGAAAACACCATAAACTCAAATGCTAATGAAGTGTAGGATGGTGAATTAGGGGTTCTAATCTCACTAGGATTTGTCCAAAGCCATATGGTTCATATCACGTGTGAGGGTTTATGGCTTTGAGGTGGAGAAGAAGAAGATAGTGAGAATGGAGAGAGCTTAAAAATGGCTAAGGCAATGAACTCCTCTATGTGGATAATGAAGAATGGCTCAAATAAAAACCTCACTCATTGAAGCATAGAATATCTCCCAATATAAAATGGAACTATGCTTCAATAGTGAAAACAAATGAATAAACAATTGTTTTAAGACATGCCTCACCATTCCTTAAACAAAATATCTCCCCATTTCCACCTCTTTTTCTATTTTCTAAAAATAGAAAATCCAAGCCATTCTTCAAAATAATATATATATATATATATATATATATATATATATGTATGTATGTACACACACATACACACACACACACATATTAAGAGTAGAAAATAATCAGTGAGCAATAATATTAGTTAATATATAATTATATCAAATATAAATAAATATCATATTATTAAATCAACACTTGATTCAATAATCCAGTTATATCACATATAACCTACTAATATCATTTATCTGTTTATCATATTATCAAATCAACACTTTATTCAATAATCCGGTTATATCATATATAACCTAACCGATATCAAATAACCGCCAGATTAGAATACGGTATCACATACTCGTATTTAATCAGCCCCCCGCACATATCAACATACGTTCCCTAGTTCGTTTTGCTTGAACTAAAGACTCGTCAATACGCCAGCAGTAGATAATGATCACAACAGTTGCCCACAAGCCGTCAACGGTACTAGCTGGACGTAACGGCTACCCAGGTATTGAGCGAATAGAAGATCAATAAGCAGGCTTGTCCAAACTCCCATGAAGCCTATAAGTAACACTTACCGTAGAGTCCGGTCTCTTCGTCTGATATGTCGCATATCAAGTCTAGGGGTGGAATCGTCACACCCCAGTAACTTGATAAGTCATGCCGATGTATGGATCATAACGGTTCGAGAAACTACTGATAACACTTACTAGTAAATCTCATCAGTCCTGGCCAGG
Source organism: Agapanthus africanus (assembly GCA_030015575.1). Classification (NCBI taxonomy): domain Eukaryota; kingdom Viridiplantae; phylum Streptophyta; class Magnoliopsida; order Asparagales; family Amaryllidaceae; genus Agapanthus; species Agapanthus africanus. Next base: position 113,480,560 of record JASDDO010000026.1, on the reverse strand, counting down.
GGCTTACTATTATAGCGAATCGAGCATAGAGCAACATCAACTCCCAATACCGGGAGAGACAAAACCTCTCTTATCACTCACTGCCTCCATATGATTCAGGACTATACCCAAAATCCACCTGTTTGCACGACTCCTTTAAGCCGTGGTAGGGAGGAAATCAAAGCATAGTGGGAACCACACAAGACACTATGAAGATCTTGGGTCTACAGACTAACCTGTACCAGTATCACCAGAGAACTGCTATCTGACGATAGGTATAGTACCATTTAGGAGTTCTCGACGAGTCTTGTTCGGTGTACCCATTCTCTAATGAGCACCTGTGTACAATCTTTGATGTCAAACACCAATGGTTATGGGATCAACCATCGCCCCCTACAGGGTCAAGAAACGTACACACTAGTCTACTATGGAATATCGATGCCCTGTCTCGATACTCCCTCGACTAGGAACAATTAAAGGATGTGCTTGTGGACTACACAAGTCCCAGTAGTATGATCCACATCATAGTCCTGGTAGTCAAGCTAACATCCAAAGGGCTTTATCAATATGTACCAGAGAGATAGTATAATAATACTAAGTGTACATGTTAAGATAAAGAGCAACCAGATAGTATACTATCATGTTGAGCAAGAAAGTCCTCTATATATATGTCCAAGCATCCACTATATCATACAATAATGGCCTCTAGGGCATACATATTCCTAACAGGAAGCTATCCGTCCGCCTCATGATGAGGACTTTGGATCCACGGCGTTGTTAGGTAGGAAGTCACTCGATATAGATGGGCCGAGCAGGAAGCTACCCAGCGACCTCATGATGAGGGATTTAGATCCACAACGTTGTTGGGCAGGAAGCCGCCCTTTGTGAATGGGCCGAGTAGGAAGCTGTCTGACTGTCTCGTGATGAGGGCTTTGGATCCACAACGTTGTTGGGCAGAAAGCTACCCGCTGCGGATGGGCGGAGCAAAAAGCTTCCTGGCGGCTTCGTGATGAGGGTTTTGGATCCACAACATTGCTGGAAAGAAAACTACCGGCTGTGGATGGGCCGAGCAGGAAGCTACCCGTTGGCCTCGTTGTAAGGGTTTTGGATCCACGGCACTGTTGGGTAGGAAGCTACTCTCGGTGGATGGGCCAAGCAGGAAGCTACCCGACTGCCTCGTGATGAGGGCTTAGAATTCACGGATTAGGCTGGACATGAATCTACCCATCGTGAATGGTTGTTGTTCATGATAGAAAACTGCATTTTAATACCACTCATTCGTTATCTATTTTTGTATATATCGGTACTATTAACCAGTGTCTTCTCAGTAATTACAGATTACATGTGTTCGTGATAAAAGACTGGAAACGCACTCAAAATCACGGATATCACGTTTGGGAGATGACACTGCAAATGGAACAGAAAACCGATCGATATCCAATGAGATCTTGTGTAAACAATATTGCATACACAATTTTTGGTTCTACACAATGCATGTGCACTAGACCATGATGAGGGGGCTGCCTTGGCACAATAGGAGCACAAATGAGGGTGATGTGAATTAAATGCTAAAAGATGTGATGTGATATGAAGCACCAAGTTTTCCCTCCAAATCCCTGAGTGCAAACTAGGTTTATATAGGCAAATCAAGCACACCAGTGGACTTGTAGAGAGAGAACAAGACCACAGCACCAAAACGAGCCTCTATGCTCGGATTTTGGCCGGCCACACCCCAATAATTTCCGAGCTCGCCGGCCTCCTTGGCTCCGTTTGTCCCCAGCTTTTCTCTGTACCCCCCTTGCAGTCATATTATCTCATTTTTATTAATTGTTTAATTTTGTTTTGAGCCTATAAATACCTGGCCTTTGGGCAAGTATGGGACACTACTTTTTGTGAGAGAAAAAGTTTGTAAAAACTGTAACTAGTGATCTTGTAACCCTTAGGGTGAATTCCTTGCCTTTCTCTAGTCTTGCAACCTCTTTCTTGAGCTTGCAAAATTAGATTTTGGTATTTGAATTCACTTGTTTGTACTTAGAACCATTGCAATAAAGGCTTCATTTATATCAAGTTGATTCTTGTTCTCTTCTCTTTTTGTTTTTTCTTCTTTATTGTTATTTCAATTTATGATGTCTGAGTAGTTTGTTCTTGGGCTATGGTGAGGTAGGTTGAGGAATGGTTTTTCTTCCAACCCCTCACTTTAGATTCTTGCATTTTACACTTCCTTTCTTAATTATGAAATTGTATTATGTTTTGCTTGATAAGATATATTGTTTTGAATGGTTGCAAATCAACCTTTAACATATATCTTATTCCTTCTTTGCCTTTTATTGTTGCTATATTATGATTTGAAGTTGAAAGGAATACGAAATTAAATTAAGTGTTGCAAACTAGCTAGATAAGACTTATAGCATACAAGCATTTGTTCTATGCTTGCTAACTTCATTTAACTAATTCCGCATTCATTTCATGCTAAAATTGAACCTTGAATCAAAACGGAGAGTTGGGGGTAAAGGCCGTATTTCAACCATACCAAACCTTAGCCTAAGTTTTCTCTAAACAACGTTAAACCTTTCTTCATTTAATTGTTATAAAAACGTGACAAAAATCCATTTCCAACCCATTGTTCCTAGCTCAAAATGATGTCGTGATATCCACTCCCTGTGGTTCGACCCATACTTGCCGGCTTGCATCAACGCACTGTGCACTTGCGGTATTTTTAAAACTCGAAACTCACGTCATGCACTATTTTCATCAAACAAAACCGACATATCTTAATTAAACCAAACTCGAATGAAGCATGACACTGTGAGTTTTCAATAGTTGTGATGGGTAGGAAACTGTCCGCCGGTCTCGTGGCGAGGGCTTGGGATTCGAAACTTATGTTGGGCAGAGATCTACCCGTTGTGAATGGGCCGAGCAGTAAGCTGCCCAGTGGCCTCATGATGAGGGTTTTAGTTCCAGGTCTTCGTTAGGCAGGAAGCTACCCATTATGGATGGGGCAAGCAGGAAGTTACTCGGTCACCTCGTGATGAGGACTTTGGATCCATAGCGTTGTTGGGCAGGAAGCTACACGCTGCGGATGGGATGAGAGTTTTAGATCCATGTCTTCATTGGGCAGGAAGCTACCCATTGTGGATAGGCTAGGAAGTAAGCTACCCGGTCGCCTCATGATGAGGGCTTTGGATCCACAGCGTTGTTGGGTAGGAAGCTTTCCGCTACGGATGGGCCAAGCAGGAAGCTGCCTGGCGGCCTCATGGCGAGAGCTTAGGATTCACAACTTATGTTGGGAAAGAATCTACCCGCGGTGGATGGGCCGAGCAGGAAACTACTCGGCTATCTCGTGATGAGGACTTTAGAACCATAGCGTTGTTGGGCAAGAATCTACCCACCGCAGATAGGCCGAGCAGGAAACTGCCCAGCGGCCTTATGATGAGGGCTTTAGATCCACGGCGCTATTGGGCGGGAAGCTACCCACGGTGGATGGGCCGAGCAAGAACCTATCCGGCCGCCTCATGATGAGGGCTTTGGATCCATAGCGTTGTTGGGCAGGAAGCTAACCGTTGTGGATGGGCCGTGCAGGAAGCTACCCGGCCGCCTTGTGATGAGGGCTTTGGATCCACGATATTCTTAGGAAGGAAGCTACCCACTGCGGATGGGCCACGCAGGAAGTTGCCCGACGGCCTCGTGATGAAGACTTTGGATCCACAGCGTTGTCGGGCAGGAAGCTAATTGCTGCGGATGGGCCGAGCAGGAAGCTTCCCGGCGGCCTCGTGATGAGGGCTTTGGATCCACAGTGCTGTTGGGTAAGAAGCTATCCACGATGGATGGGCCGAGCAGGAAGCTACCCGGCTACCTCGTGATGAGGGCTTAGAATTCACGTGTTAGACCGGGCAGGAATATACCCACTGTGAATGGTTGCGACGGGTAGAAAGATGTCCGCCGGCCTCGTGGCGAGAGCTTAGGATTCACAACTTATGTTGGGCAGAATCTACCCACGGTGGATGGGCCGAGCAGGAAGCTACCTGGCCGCCTTGTGATCAGGGGTTTGGATCCACATCATTGTCGGGTAGGAAACTACCTGCTGCGGATGGGCTGAGCAGGAAGCTGCTGACAGCCTCATGATGAGGGCTTTAGATCCACGGCGCTGTTGGGCAGGAAGCTACCCGCGGTGGATGGGCTGAGCAGGAAGATACTCGGCCACCTCGTGATGAGGACTTTGGATTCACAACGTTATTGGGCAGGAAGCTACCTGCAGTGGATAGGCCGAGCTGGAAGCTACTCAGCCGCCTCATGATGAGTGCGTTAGATCCACAGTGTTGTTAGGCAGGAAGCAACCCGCTGTGGATGGACCGAGCAGGAAGCTGCCCGGCGGTCTTATGATGAGGGCTTTAGATCCACGACACTATTGGGAAGGAAGCTACCCGCTGTGGATGAACCGAGTAGGAAGCTTCCCGGTCGTCTCGTGATGAGGACATTAGATCCACAACGTTGTTTAGCAAGAAGCCACCCGGTGCGGATGGCCGGGCAGGAAGTTTCCCGTCCGCCTCGTGATGAGGACTTTAGATCCATGATGCTGTTGGGCAGGTAGATACCCATGGTGGATGGGCTGAGGAGGAAGCTACCCGGCCGCCTCGTGATGAGGGCTTTAGATCCACAGCGTTGTTGGGCAGGAAGCTACCCGCCGCGGATGGGCCGAGCAGGAAGCTGCCTGGCGGCCTTATGATGAGGGCTTTGGATCCACGGTGCTGTTGGGAAGGAAGCTACCCATTGTGGATGGGCTGAGCAGGAAACTAACTGGCCGCCTCGTGATGAGGGCTTTGGGTGGCTACCTATAGGCACACCCGATCTTCATTTACTTGAGTGAAGGGCTGGTCTTTGCTTGACGGGCAGGAAACTACCTGTCGTCCAGTTTAAACTCTCCTGTATTGAATGACCGGATTCGGTGGGTGTCCTTATTGCTTGGACTCGGGTCAGTCTGTGACGACCATAAACTTCCCAATCGTCAGCTCTCCGGCTTCAAGTTGGTCAGCTTGCCTCTTATCTGCATGACGTTTGTTTCACAGGTATTTTGCCAAGTGTCCAGAGTGGATCAGCTCCTCGATGTAATTGAGTAGCTATTTGCAATCCTCGATCGTGTGCCCTTGCGTCCGACGAAGTGGCAGAGAAAATGTGTGGCCAATTCTACAAAAGTCGAGATCGAGTGCGAAGTCAGACCATGGAACTAGTTTTATCCTGCTCGGATGAGGGTGGTGGGGAATGCTCGGCACTGAGCGGCATCCGAGTTATCTTGATAGCTCATGCCCGTGGTGAACGCATCTAAGTGGTCTTATGGGTTAGAGTTCCCGTTGAAAAGAGCAACTTTGGACAGCTTGTTCAAGGAAAAGACTCGCTCTCTTAGTAGCTTCTCAGTGAAGGGATTCGTGAGAGAGTCCGAGGAATATCTCATCGACCCCTCAGGTTGGCAAGTGGCGAAGTGCATGTCCTTGATCTTCTTCTTGAGGACGTCGATCCGTTGTTGGTACCCCAAGGATTCTCCCTGGTCGGAGCCCCCGCTGTCCTCGCTTCGGGCTTGAGCGTCGGAACGGCTTTGGCTCCGCTCTATTACATTCCTCAGATCCTCGGATTGTATCTTTCGCGGTTTTCCAGGCAAACGCTATGTGCAAGTCCTTGGTGATTATGGTGACGTCGGCTGTTCCTGAAATCAGGTGTTCTAACCGACGTTGCCTCAGAGGGTGAGAGAGTGCGGTGAGCATTGAACTGATACCTCGGCGTTGAACTATTCGGCGTCCAACGAGTCATGAAATCATTCCTCATTTGGGGATCGTGACTGCTGGAATCAGCACGCCGGTCGCCGGTGTCCCACGGTGTCAGGATTGACACAAGTAAGGCCGTGGACTCAAGCGCGTTCGTCCGCCGTCTCGTTCCCACCGTCGTTCTAAGGAGTAGGTGTGGTGGTTTGCTGGTCCTGGGCGACAGTTTGAATGTGAACGAGCGTGTCCACCATCGCTGCCAGTCGGTCGATTCGTACTGTTAGGGCTTCGACGATGTTTGGAGGTGGAGTGGAACCACCCCTGCCTCCGTTACGAAGCAAGGGATGGCACGCGTTAGGATCTCTGTTGCAATGATCGCTGGCCATCTAATTGAAGGTGGAATATCAACTTTTGTGGTGGAAAAAACTTCTTCTTTCCTACAGACGGCGCTAACTAATGGAGTTCGGAATCTCCCTCAGATTTTGTCCTCTGTCGATTTTGTTGTCGGCGGTGCTGAACGGTTGAGATTTGAGGTGAGGGTTGAGCGTGTGGATATCAATGGGTTGTTAGTTGTTATTGACGCCGAGGTACCTGCAAGAGAAGTCTTAGGATGGGAAACCACCGTAGGACCCTCCGTTGATCAAGTACCGAAGAATATTATGGCAGAGTAGAGGGGTGTTGGAATGAGTTCCAATTACTTGAGTCCTCTGGAAGAGGAGTTAATAGCGGTCGCATGGAGCGAGGCGATGTGAGATTATTGTCGTCCGTTATTCCCCTCTGTCACATTCGTGTTGATGGCGGGATACGCCCATTAATAGTGAGATATGCTAGCATGGGATGTGGGATGTACAGCGGCGGAGATCTCGTCGTGGAGAGATACATGGAGCAGTTACGGGGGCGCTCGAGCTCCTTGCTTCCGGCTAAACAGGGACGCTGTGGAATCTCAGATATAGAATAGCTCGGAGACGAGCAAGTGAGCCGAGGATTCTCAGCTATAGGATAGCTCAGAGATGAGTAAGTGACCTGAGAAGTCTTAGCTACAGGATAGCTTAGGGACGTGCTATCGGCTGGCGGTCAGCCGAAGGGGAACGTACTCCGGGAAGGTCTTCTAAAAGATCGGGTGCAAGCTCGTAGGCGAGGCGCCAAGGAATGCCCCAATACATCATACTTATTCCAGCTCCGTAGCCTTCAGGAATTTAGCGAGCTTACGCGGATGACACGTCATCCGCTACGTGTCGTGATTTGGGGAATTCCCACTTATGAACATCATCACCAAGTTATGAATATTTGAGTGAAGATTAAGTAAAGTTGAACATAAATGACAAGGTTTAACCATGAAAATAATTAATTATAAAATAAATAAAATAGAATTAATTTTAAATATGCTAAATATATACTCTATACCTAATATGTGCACCTAGTCCGACGAGGAATTTTGTTAAACAACGTAGTAGATTTAAGTGAGCTTTACAAATAGGCTACGGAGCAAAAAAAAACCCAACCATCCTCTTTTCACTAAAATACCTCAAAATTCTTTTGTTACAGCAAAATATCTTAAATTGCTGATTTTGAAGTTTTTTTTAAAACGACATAGTAAATTTAAGTAAACATTTACAAATAGGCTAGAGAGCACCAAAAAAACCCCAACAATCGTCTTTTCACTAAAATACCTCAAAATTCTTTTATTACAACAAAATACCTTAAAGTGCTAATTTTGAAGTTTTTTTTTAAAAAAAATCAAAGAAGATTAAGTGAGCAATTACAAAAAGGCTTGAGAGCACCAAAACCCCCCAACAATCGTCTTTTCACTAAAATACCTCAAAATTCTTTTATTACAGCAAAATACCTTAAGTGCTAATTTTGAGGATATTTCAATGAATAGACTTCCCTAAAAAACCATAGGTTAAGGTATTTTACCGTAATAAAAAAAACTTTAAGGTATCTTAGTGAAAAACCATGTTAGTTGAGGGTATTTTAGTATAGTTTATCCCTTTACAAATATAACTAGCATTGTACCCGCGCTATGCCCGAATAAAGCATGAATCATGGTAAATGAGATGATGAAGTCCTTCATCCATCATCTCTTCCAAATGGATATTCCAATATCTTCTTCTCATTTTTCCCACGCTTTTTTTTTTAACAAATGAATAATTGCCCCTCGGGAACCTTCTACCGGGATTGACCGTTGATACGCAGCACAAACTGAAACATTCTTGAGCTACAAAGATAGTTATTAAATCGTTAACACCACATAAAAACATTCCTCGTAGAGTAGTTATTAATACAAATAACAGAAACTATGTTATAGCCATTTCTGTTGAGTCCTCTGTCAGCACGACTTATCAATTTATTGGGGGTTTAAGAGATTCCACCCCGCAGACCTGGTATGCGATACTTTTTGATGAAGAGACCGGACTGTACGGTGACTGTCACTTATAAACTTTGTTGGGTTCGGATGAGTTCACTCGTCGACCTGCTTTTATCTTGCTCATACCTGGGTAGCCGTTACGTATAGCTGTGCCACTGACGAGCTTGTGGGTTAACCCGAAGGGGGGTTGAATCTGAAAGTGTTTCAGATTCAACCGGATACGATCCTGTATAACCTACTGCCAGCGTATTGACAGGTTTTTAAAGTTCCGCAATGAAAGTGCTCGCCCGGGCAAAACACGATGTGACGTACGTATAGGGATACGTACATGAGTTCGATAAAACATGTATATTGGATATACATGTTCAATCGGACGCCTGTTATATTAGCCGCTTTCATAGCCGGAATACCAAGTCAAGTGTTGACTTGATAACCGTATTAATGATACGGTTTCTAGTATAGTGTATATAATACACACACTCTCTACAGTATATGATACTGTGAAGATATTGATGGCATTTCGTGTATGCGATACATGATGTGTACGTGTATAGGATACATGTACTAATACTTATTTAATATATATTTGATATATATATATATATTTATTTATTAATTCCCACCATTATAAATTAAGTATAAATAAATATACTAATAATTATATATATATGTAAATGTATATATATCTTTATATATATATATTAATGTATATATAAACTATTATTTATTTAATATATTTAATTAGGTGGTGGGGGCCCACCCTCTCTCTTATGTGTTGATACACACATGAGAGAGAGTGGGTTGTGGGTATGTGTCTTGTTACATGACATGGGTGGAAAAGAATAATGCACAATAATTCATTTTCTTTTTCAAACCATCACAAAAAAACATCTTCTTCTTCTACTCAAGAGAGGTCAAGCTCACTAGTTAATGGAAAGTGTAGCCATGGTGAGTTTTTGCAAAAAGTAGAGAGTAACCATCACTCGAATCACCTTCCTCTATGCCTAGCAAATCTCTGGAGGAAGTTCCTCCGATTGGTGACGGAGTTGGAGCTCGGGCAGCCTGCTGTCAACGCGGATCATCTACTGCGAGGCAGTCGGTGTGCAGACGCACTCAGGAGCTCACGGAGTTTAGACGGGGTCTTCCGGGATGAGCCGGACATGCTGCAAAGGTTGTAGCACATCTGAACTCTTTATTTATGCTCTTTATTTTAGCTAGAAACTAGTATTTGGATGATTTTGGCGTATGGACGATCGCGCCCCCATGGAATTCTTGTTCTCTGTACGTTGCCGCTTCCGCTGTGCACACGCTCGTGGCATGCCCGTCCTTACACCACCTTGGCTAAGGATTTCTGGTGGTGGCCACCCTTGCATAACACGACATCAACCCCCAATACCGGGAGAGATGAATCCTCGACGATCCGCTTACTGCCTCCATGTAGCTCGGGACTATACCCAACTAAAACCTGTTTGCATGACTCCTTTAAGCCATGGTAGGGTAGTAATCAAAGCACGGTGGGAACACACATGAGATAAATGATGATCTCAAGTCGAAAGACTAACCTGTACTCATGTCACCTGAGAACTGCTATCTGACAATAGGTATAATACCATTTAGCATGTTCCCGACGAGTCCATCCAGGGTACTCACCCCCAGTGAGCACATGTATACGATCTTAGGTGCAAAAGATCAATGGCTGTGGATCAACCATCACCCCTCATCGGGGTTTAGAAATGTATACTCCAGTCTACTTCGGAATATCGATGCCCAGTCTCGATATTCCCACGACTAGAGACATTTAAGGATGTGCTTATGGACTACCCAGCCCCCACGTGTATGATCGCCATCATAACGCTGGTAGTCAAGCAAGAATCTTATAGGCTTTATCAATATGTAATAGTGATCTGTAATGCCACATAATGCATGTACATGATGATAAAGACAAACCAGATAGCATACTATCATTTTGAGTAAGTCTGTTCTACCCGTATAGGTCCTCCCTCAATCATCACAATCATATGCCTGAGATTACAATAATTGACTTGAGGGCACTATATCCAACAATCTCCTACTTGCACTTAAGGCTAATTATTGTGGTGTCGCATACTCACACCCCGTGTGATTCTGAACATCCAACTTCTCTACTAATCAGTCTCGCAAAGCATATTTGTGAAACTATTGCGTTCGAGAAATATCCTCAGTGAGTGGATCCGCTCCGATGTTTCTATCTTTATCTCTCTATATCTCAACTTCACAGATAAAGACTATCCCTTGAAATGAGCGATACATGTCTTGAAATTTGTCTGGATATCTGATCGGACACAGTTCACAAATGAACTCCAAATCCAACAAACATTTTAGACCGTATCTTCCACTGAATTTAATTAGTAACCTGTGCCATGCCTTTCTCAGTATCCACTTGGACCACCTGTTCAACATACTGCCCCTCAAAAGAGGGAAAATTATTAACTCCGACAACCACTCTGTCATCGAGGTCACCTTAGAAGCCTGAAATGATAACCGCCTCCTGAAGGAGGTTGTCGTTACCATATACCAAGAACATCCACTTATGTTCACAACTGCTTCCTAATGTTTCTCCAAGATTGGATCAATATATATGCTTATTGCAACCAGTGAAAAGCAATATCTAGCGTGGTACTTGACATTTCATGATTGACTCAATTGCCTAAGCAAGTGATATGTCAATCATGCAAATCCTTTTCCTCATCAGTCTAGAAGATATCTCTTTAGAGAGTGTGACTCTATCATCTGCGGGTACACCACCATGCCAGGAGTTTTCTATTCTAAAATACTTTAGAATAGTGTCAAAGTATCCAAATTGGGATACTTCCCAAATCTAGATCTAAAACTATAGATTTGGTGACAAGAATCCCTGATATTTTATCCAGATCCTATGTGGAGAAATACCTTGTGAAAACCATAGTATAACCGATCGTAGTAAAGGAATTTCAATTCCTATAAGGAGTACGTCATCCAAAAACCAGGACATGACTCCCTACTACCTTCTTAGCAGATTCATCTATTGTTCTGATGAAGTCAAACTCTATGACTGTCATATCAAAAATAGACGATCTATCTCCGCTATACTTGCTTTAGTCTATGAATAGACATAAGCTACTGTCCTACCACGCTTCCGCTGCTCCCACTGACTATGACAACCCTCTGGTAGAGTCATATACACGTGAACTTCTAAAGCTAATTTAGAATGATGTTATATTCATCCACCTGCCAGATCTCATAGTCTAGGACAGCAGTAGTGGCAAGCTTGGGACAGCAGTAGTGGGAAGCTTGGATTCATATATTTATCCAAGCATCCACTATAATATATATTATAAGCTGGACTACTCTATATACCTTAACATCGTTAAGATATGAATCCATTCTATATCCTGTTAGTTATATATATGCCCTAGAGGCCATTGTTATACATATGATGTATATTATAGTGGATGCTTGGATATATATAGAGAGGACTTTCTTGCTCGACATGATAGTATGCTATTTGGTTTCACTTTGTCTTAACATGTTGACCTGTATTTGTTTACTGTCTTGCTCTCACATGTTGATAAATACCTTAGGATATGTACTCGACTACTGGGAATATGATGAGACGATACTAGTGGGGCCAGGGTAGTCAACGAGTACATCCTATAACTGTTCCTAGTCGAGGGTGTATCGAGACAGGGCATCGATATACCAGAGTAGACTAGCGTATACGTATCTTGACCCATATGATGGGCGATGGATGATCCCATATCCATCGATGTTTTGACATCAAAGATGGTGTACGGGTGCTCAGTGGAGACTGGGTACACTGAACGGACTCGCCGAGAACTCCCAGATGGTATTATACCTTACGTCAGTTGGCAGTTCTCCGGTGACACTGGTACAGGTTAGTCTGTAGACCCGAGATCGTCATAGAGTCTTGTATGATTCCCACTGTGCTTTGATTTCCATCTTACCACGTCCAAGAGGGCGTGCCAAACGGTGGCTTTTGGGTACAGTCCCAAATCACATAGAGGCAATGAGCGATAGGAGGGAATTCGTCTCTCCCGATATAGGGAGTTGATGTTGTGCTGTGTTCGATTGGCAATAACTGGAAGTCCCTGGCCAGGGCTGATATAGAGATTTACTGGTAAGAGTTATCAGTAGTTTCTCGACCTGTTATGAGCCTCACATCGACTTATCGGTTACTGGGGTCTGACTTTTACCACCCCTAGACTAGATATGCGACATATCAGACGAAGAGACCGGACTGTACGATAGTGTTACCGATTGGATTCACAGGAGAATGTACAGGCTTTCTTGTTGATCTTCTGATCACTCAATACCTGGGTGGCTGTTACGTTTAGCTGACCACTTACAGCTTTTGGGAGTTTGATATGATCATCACCTACTGCCGGTGTATTGACGATTCTTTAGAGTCCTACATAGAGATTTCCTGGCTCAGGCAAAATGGAGTAGGAGCACATATGTGATATGTGTGGGACCGAGAATATTACGATAGGAGATACCGTATTCTATTCTCGCTATTTTTGACATCGGCCGCGCATATGCGATATAGCCGGGTCATCGGATCAAGTGTTGATCCGATGAACTGATACAGATAATATTAGTCGGTTATTTATGAATTGGTCGGATTATCGGATCACGTGTTGATTCGATAATTTAATGTATAATTATATATTTGATATGTTATATTATATTAACTAATATTAGCTCACTTAAAGTTTCTTTTTCTCACCGGGATAATACATTGATATATATATGATATATGTTAATTGTATTATTTTCTTTTGTTACAAAATATATTATATATGTGATATATAATATTGTAACAAGTTAGGGTTATAAATGCAACATGATTTGTGGAGTTTAAACTTGGTTAGGGTTTCGATTAGGGTTAAGCTTGGATGAAGCTTTCAAGAAGCTTCTTGAAGCTTTGACTTTGAGCTTTGATATTTTGTGTAGATATTTCTTAACCCAACCCAAACCCTTTACCCTAGTTAATTCTCTACAAGGGTTAAGCCTTCATTCTTATCCCTTGGTTGCAATTGTAACTATAGCAATAATTCATTATTCATCACAAAAGGTTTCATCTTCTTCTTACTCCTTGAAAAGCATACTAGCTTTTGTGTTTGTGATGATTTAGTGTGAGAAATTTAAAATAAAAGAGAGCTAAATTCCTACTTCATCATCCTCATCTATTCTAGCCACTTAGATTAGGGTGTTCACTTCTCTAATAAGTTATTTAGTGAAGTGTAAGCTTGGGTTAAAGATTCTTCAAGGTAGATCATCTTCGGAAAGGAAGACTACAAGCAAGCATGGATCATTCGGCTTGTGGAGCCTCTTTAGAGTCCGGAAGTTCATGGATCGCGGTGAAGGGGCTACTACTCGGAGCTTATGAAGCGAAGGAATGAACTACAAAGGTTTTAATCCCTATCTCTTAGAAGTAAAGTTGTTTACTTACTCATTGTTTTTCCTAATCTCTAGTCTAAGATCTTGCTTGAGTTGTTCGGCACTTGAAAATTTTGATTTTGGCATGGTTGATGCCTTGTAGAACCTTGTGATAGTGCCTAGTAACCCTACAGCGGTATCAAAGCCTAGCTAGAGTATTAGACGATGTGTAGACGAAGTTAAAAGTTTGATCGAACCCCGAAACGTCGTATTTGACCCCCTCTCTGAAAATTTTTTAAAAATTTGATTTTTTCCGTATTAAAAATACTCAGAAAATTAAGCAGGTGATTTTATGGATAACTACGAACTCCTAATTCCCTCAAGTCGCCGCGGAACCGCGGCAATACCATACTTTGCGTGGTGGTTCCCCGGCCGTACTTGGGTATTAGGGATAGCTGTTTCTAGGTAATATCCGTAGGTATTACTCCATGCTTCTGAGAATTTTTAATATTACTCAAGTGTTGGGTTTTCTGGATATCTTATGAATTCGTTGATTCGATCGGAAAGTTTAACTTCATTTAGTTTTTCCGGGTAATTTAGAACGTGTTAAATGGTTCGAACGGATATCAATAACTCATTTTTCCCCTGTCGGAAAACTTTCAAGTGTTGGATTTTTTCACGAGTTTGAATCTTTCGGAAAATTATGCAAGCGAATCTGTGGACCCTCTAGAAGAACGTAACCTTAACTCGATTATGTGACCGTCAAAACTGCCACTAAACCCTAGGGTTTATGGTAGTTTAGCGTTGCCACATGTGAGGCGTTGGTTTGACCCTTCTACGGCTGGTTCATTAGGGCTGTGACATGTTCTGGGATTTTTGAACTCCGCTCAAGTGTTGAGCTATTTTGGGAAATCTTGGGTGTTTGATTATTTGATCGGAAAGTTTAACATTGTCTATTTATCTGGAATGTGATACAATATGTGGAATTCATATAGTTAGGCATGAAATGCGAAGTATGTGATATTTCGGATTTTCGATGTCTAAAGTGATTGTGGATTCCAAATGTTGTAGTTTTACACTTTCTTTTCTGTGACCGTAAGTGTAGTATGTGGTGTATCGCCGGCTTCGTTGCTATACATCAATGACAATCGAGATACGCATACTTGCTTACGTTGATGATATGAGATATTATGTGTTACTGTGATATGTTATATTGGATCGTCGTGTTTTGAATAGCCGGGGTTTTTTTTTATGTAAGATGAGGGTTTTTATTTTCATTCATGTAAAATTCATTGTATGTAATATTCTTTTATTGGGGCACTTCCGGGATGAGGATGATGTCATCATTGTATATTATTTACTTTTCCGCATTAAGATAGACCCGAGGAGGGGAGCACAAGTAACCGGGTTCTAGGGTCTAGTGGGAGGCCATCTCGAGGAGTCGAGACCGGGTCTCCTAACCCTAGAATTGGCACTGTTGCTTGCCGTTCTCGTAGGGGTCTAGGGATGTAGGTTTGGATATTCATCGCGACCGTAGAATCCGTGTTTTATACAGGCTCGATATAAAACACGGACGTCCTAGTATATCCAATATTTCATATGTTATCTTCTGCTGCAATGTTCTGTGATGAGATCATATTACTGCCTGAGATGAATGCTTATACTATATATATATATATATATATATATATATATATATATATATATATATATGATGATATATAAATATTACTGTTTTCGTTTCTTCTGTGATGCTTAGGAAGCATAACTGATGGGATTTATTAATGATATTAATAAAAGAAAAGAAACCTAAAAGATGTTGTAGAATCAAAACTTTATAAAAAGGGTAGCTACAGTTCTTGCTTTGCACCGCGGTATATGCGATATACCCTGCACCTTATTCGATGAGGAAAGAGCCGAGATCCCTTCACCGGGAGTGACCTCTTTAGCAAAACTGGCAGATGCTACAAATTTGCGGTTTAGTTTTTGATTGCTTCTATAGTTCTTGCTTTGCACCGCAGTATATGCGATATACCTTGCACCTTATTCGGTGAGGAAAGAGCCGAGATCCCTTCATCGGGAGTGACCTCTTTAGCGAAACTAGAAAAGCCTAAAATACACTCCTTTTCAAAATCACTTGTTTCTACAACGATATCAAGTTCTTGACGCTCATGGTTTTCAGAAAAACCTGCGTAGCCCTCCGTCATTTCAGATAAGTCCTACTTAGTATTCGTGCTACGTTTGTTGACTTAGTCAAGACATAGTGTACGGTAGCTGAATAGTGTTTATCTGCTAAAGCATGAGATGCGATTGGATTAGGGTAGTCGTACGGCCTTATTGACTTAGTCAAGGATCGTACGGGTGGGTTTAATTCAATCGGGAAATGACGGGTTGAACTTGACTTGCGAATTATGGTTTGTTGACTTAGTCAAGGTCATAGATCCCTAGGGGTAAAAGTATTATCGGGAATTTCAAGAGTTGAAATTTGCAATGAAATTGCATACCTTCTATGAGATAGATGGATCCTGATACCCACTGCGAGTAAAAGTTACTCCTGGGAGAATTTTACACAGGACAATTTTGTTAGTTATATGTATGCCCTAGAGGCCATTACTGTACATACGATGTATATTGTAGTGGATGCTTGGACATATATAGGGAGGACTTTCTTGCTTGACATGATAGTACGCTATCTGGTTGCTCTTTATCTTAACATGTACTCTGATTGTCTCTATATTCCATGTTGATGCCCTTAGGATATGTACTTGACTACTGGGACTATGTTGAGATCATACTAGTAGGGCCACGGTAGTCGACGAGTACATCCTATAACTGTTCCTAGTCGAGGGTGTATCGAGACAGGACATCGATACACCAGAGTAGACTAGCGTATACGCATCTTGACCCATATGATGGGCGATGGATGATCCCATATCCATCGGTGTTTGACATCAAGGATGGTTTACGGGTGCTCAGTGGAGACTGGGTACACTGGACGGACTCGCCGAGAACTCCCAGATGGTATTATACCTCACGTCAGATGGTAGTTCTCTGGTGACACCGGTACAGGTTAGTCTGTAGACCCGAGATCGTCATAGATTCTTGTGTGATTCCCACTGTGCTTTGATTTCCATCATACCACGTCCAAGTGGGCGTGCAAAAAGGTGGCTTTTAGGTACAGTCCCGAATCACATGGAGGCAATGAGAGATAGGAGGGGATTCGTCTCTCCCGGTATAGCCAGTTGATGTTGCGCTATGTTCGATTGGCTATAACTGGAAATACCAGGCCAGGGTTGCTGAGATTTACTGATAAGTGTTATCAGTAGTTTCTCGAACTGTTATAGACCTCATATCGAAACGACTTATCAAGCTACTAGGGTCTGACGTTTATCACCCCTAAGCGAGATATGCGACATATCAGACGAAGAGACCGGAATGTACGGCAGTGTTACTGATTGGATTCGCAGGAGAATGTACAGGCTTGCTTGTTGATCTTCTGATCGCTCAATACCTGGATGGCTGTTACGTTTAGCTGACCGTTTGCAGCTTGTGGGTGTTTGATATGATCATCACCTACTGCCGGCGTATTGACGATTCTTTAGAGTCCTACACAGAGGTTTCTTGGCTCAGGAGAAACGGAGTAGGAGCACATATATGATATGCGCAGGACCGAGAACAATACGTGTATGTGATACCGTATTAGATTCTCACGATATGAGATATCGGCCGGGTATATGATATAGCCGGGTCATCGGATCAAGTGTTGATTCGATGAACTGATACAGATAATATTAGTTGGTTATATGCGATATAGCCGGATTGTCGGATCAAGTGTTGATTCCATGAACTGATACAGATAATATTAGTTGGTTATATGCGATATAGCCGGATTGTCGGATCAAGTGTTGATTCGATGATTTAATGTATAATTATATATATGATATATTAAATTACATTAACTAATATAAGCTCACTAAAAGATTATTTTTCTTACTCGGGTAATACATTGATATATATGCGATATATGTTAATTGTTTTATTTTATTTTGTTACAATAAATATTATATATGTGATATATAATATTGTAACATGATATGGTTATTAATGCAACATATTTAGTGGAGATTAAACATGGTTAGGGTTTGATTTGGGTTAAGCTTTTCTAGAAGTTTCTAGAAGCTTTGCTTTTTTTTTGTGCAAAGATATTTGTTTTGATATTTTGCAAGATATTTCCTTAACCCAACCCAACCCTTTAACCTTAGTTAAATCTCTACAAGGGTTACATAAACCATGGTTGCATTTCTAACCTCATACTTGAGTTTCATTATTCATCACAAAAGGATTAGATCTTCTTCTTCCTTCTTCCTTCTTTCATGAAAAGCTTTTTAGCTTTTTATGAAGTGATGATTTTGAGTGAGATTAAGAAAACAAATGAGAGATAAATAATTACTTCATCATCCTAATCTATCTTACCCATTTAGATTAGGGTGTTTACTTCATTTAGTGAGTGAGAGCTTGTGTTAATGAAATTTCAAGGTAGATCATCTTTGTTATCGAAGATCGGAAGTAAGCATGCATCTTTCTCTTCGTGGAGCCTCTCGAGAGTCCGGAACTTGATGATCGCAGCGAAGGGACCACAACACGGAGCTTATGAAGTGAAGGACCGAACTACAAAGGTTGTAATCCCAAACTCTTAGATGTTAATGTAAGTGCACGGCGGCGCCCCGGCCGTCAATCCGACGGCCAAATACGGAAGCAGTGATAAACTTTAATTTTTGCGGACTTTGCAAACCGGCACCACCGCGCACTAAACTCCGGATCGTAACCATTAACAAGTCTAAGCTACTAACAAGAAAGGTTAGAGATGTACCGACTGATCCGAGTCCTCCGGTCTTCATCTCCACTCCGATCTCCTCGCGGGATCTCCGTCCGTCTCCTCCTCGTCGGAAAGGGCACCACATCGCCTGTAGCTTTTACGGGCTCCCACTTCAATACCGAGGCAACTCGGGCGCGAAGCTGGCGAATCGACGCGTCCAAGATTTGCTGTAGGAAGTGTAGTGTAGAGGCTATGTCTCATTTGGGTTCGTTGCCATTAGAAGATGATGGAGAAAACAAGATAAGAAAAATGGTGCTTGCATTTTTCTTAACATGTAAAATGAGATCAAGAATGCTATTCTCTCAAAGATGAAGCTCTCATCTTCTTCTCTCGCAACCATGGAAAAAACTTATGAACTTAGAAATGGAGGAGGAAAGAATATGAAGCATTAAGGGAGGTGAGTGTAGGAGAGAACAAGAGGTGACCACATCCCAAGACAAGAAAACATCAAGCATGCTTCATTT
The DNA here is from genome assembly GCA_030015575.1 of Agapanthus africanus. Lineage (NCBI taxonomy): Eukaryota > Viridiplantae > Streptophyta > Magnoliopsida > Asparagales > Amaryllidaceae > Agapanthus > Agapanthus africanus. The sequence continues at coordinate 113,461,705 of JASDDO010000026.1, read as the reverse complement.
AAATCCAACCATACCCTTTTCAAATCTCAATTAATGCAAGTCATGGAGCAAAAGAAATGAAGCTATCATAATCAATACTTTTGCAATAAAACCCTCCACAAAGTGTTATTTGCAAACTTGCAAATAACCCCCTCCATCGGAAAAGTCCGGCCGGGAAAGAACAAAGGAAAACCGGCCGGAACGGAATGCAAACTGGCAACTCCAGAAAACTGGTCCCGTAATAAATTACAGGAAAACCCCAATACTGTGCATACACACCCGCATCTGTATTCCGTCCGGATACAAATGCAAAAAGACAAAATCTACACTGTACTAAACTAGGATCCGACTTAAACCAAAGCCGGCTAGTAATATCCGTTCAATCCTGATCCGTGTAATACCGCACGTATCTGATCGAACCCTGCCATATACCTATACGGCTACTAGTACAAACCGTCCGATCCTGATCCGTGCAATACCGCACGTATCTGATCGGACCCTGCCATATCTCCATACGGCCTCTACAGCGTTTCGCCCGAAAGCTGAGTAACTGAAAGTGTGATAGACTCTAAAGACTCGTCAATACTATGGCTGTGGATTTAACCACTAGCACGTCAGAGGTATAAGCCAATACGTAACGGGCCACCAGCTATTGACTAAAAGGGACGTCGATGAGCGAACTCATCCTGACACCCTACTGAGCCTGTCAATGACAATAGCCGTACAGTCCGGTCCGTTCGCCTATGAGCATCGCATGTCGGGCCTAGGGGGTGGGTAAAAGTCAGACCCCCAAAAGCGGTACAAGTCGTGTCGGAGTGTAGCCCAGAACACCCTGAGATACTACTGGAATACCTACCAGTAAATCTCCTGCCTTGGCCAAGGACTTCGTGTAATGGCTCTCCTAGACACAGCGCGACCTCACCCCCAATACCGGGAGAGACGAACCCCCGAAGATCCGCTCACTGCCTCCATGTGGCTCGGGACTGTACCCAACTAAAACCTGTTTGCACGACTCCTTTGAGCCGTGGTAGGGTAGTAATCAAAGCACAGTGGGAACTCACACGAGACAAATGACGATCCCCAGGTCGATGAACTAACCTGTACATATGTCACCTGGGAACTGCTATCTGACGTCAGGTATAAGACCAACTAGCATGTTCCCGGCGAGTCCTGTCCGGTGTACTCATAACCCAATGAGCACCTGTATACATCTTAGGTGAACCAACTGACACCAGTGGCTTGTGAGACCGGCCACCGCCCCTCGTCGGGGTCTCGACTGTATACACTAGTCTACTCTGGAGAATCGATGCCCTGTCTCGAAACTCCCACGACTAGGGACCATTTAAGGATGTGCTTATAGACTCCAGCTCTCACTTGTATGATCGCCCTCATACTGCCGGCAGTCAAGCAAGAATCCTATGGGCTCTATCAACGTGTAATAGCGACCTGTCAGGTCACCTAAAGCAGTACACGATGATAAAGGTAAACCTGATAGCATACTATCATCTCGAGTAAGACTGTCGTACCGGGATAGGTCCTCCCTCAATCATTGCAATCACGTGCCTGTGATCCAATAATCGACTCTGAGGGCACTATCTCCAACAATCTCCCACTTGCACTCAAGGCTAATTATTGCGATGCCGCATACTCACAGCACGTGTGATACCGAACACCCAACTCCTCTACTTGTCAGTCTCACAAAGCTCGTTTGCAAAACTATTGTGTTCGAGGAATAGCCTCAGTGAGTGGATCCGCTCTGAAGTTTCTTTCTATATCTCTCTCTATATCTCAAATTCGCGGAGAAAACCATCTCCCGAAATGAGCAATACCTGTCTTAGAGTGTCTGGATGTCTGATGGGACCGAGCTCAAAAATGAACTCCAAATCCAAACTTCTTAGACTGTATCGTCAACTGAACTTAATCAGTATCCTGCGCCATGCCTCCCTCAGTATTGCTTTGGATCACCTGTCCAAAACACTGTCCCTCATCAGAAGGAAAACTATAACTCTGACAACCTCCTTGTCGTCCAGGTCACCTTGGAAGCCTGGAATGATAACTGTCTCCCAAATGAGGCTGTCGTTATCATATCCCTAGAACATCCACTTATGTTCTAAAACTGCTTCCGACTGTTTCTCCAGGATTGGATCAATATCAACTTATTGCATCTAGTGCAAGAACAACATCTGGTGTGGTACTTGACATCTGATGATTGACTCAATTGCCTAAGCATGTGATCTGCCAATCATGCACATCCCTCTCTATTTTAGTCTATAAGACACCTTTAGAGAGGGTGACTCCATTGCCTGTAGGTACACTACCATGCCAGGAGTCGTCCATTCTAAATACTCTTAGAATGCTGTCAAAGTACCCTGATTGGGAAACCACCCAAATCTAGATCTAAAATCATAGATCTAGTAACCAGTATGTCTGATATAATGTCCAAGTCCTTTGTGGAGAAACCACTGTGTGACGACCAAAATATAACCGATCGTAGTATAGGAATATCACTTTCTATTACCTTCTCAACAGATCCATCCCCTATTCTGATGACGTCAAACCTATGACTGTCATATCAGAAATAGATGATCTATCTCCGCTATATCTGCTTTAGTCTATAAATAGACATCAGCCTGATGTCCACCAATGCTTCCGTTGCTCCCACTGACTACGACAACCCTCTGGCAGAGTCATATAGACGTGCACTTCTAAAGCTAGTTTAGAACGACGCTATATTCATCCTCCTACCGGGTCTCGCAGCCTGGAACAACAACAATGGCAAGTGTGGGTAAACAAGAACTTCCCTGTCACCGTCCTTGAGGCTACCGGAGTACCTCTCGGGTGCCTGAAGTTACCCACCTTATCTGCGGAGTGGCCAATGGAATGTCAAAACAGATTGAATCTTTAGGTTCCTTATCAAATCTTCAGTAATCGTTTGCGGTTCTGGAATCACTTCCAGTTCTACCATACTCCCACTTCTGTTTTTGAAAAAATCCATTTTTAATAAAACTGTGGCGAGTCTAGAACAATATAGCTATTGATCTTCCAGATGGTAGAAAGTCAACCCGCGTCATAGCCTGGGTCAACCCACAAACAGCCATTACAGAAACGTGCCTTGAGTTGTCCAGTGTCTGGTTTTAAGCATAAACCGGACAACTCCCCGTACCTTAACATCGTTAAGATACGAATTGTTCTATATCCAATATAGAAACAGAGGCACTGATTTAATTGAACCAGATTCAAATCATGCAGCTGTCCCCAGTGCATGTCAACTAAATGGAGAGAGGCCGATCAGCGTTGCTCAACTTAGGAATGTTGGAGATAGTGCCCTCAAAGTCAATTATTAGGTCACAGGTACGTGATTGTAATGATTGAGGGAGAACCTATCCCGGTAGGACAGTCTTACTCGAGATGATAGTATGCTATCTGGTTTACCTTTATCATCGTGTACTGCTTTAGGTGACATGACACGTCGCTATTACACGTTGATAGAGCCCCTAGGATTCTTGCTTGACCACCAGCAGTATGAGGGCGATCATATAAGTGGGAGCTGGGGGTCTACAAGCATATCCTTAAAAGGTCCCTAGTCGTGGGAGTTTCGAGACCGGGCATCGATACTCCATTAGTAGACTAGTGTATACAATCGAGACCCCGATGAGGGGCGGTGGCTGGTCTCACAAGCCACTGGTGTCAGTTGGATCACCTAAGATGTATACAGGTGCTCATTGGGTTATGAGTACACCGGACAGGACTCGCCGGGAACATGCTAGTTGGTCATATACCAGACGTCAGATGGCAGTTCCCTGGTGACATGTGTGCAGGTTAGTTCATCGACCTGGGGATCGTCATTTGTCTCGTGTGAGTTCCTACTGTACTTTGATTACTACCCTACCACGGCTCAAAGGAGTCGTGCAAACAGGTTTTAGTTGGGTACAGTCCCGAGCCACATGGAGGCAGTGAGCGTATCTTCAGGGGTTCGTCTCTCCCGGTATTGGGGGTGAGGTCGTGCTGTGTCTAGGAGAGCCATTACACAAAGTCCTTGGCCAAGGCAAGGAGATTTACTGGTAGGTATTCCAGTAGTATCTCAGGGTGTTCTGGGCTACACTCCGACACGACTTGTACCGCTTTTGGGGGTCTGACTTTTACCAACCCCCTAGGCCCGCCATGCGATACTCATAGACGAACGGACCGGACTGCACGGATATTGTCACTGACAGGCTCAGTAGGGTGTCAGGATGGGTTCGCTCATCGACGTCCCTTTTAGTCAGTAGCTGGTGGCCCGTTACGTATTGGCTTATACCTCTGACGTGCTAGTGGTTAAATCCACAGCCATTGTATTGACGAGTCTTTAGAGTCCCCACACTTTCAGTTACTCAGCTTTCGGGCGAAACGCTGTAGAGGCCGTATGGAGATATGGCAGGGTCCGATCAGATACGTGCGGTATTGCACGGATCAGGATCGGACGGTTTGTACTAGTAGCCGTATAGGTATATGGCTGGGTTCGATCAGATACGTGCGGTATTGCACGGATCAGGATCGAACGGATATTACTAGCCGGCTTTGGTTTAAGCCGGTCCTAGTTTAGTACAGTGTATTTTTTGTCTCATTGCATTTGTATCCGGACGGAATACAGATGCGGGTGTGTATGCACAGTATCGGGGTTTTTCCTGTAATTTATTACGGGACCAGTTTTCTGGAGTTGCCAGTTTGCATTCCGTTCCAGCCGGTTTTCCTTTGTTCTTTCCCGGCCGGACTTTTCCGATGGAGGGGGTAATTTGCAGTTTTGCAAATTACATTTGTGGAGGGGTTTTATTGAATAAAGGTTGATTATGATAGCTATCATTTTCTTTTCCACCATGCTTTTGCTTTATGAGATTTGATGGTGATAAAGTGAGGGTATGGGTTCAATAGTAACAAGCATGGTGTATGTTTCTTTGTCCCTTGATGTGGTCACCTCTTCTCATCTCCTACACTCACCTCCCTTAATGCTTGATATTCAATCCTCCACCCTTTTTCTAAGAGAATAAGTTTTTCATTAGAAAAGAATAAGAAGAAAAAGAAAGAGAGGAAGAAGAAGAGAGAGCTTCATTCTTGAGAGTTTCTTTCTTGATCTCTTTTCATGCCAAGAAAAATGCAAGCACCATTTTTCTTCTTGATTCCTCCATCATCTACAAATGGCAACAAACCCCAAAGTGAGACATGCACTCTACACTACACTTCCTACAGCATATCTTGAGCATGTCGAGTTGCCGGCTTCATGTGCGAGTTGCCTCGGTATTGAGGTGGGAGCCCGTAAAAGTACCCGGCTTCGTGGTGCCCTTTCCGACGAGGAGGAGATGGACGGAGATCCTGCGAGGAGATCGGAGTGGAGATGAAGACCGGAGGACTTGGATCGTCGGTATATCTCTATTCCCATTCTTGTAGATAGCTTAGACTAGTTAATGGTCCGATCCGGTTAAAGTGCGCGGTGGTGCCGGTTTGCAAAGTCCGCAAAATTTAAGTTATTCACCGTTTCCGCATTCCGGCGTCGGATTGACGGCCGGGGCGCCGCCGTGCACTTACAGTGGTATCAGAGCCTCCCCATTAACTTAGTCTAGCTTTGTGTAATGTGTTTTTCAGTTCCGATCGATCGAAATGTCCGAAAACCCAAATACACCCACGACAGTTTCTGTTGAAATTTTTCAATCTCAAAAAATTTTTCAGGTTGTAAAATATTGATGTACTAGAAATTGTAAGCCTACTGTTCAAATTTGAGGCATTGATCTCCTGATAAGAGCGCGGAAGCGCGGCCAAAACCCACTTTTGGCCGCCCTTCCGCCGCAGTCTAAAAAGATCAATGGGCCGGATTTTTTCAGTGGGCTTCTGGGGATAAATTTGGGTTTCTGGAATATTTAAATTGGGCTCATATTTTCTGTAACTGCTACAGTATTGTTTTGGGGCCCACTTGATATAATTTGATCGGTCGGATATTTTTAAACACATTTTTCACAGTATTTACATTATATCTGCGACCGTGAATGTCACTCGATAGGTAAATCCGGTCTAACTGCTATAGCCCGGTTAGACGGATTTGCGAACGTGATTTTCACGTTGATGTTCTATGTATTTGCTGTGATGTTGCGGATCGGTCGTGGGGGATAGCCTGGATGCAATGCTAGTACTGTTTTGTTGTATTATGTACATTTGATATTGCGGGGCGAGCGTCCGACATGTGGACTGCCGTCACTGCCAGTTTGTATTATTCTTTTGGGGCACGACCTGGTTGCGGTCGATGTACCCGGTGTATGTATATTTTACTTTCTGTACTAGGATTGCCCCGCGGAGGGGTGCACGGATAGCCGGGTTCTGGAGGGCAACAAGCCCGCATCTCATGGCATTGGGACGGAGGGGGCTTCACTCTAGGATTGGCGGGCTATTCGCCGCACTCGTAGGGGGTACAGGTTGACCCAGGAGGGGTGCCCAAGTTGCCGGATTCCGTGAAGTGCTGGGTGGTCCATTCACGGCGCTGAAGGGGGCTGCCTCGCTTCAGGTTTTGGCGGGTGACTTGCCGCGCCCGTAGGGGTCTAGGATTTCATTGCACAGGCTATCCACACGACCAGGGGAACGTCGGGTTTCAGTAGTGGCTCTGTGAAACCCGGGGATCCCAGATATCTGTATTGTTTCTGTGATGCTGTTCATTCTCTGTGATGTTGCTTTTTATTCACGCCTTGAGCGAATATAATATATTGGTATATATATTAGTAGATGTTGTATATGTTTTACATCCGCGCTAGTCCAGTCCCCGCTCTGTCGTTAGTTAGCTAACCTAACGGGTAATGACGGGACCCAGTGGCGAATGCGGATGGCATATACGTACGTCAGTATATTTTCGTTCTTTGTGGTGTGATCAATTGATGGGACTGCATTGATTCGGATCAATGCAAGTTAAAAACAAACCTAATCTGATGTTGTTGGAACACTTTTCAAAAAGCTGTTATTGCAAGGACGTTCACTTTTGTTTTGCATCGTGGTATTCATTAGAATATCCTGCTCCTCAGTCGACGAGGCAAGGGCCGAGATCCTTTCACCGGGAGTGACCCCTTGGACAAAAAGTTTGCGTCAGGGCATTAACTTCACTATAGCCGATTACTTTTGCTTTGCATCGCGGTATTCATTTGGAATATCCCGCACCCCATTCTACGGGGAAAGAGCCGAGATCCCTTCACCGGGAGTGACCTCTTTAGCAACGGTTTTCGTCACTATATTTTTAAAAGCTATCCGTTCCTTCAACGATATCAAGTTCATTACGTTAAAGGTTTTCGCCAGAAACCATTCGTAGCCCTCCGTCGTTTCAGATGGGTAGCACGTAGTATTCATGCTATGTTTGTTGACCTTCGTCAAGGCATAGTGTATGGTAGCTGCTTGTTATCTTTCTGCTGCATAGATAGATGCGTTGGTTTGGGACAGTCGTACAGCCTTGTTGACCTTCGTCAAGGGCTTGTACGGGTGGATTCAAATTAACCTGGATAATGACGGGTGGAACTTGACATGTGACTTATGATTTGTTGACCTTCGTCAAGGTCATAAGAGCATGGGGCAGAAATCACATCGGGAGTTTCAAAAGAACTGAAACTTGCCAGATATGCGCATACCTTCTGGAGTGTGATACCGTGAGCGGATTCTATCACGTTATCATATGATGAGAGTTGGATCCCGATTCCCACTGATGAGTTAGTTTACTCCTTGGGTGACCCCGACTAATTCTTCTTTTAGGTTTGGAGAAGAATTTGAGGTACAGTGGGAGGTTTCCAGATTAGATAAATTGGTAACCATTCTGATCTAGGTTAGAGTGCACGCTGAGTGTTTCTTTTCTCTCTCTCTTCGGCAGCGACCATTGACCCGACCCTAAGACTTTGACTCAGTGACCAAGTTGACCGAAGCTTCTTAACACAGGCTTTTGGATTGTCAGAATTGCAGACCTCATTGCCACTCCTACTTTTACCCTTTTCTCTAGGACACCCCGTATTACTGGGAACGTCCACTTCCATTGGACAAAACCATCGTATGGTTAGATACGAACTCGAAAGAATTTATTCGAGGATGGTTTCCGGTTCTGGAGAAAACGGATAGGATTATTCAGTTGTCTTTTCCTTTTACCCTCTCTCAGGTTACGAGTACTCCTTGGTTTAGGGGTAGTACACCTATTACGCAAATTGGATTGTCTTCTTCCAAACCTTAGGCTGGTGCCGACCGGTAGGGAATGAAGAAAACCAATTAGCATAACGATGGTGTGCAGAAGGTATTAAGCTTAGACAAAGCAAGGGATTAGTAAGAGGGCAAAGTAAATTGCAACGGATATTCACGACCAAACCAAATATTTCGTTACCACTCCCACATCACCTTTGTATTTCTCCAGGACACTCCGTATCACTACGAAGATCCACAGTTTATTTGGATACTCCATCGTATGGTTATATACGAACTCGAATGGAACTTGTTCCAGTTCGGGGATGGATTCTGGTTCAGGAGAAATAGGAATAAGGTTTATTCGGTTGTCTTTTATCTTCACCCTCTCTCATTGCGAGTGTTCCTAGGATTGGGACAGTACACCCATTATGCTTATTGGATAGTCTTCTTCCAAACCATAGGCTGGTGCCGAACGGTAGGGAAGGAAGAAAACCATTTGGCCTAAAGGGGTGTGCAGAAGGTAAAGACTAAAGACATATGAAGGGATTTGGAGAGGTGGCAAAGAATTATACGGTTATAGTTGTGAATTTGGATAATGGAAGAGGCATTACTAAGAATACCGGGATACCCCACCGAAACATTTCAATGTTTCAGTTTCACTGTGTACTGTTAAAAGAAAACTGATTTCCCGATTAGATACTTACTCCAGGGTATGTATTTACCAGGTATGATTCTCACATCTGTATGGTTTTACAGATGATGAGTGGGAGTAGGTTATTGGGAATTGGGTGATCATCCTCATTATATCGGGATTCGTTGTAATCGGTGATATTTGAGGAAATCACCTGGGCTGTTTGCCGGTCGGCAAATATTTGGTTTTGAATATCCGCAGTTATGCACCAATTTCAAATTGATATATCTGTACGTCTATTTTCATAGAGTGAGATATACCTTTCTGAAATTATGTCTACGACATTTACCTATATCAGTGGATGGTTAGGTAAGGAGCATTAAACAGCGGTGTAATTCTTCTTAACCATAAGTACAGTTTTCAACTTACGACACACAGTGAATGAGTTATCAGACTCAAGGGACTTATACAGAGTATTGTATGTTGTCCAGGGTCCATCAGGACAGAGGGGTTGGTCCTCGTACTACATTCAGTTTACTTATGACTTCTCTAATTTTTAGACAGGTGTTTCGTGGAAACACAGGGTCCGAATTTGGAGAAGTTATAGGTATTTGAATAGAGTAGAGAACCAGGTATAGCAAGTATCGGGATTCTTCAAAGAGATCGAAGATGTAGATACTTGTGTATGGTATTCAGTTGATAGTAATGATAAAGAGATCTTGCTTCTCTTTCAGGTTACTCATAATTGGAAGTATTCCTAAGTTGAGTAACGCTGATCGGCCTCTTTCCATTTAGTTGACATGCACTGGAGACAGCTGCATGATGTGAATCTGGTTCAAATAAATCAGTGCCTCTGATTCTATATTGGATATAGAACAGTTCATATCTTAACGATGTTAAGGTACGGGGAGTTGTCCGGTTTATGCTTAAAACCAGATATTGGACAACTCTAGGCACGTTTCTGTAATGGCTGTTTGTGGGTTGACCCAGGCTATGACGAGGGTTGACTTTCTACCATCTGGATGAACAATAGCGATATTGTTCTAGACTCGCCACAATTTTTTTTAAAATGGATTTTTTCAAGAAAACAATAGTGGGAGTATGGTAGAACTGGAAGTAATTCCAGAACCACAAACGATTACTGAAGATTTGATAAGGAACCTAAAGATTCAATCTGGATTGACATTCCATTGGCCACTCCGCAGATACGGTGGGTAACTTCAGGCACCCGAGAGGTACTACGGTAGCCTCAAGGACGGTGACAGGGAAGTTCTTGTTTACCCACAATTACCATTGCTGTTGTTCCAGGCTGCGAGACCCGGCGGGAGGATGAGTATAGCGTCGTTCTAAACTAGTTTTAGAAGTGTACGTCTATATGACTCTGCCAGAGGGTTGTCGTAGTCAGTGGGAGCAGCGGAAGCATTGGTGGACATGTAGCTTATGTCTATTTATAGACTAAAGCAGATGTAGCGGAGATAGATCATCTATTTCTGACGTGACAGTCATGAGTTTGACTTCATCAGAATAGGGGATGGATCTGTTGAGAAGGTAGTAGGGTGTGATGTCCTGGTATCTGGATGACATACACAGAATAGGAAAAGAAACTCCTATACTACAATCGGTTATACTTTGGTCGTCACACAGTGGTTTCTCCACAAAGGACATGGATTTTATATCAGACATACTGGTTACTAGATCTGTGGTTTTAGATCTAGATTTGGGTGGTTTCCCAATCAGGGTACTTGACAGCATTCTAAGAGTATTTAGGATGGACGACTCCTGGCACGGTAGTGTACCTGCAGGTAATGGAGTCACCCTCTCTAAAGGTGTCTTACAGACTAAAGGGGAGAGGGACGTGCATGATTGGCAGATCACTTGCTTAGGCAAGTGAGTCAATCATGAGATGTCAAGTACCACACCAGATGTTGTTCTTGCACTAGATGCAATAAGTTGACATTAATCCAATCCTGGAGAAACAGTCGGAAGCAGTTTTAGAACATAAGTGGATGTTCTAGGGATATGATAACGACAGCCTCATTCAGGAGACGGTTATCATTCCAGGCTTCCAAGGTGACATGGACGACAAGGAGGTTGTCAGAGTTATAGTTTTCCCTCTGATGTAGGGCAGTATTTTGGACACGTGATCCAAGGCAATACTGAGGGAGGCATGGCGCGCAGGACACTGATTAAGTTCAGTTGTCAATACAGTCTAAGAAGTTTGGATTTGGAGTTCATTTATGAGCTACGTCCCATCAGACATCCAGACATATTCTAAGACTGATTTTGCTCATTTCGGGAGATGGCTTTCTCCGCGAACTTGAGATATAGAGAGACATAGAAAGAAACAACTAAGCGGATCCGCTCACTGAGGCTATTCCTCGAACGCAATAGTTCCGCAAACGAGCTTTGTGAGACTGACTAGTAGAGGAGTTGGATGTTCGGTATCACACGGGCTGTGAGTATGCGACATCGCAATAATTAGCCTTGAGTGCAAGTGGGAGATTGTTGGAGATAGTGCCCTCAAAGTCAATTATTAGGTCACAGGTACGTGATTGTAATGATTGAGGGAGGACCTATCCCGGTAGGACAGTCTTACTCGAGATGATAGTATGCTATCTGGTTTACCTTTATCATCGTGTACTGCTTTAGGTGACATGACACGTCGCTATTACACGTTGATAGAGCCCCTAGGATTCTTGCTTGACCACCAGCAGTATGAGGGCGATCATATAAGTGGGAGCTGGGGGTCTACAAGCATATCCTTAAAAGGTCCCTAGTCGTGGGAGTTTCGAGACCGGGCATCGATACTCCATTAGTAGACTAGTGTATACAGTCGAGACCCCGACGAGGGGCGGTGGCTGGTCTCACAAGCCACTGGTGTCAGTTGGATCACCTAAGATGTATACAGGTGCTCATTGGGTTATGAGTACACCGGACAGGACTCGCCGGGAACATGCTAGTTGGTCATATACCAGACGTCAGATGGCAGTTCCCTGGTGACCTGTGTGCAGGTTAGTTCATCGACCTGGGGATCGTCATTTGTCTCGTGTGAGTTCCCACTGTACTTTGATTACTACCCTACCACGGCTCAAAGGAGTCGTGCAAACAGGTTTTAGTTGGGTACAGTCCCGAGCCACATGGAGGCAGTGAGCGTATCTTCAGGGGTTCGTCTCTCCCGGTATTGGGGGTGAGGTCGTGCTGTGTCTAGGAGAGCCATTACACAAAGTCCTTGGCCAAGGCAAGGAGATTTACTGGTAGGTATTCCAGTAGTATCTCAGGGTGTTCTGGGCTACACTCCGACACGACTTGTACCGCTTTTGGGGGTCTGACTTTTACCAACCCCCTAAGCCCGCCATGCGATACTCATAGACGAACGGACCGGACTGCACGGATATTGTCACTGACAGGCTCAGTAGGGTGTCAGGATGGGTTCGCTCATCGACGTCCCTTTTAGTCAGTAGCTGGTGGCCCGTTACGTATTGGCTTATACCTCTGACGTGCTAGTGGTTAAATCCACAGCCATTGTATTGACGAGTCTTTAGAGTCCCCCACACTTTCAGTTACTCAGCTTTCGGGCGAAACGCTGTAGAGGCCGTATGGAGATATGGCAGGGTCCGATCAGATACGTGCGGTATTGCACGGATCAGGATCGGACGGTTTGTACTAGTAGCCGTATAGGTATATGGCAGGGTTCGATCAGATACGTGCGGTATTGCACGGATCAGGATCGAACGGATATTACTAGCCGGCTTTGGTTTAAGCCGGTCCTAGTTTAGTACAGTGTATTTTTTGTCTCATTGCATTTGTATCCGGACGGAATACAGATGCGGGTGTGTATGCACAGTATCGGGGTTTTTCCTGTAATTTATTACGGGACCAGTTTTCTGGAGTTGCCAGTTTGCATTCCGTTCCAGCCGGTTTTCCTTTGTTCTTTCCCGGCCGGACTTTTCCGATGGAGGGGGTAATTTGCAGTTTTGCAAATTACATTTGTGGAGGGGTTTTATTGAATAAAGGTTGATTATGATAGCTATCATTTTCTTTTCCACCATGCTTTTGCTTTATGAGATTTGATGGTGATAAAGTGAGGGTATGGGTTCAATAGTAACAAGCATGGTGTATGTTTCTTTGTCCCTTGATATGGTCACCTCTTCTCATCTCCTACACTCACCTCCCTTAATGCTTGATATTCAATCCTCCACCCTTTTTCTAAGAGAATAAGTTTTTCATTAGAAAAGAATAAGAAGAAAAAGAAAGAGAGGAAGAAGAAGAGAGAGCTTCATTCTTGAGAGTTTCTTTCTTGATCTCTTTTCATGCCAAGAAAAATGCAAGCACCATTTTTCTTCTTGATTCCTCCATCATCTACAAATGGCAACAAACCCCAAAGTGAGACATGCACTCTACACTACACTTCCTACAGCATATCTTGAGCATGTCGAGTTGCCGGCTTCATGTGCGAGTTGCCTCGGTATTGAGGTGGGAGCCCGTAAAAGTACCCGGCTTCGTGGTGCCCTTTCCGACGAGGAGGAGATGGACGGAGATCCTGCGAGGAGATCGGAGTGGAGATGAAGACCGGAGGACTTGGATCGTCGGTATATCTCTATTCCCATTCTTGTAGATAGCTTAGACTAGTTAATGGTCCGATCCGGTTAAAGTGCGCGGTGGTGCCGGTTTGCAAAGTCCGCAAAATTTAAGTTATTCACCGTTTCCGCATTCCGGCGTCGGATTGACGGCCGGGGCGCCGCCGTGCACTTACAAGGAATGCTTCCAATTATGAGTAACCTGAAAGAGAAACAAGATCTCTTTATCATTACTATCAACTGAATACCATACACAAGTATCTACATCTTCGATCACTTTGAAGAATCCCGATACTTGCAACACCTGGTTCTCTACTCTATTCAAATACCTATAACTCCTCAAAACTTAGACCCTGTGTTTCTACGAAACACATGTCTAAGAACTAGAGAAGTTAAAAGTAAACCGAATATAGTACGAGAACCAACCCCTCTGTCCTAATGGACACTGGACAACATACAATATTTTGTATAAGTCCGCTGAGTCTAACAACTCTTTCACTGTGTGTCGTAGGTTGAAAACTGTACTTATGGTTAAGAAGAATTACACCGCTGTTTAATGCTCCTTACCTACCCATCCACTGATATAGGTAAATGTCATCGACATAATATCAAAAGGTATATCTCACTCTATGAAAATAGACGTACAGATATATCAATTTGAAATTGGTGCACAACAGCGGATATTCAAAACCAAAAATTTGCCGACCGGCAAACAGCCCAGGTGATCTCCACAAATATCACTGATTACAACGAATCCCATATAATGAGGATGATCACCCAATTCCCAATAAATTACTCCCACTCATCATCTGTAAAACCATACAGATGTGAGAATCATACCTGGTAAATACATACCCTGGAGTAAGTATCTAATCGGGAAATCAGTTTTCTTTTAACAGTACACAGTTGAACTGAAATATTGAAATGTTTCGATGGGGTATCCTGGTATTCCTAGTAATGCCTCTTCCATTATCCAGATTCACGACTATAACCGTATAATTCTTTGCCACCTCTCCAAATCCCTTTATATGTCTTTAGTCATTACCTTCTGCACACCCCTTTAGGCCAATTGGTTTTCTTCCTTCCCTACCGTTCGGCACCAGCCTATGGTTTGGAAGAAGACTATCCAATAAGCATAATGGGTGTACTGTCCTAGTCCTAGGAGCACTCGCAATGCGAGAGAAGGTGAAGATAAAAGACAACCGAATAAAACCTTATTCCTATTTCTCCTGGACCAGAATCCATCCCCGAACTGGAACAAGTTCCTTTCGAGTTCGTATATAACCATACGATGGAGTATCCAATATACTGTGGATCTTCGTAGTGATACGGAGTGTCCTGGAGAAATACAAAGGTGATTTAGGATTGGCGAAGAAATACTTGGTTTGGTCGTGAATATCAGTCGCAATTTACTTTGCCCTCTTACTAATCCCTTGCCTTGTCTTAATCTTAATACCTTCTGCACACCATCGTTATGCTAATTGGTTTTCTTCATTCCCTACCGGTCGGCACCAGCCTAAGGTTTGGAAGAAGACTATCCAATTTGCATAATAGATGTACTATCTCCTAAACCAAGGAGCACTCACATCTTGAGAGAAGGTAAAAGGGAAAAGACAACTGAATATTCCTATCCGTTTTCTCCAGAACCGGAAACCATCCTCGAATTCCTTCGAGTTCGTATCTAACCATACGATGGTTTTGTCCAATGGAAGTGGACGTTCGTAGTAATACGGGGTGTCCTGGAGAAAAGGGTAAAAGTAGGAGTGGCAATGAGGTCTGCAACTCTGACAATCCAAAAGCCAGTGTTGAAAAGGTTCGGTCAACTTGGTCACTGAGTCATAGTCTTAGGGTCGGGTCAATGGTCGCTGCCAAAGAGAGAGAGAAAAGAAACACTCAGCGTGCACTCTAACCTAGATCAGAATGGTTACCAATTTATCTAATCTGGAAACCTCCCACTGTACCTCAAATTCTCCTCCAAACCTAAAAGAAGAATTAGTCGGGGTCTCCCGAAGAGTAAACCAACTCATCAGTGGGAATCGGGATCCAACTATCATCGCATGATAACGTGACGGAATCCGCTCACGGTGTCACACTCCAGAAGGTATGCGCATAACTGGCAAGTTTCAGTTCTTTTGAAACTCCCGATGTGGATTTCTACCCCATGCTCTTATGACCTTGACTTTGGCCAACATATCATAAGTCACATCAAGTTCAACCCGTCATTCTCCAGGTTAATTTGAACCCACCCGTACATACCCTTGACTTTGGCCAAAATGGCAGTACGACTGTCCCAAACCAACGCATCTATCTATGCTGCATATGAATACCCCAATAGCTACCAATCACTGTGCCTTGACTTTGGCCAACATACACAGCTTGAATACTATTGACCACCCATATGAAACGACGGAGGGCTACGAATGGTTTCTGGCGAAAACCTTTAACGTAATGAACTTGATATCGTTGAAGGAACGGATAGCTTTTTAGAAAATATAGTGACGAAAACCTTTACTAAAGAGGTCACTCCCGGTGAAGGGATCTCGGCTCTTTCCCCGTAGAATGGGGTGCTGGATATTCATAACCGAATATCACTGTGCAAAGCAAAAGTAATCGGCTATAGTGAAGTTAATGCCCTGACGCAAACTTCTGTCCAAGGGGTCACTCCCGGTGAAGGGATCTCGGCCCTTGCCTCGTCGACTGAGGAGCAGGATATTCTAAATGAATACCACGATGCAAAACAAAAGTGAACGACCTTGCAATAACAGCTTTTTGAAAAGTGTTCCAACAACATCAGAATAGGTTTGTTTAACTTGCATTGATCCGAATCAACGCAGTCCCATCAATTGATCACAGCACAAAGAACGAAAATATACTGATGTACGTATATGCCATCCGCATTCGCCACTGGGTCCCGTCATCACCCGTTAGGTTAGCTTACTAACAGCAGAGCGGGGACTGGACTAGCGCGGATGAAAAACATATACAACATCTACTAATATATAATATTTCGCTCAAGGCGTGAATAAAATGCAACATCACAGAAATGCACAGCATCACAGAACAATACAGATATCTGGGATCCCCGGGTTTCACAGAGCCACTACTGAAACCCGACGTTCCCCTGGTCGTGTGGATAGCCAGTGCAATGAAAACCTAGACCCCTACGGATGCGGCAAGTTACCCGCCAAAACCTGAAGCGAGGCAGCCCCCTTCAGCTCCGTGAATGGACCACCCAGCACTCCACGGAATCCGGCAACTTGGGCACCCCTCCTGGGTCAACCTGTACCCCCTACGAGTGCGGCGAATAGCCCGCCAATCCCAGAGTGAAGCCCCTTCCGTCTCAATGCCATGAGATGCGGGCTTGTTGCCTTCTAGAACCCCGCCATCCGTGCACCCCTCCGCGGGGTAATCCTAGTACAGAAAGTAAAATATACATACACCGGGTACATCGACCGCAACCAGGTCGTGCCCCAAAAGAATAATACAAACAGGCAGTGACGGCAGTCCACATGTCGGACGCTCGTCCCGCAATATCAAATGTACATAATACAACCACAACTGTACTAGCATTGCAACCAGGCTATCCCCCACGACCGATCCGCAACAACACAGCAATACATAGAACATCAACGTGAAAGTCACGTTCGCAAATCCGTCTAACCGGGCTATAGCACCTTGACAGGATTTACCGATCGAGTGACATTCACGGTCGCAGATATAATGTAAATACTGTGAAAAATGTGTTTAAAATTTTCCGATTGATCAAACAATTAACAAGTGGGCCCCAAATCAAAACTGTAGCACTCACAGAAATCCTGGGCCCAATTTTAATATTCCAAAACCCATATTTTAAGCCCAGAAGGCCTCTGTAAAAAATTGGTGAAGTGATCTCCACAGTGTGCGGCGGAAGGGCGGCGGAAAGAGGGTTTTCGCGGCGGTTCCGCGCTCTCACTGTGGAGTTACTTCGTCGAATTTTTACAGAGCTCTTAGAACTCCATGCACATCATTCTGAGACCACCTGAAAAATTTTTAGACTTCAAAAAATTTCAACAGAAACTGATGTGAAGGAAAAATACGGTTTTTGGAACTTTGGTCGATCGGAACTGAAAAACACATTACACAAAACTAGACTAAGTTAATGGCGAGGCTCTGATACCACTGTAAGTGCACGGCGGCGCCCTGGCCGTCAATCCGACTGCCAAATGCGGAAGCGGTGATAAACTTTAATTTTTGCGGACTTTGCAAACCGGCACCACCGCGCACTAAACTCCGGATCGTAACCATTAACAAGTCTAAGCTACTAACAAGAAAGGTTAGAGATGTACCGACTGATCTGAGTCCTCCGGTCTTCATCTCCACTCCGATCTCCTCGCGGGATCTCCGTCCGTCTCCTCCTCGTCGGAAAGGGCACCACATCGCCTGTAGCTTTTACGGGCTCCCACCTCAATACCGAGGCAACTCGGGCGCGAAGCTGGCGAATCGACGCGTCCAAGATTTGCTGTAGGAAGTGTAGTGTAGAGGCTATGTCTCATTTGGGTTCGTTGCCATTAGAAGATGATGGAGGAAACAAGATAAGAAAAATGGTGCTTGCATTTTTCTTAACATGTAAAATGAGATCAAGAATGCTATTCTCTCAAAGATGAAGCTCTCATCTTCTTCTCTCTCAACCATGGAAAAAACTTATGAACTTAGAAATGGAGGAGGAAAGAATATGAAGCATTAAGGGAGGTGAGTGTAGGAGAGAACAAGAGGTGACCACATCCCAAGACAAGAAAACATCAAGCATGCTTCATTTAAATCCAACCATACCCTTTTCAAATCTCAATTAATGCAAGTCATGGAGCAAAAGAAATGAAGCTATCATAATCAATACTTTTGCAATAAAACCCTCCACAAAGTGTTATTTGCAAACTTGCAAATAACCCCCTCCATCGGAAAAGTCCGGCCGGGAAAGAACAAAGGAAAACCGGCCGGAACGGAATGCAAACTGGCAACTCCAGAAAACTGGTCCCGTAATAAATTACAGGAAAACCCCAATACTGTGCATACACACCCGCATCTGTATTCCGTCCGGATACAAATGCAAAAAGACAAAATCTACACTGTACTAAACTAGGATCCGGCTTAAACCAAAGCCGGCTAGTAATATCCGTTCAATCCTGATCCGTATAATACCGCACGTATCTGATCGAACCCTGCCTTATACCTATACGGCTACTAGTACAAACCGTCCGATCCTGATCCGTGCAATACCGCACGTATCTGATCGGACCCTGCCATATCTCCATACAGCCTCTACAGCGTTTCGCCCGAAAGCTGAGTAACTGAAAGTGTGATAGACTCTAAAGACTCGTCAATACTATGGCTGTGGATTTAACCACTAGCACGTCAGAGGTATAAGCCAATACGTAACGGGCCACCAGCTATTGACTAAAAGGGACGTCGATGAGCGAACTCATCCTGACACCCTACTGAGCCTGTCAGTGACAATAGCCGTACAGTCCGGTCCGTTCGCCTATGAGCATTGCATGTTGGGCCTAGGGGGTGGGTAAAAGTCAGACCCCTAAAAGCGGTACAAGTCATGTCGGAGTGTAGCCCAGAACACCCTGAGATACTACTGGAATACCTACCTGTAAATCTCCTGCCTTGGCCAAGGACTTCGTGTAATGGCTCTCCTAGACACAGCGCGACCTCACCCCCAATACCGGGAGAGACGAACCCCCGAAGATCCGCTCACTGCCTCCATGTGGCTCGGGACTGTACCCAACTAAAACCTGTTTGCACGACTCCTTTGAGCCGTGGTAGGGCAGTAATCAAAGCACAGTGGGAACTCGAACGAGACAAATGACGATCCCCAGGTCGATGAACTAACCTGTACACATGTCACCTGGGAACTGCTATCTGACGTCAGGTATAAGACCAACTAGCATGTTCCCGGCGAGTCCTGTCCGGTGTACTCATAACCCAATGAGCACCTGTATACATCTTAGGTGAACCAACTGACACCAGTGGCTTGTGAGACCGGCCACCGCCCCTCGTCGGGGTCTCGACTGTATACACTAGTCTACTCTGGAGAATCGATGCCCTGTCTCGAAACTCCCACGACTAGGGACCATTTAAGGATGTGCTTATAGACTCCAGCTCTCACTTGTATGATCGCCCTCATACTGCCGGCAGTCAAGCAAGAATCCTATGGGCTCTATCAACGTATAATAGCGACCTGTCAGGTCACCTAAAGCAGTACACGATGATAAAGGTAAACCTGATAGCATACTATCATCTCGAGTAAGACTGTCGTACCGGGATAGGTCCTCCCTCAATCATTGCAATCACGTGCCTGTGATCCAATAATCGACTCTGAGGGCACTATCTCCAACAGTTAAAGTGTTTAACATGCTTTGTTTCGCCTAATCTCTAGTTTAAGATCTTGGTTAAGGGTTGTTCGGCACGTCTAAATTTTAAATCGGGCATGGTTGATACCTCGTAGACCCTTGTGAGAGTGCCTAGTAACCCTACAGTGGTATCAGAGCCAAGCTAGAGCTTTAGACGAAGTTAAAAGTCCGATCGAACTCCGAATACCCGTAAAACCCTAGTTTCTGGAAATTTTTTCAAAATTTGATTTTTTTTGCATTAAAAATACTCAGAAAAATCAGCAGGGAAATACAAGAATTACTGTGAAACACGTGCCACCAATACCATTAAAGCGCCGCGGAACCGTAGCCGTACCATGGCTTGCGCGGCGGTTCCGCGGCCAAACAGTTGAATCATGGCTTGCGTTTTGCACAGTAATGTCCGTATGTAATTCCCGATTCTTCTGGGAAATTTTTAATTTACTCAAGTGTTGAGTTTTCTGGGTTGTATTGGGAGCTCGTTGATTCGATCGGAAAGTATAACTTCGTTTAGTTTTGTCTGGGTATTTTTTAGAACGTGTTAAAAAGTTCGAACGGATATCAATAACTCACTTTTTCCCCTGCCGAAAAATTTCCAAGTGTTGGATTTTTCCGTAGTTTAGGAATGTTCTAAGTCGTGCAAGTAACGCGGTGGACCCTCTAGAAGAACACAAAACTTAACTCGATTATGTGACCGTCTTGAACTGCCTCTAAACCTTAGGGGTTGTGGCAGTACGGCGTTGCCACATGTGAGGCGTTGGCTTGACCCTTCTACGGCTGGACCATTGGTAGTGCGTCATATGATGGATGTTTTTAAACTAATTTCAAGGGTTGAGCAATTTGGGAAAACTTAGGTGTCTGATTATTCGATCGGAAAGTTTAACATTGTCTATTTATCTGGAATGTGATACAATATTTGGAATCCACAAGTAATTATAAGATAACTAATTTGGATGTTATAAATCTAGCAGTTCAGTCTCATTTGATCGGTTGCCACGGGATTTTGATGTGATCAAAAGTCTGTCACAATCATGTAGCGTACGCGGATACTCGTCGGGTAAACTTAATAGACAGCCATGCCCCATAGCCCCGACCAAGTGACTGTAGGAGAACCTCGTCGCCAAAAGTATTCGTTCTGGTGCTCGCGGCAGCGGTGTTCCGCCTTAGTGCACTTCGTCGACGGCATCAGGGGTGCGGCCTTCTACTAAAGTTTGCGACGAGCATTCGATCAGAATGTCGGGAATCTTGTTGAATTGCCCGACTTGATAGTGAAAAGAGTTTTCGATAATGGGACTAAAATGCGGGGTTTATAATTGTTAGGCATGCGGTGTCTAGGGAATTCAGTTGGTTAGGCATGCGATGTCTAAGTAGGTTGCGGATTGCAACTGTTGTAGTTTTACACTTTCTTTTCTGTGACCGTAAGTGTAGTATGTAGTTGTATCGCCGGTTTTCGTTGCTATACATTGACAACAATCGGTGTATACATACTTACTTACGTTGATGACATGTGATGTTATGCGTTGCTGCGATATGTTATATTGGATCGTCGTGTTTTGAATAGCCGGGGTTTTATGTGAGATGAGGGTTTTTATTTTCATTCATGTAAAATTCATTGTATGTAATATTCTTTTATTGGGGCACTTCCGGGCTGAGGATGATGTCACCATTGTATATTATTTACTTTTCCGCATTAGGTAGACCAAAGGCGGGGAGCACAAGTAATCGGGTTCTATGGTCCAGTAGGAGACCATCTCGAGGAGTCGAGACCGGGTCTCCTAACTCTAGAACTGGCAGGGTTACTTGCCGCTCTCGTAGGGGTCTAGAGATGTGGGTTTGGCTATTTATCGCAACCGTGGAATCCGTGTTTTATGCAGGCTCGTATTAAAACACGGACCTCCTAGTATATCCAATATTTCATATATGTTCTTCTGCTGCAATGTTCTGTGATGAGATCATATTACTGCCTGAGACGAATGTTTATATTATATATATGTTTGAACCAGATTCAAAAAACATCATAAACATAATTTCAAAAAGTTATACTCGCTTTATAAAATAAACGTGCAGATATATCTGTTTGAAATCGGTGCACATCAACGAATATTCGAAGCCAAATATTTGCTGTTAGGCAAAACCCAGGCGATTTCATCAAATATCACGAATTACAATGAATTCTGATATTGAGGATCTAATCACCAAATTCCCAATTTTCTACTCCCACTCAATATCTGCAGTGCCATACAGACATGAGAATGAAGTCTGGTAAATACATACCCTGGAGTCAGAATCTAATTGGAAAAAAAGTTTTCAATTAACACCACACAGTAAGACTGAAACATGAAAATGTTTCGTGGAGTATGGCTGGGTATTCCTAGTAATGCTTCTTCCACCATCCAAATTCATGACAGTAGTCGCAATTTTCCTTGCCCTCACTCCAATCCCTTTATATGTCTTTACTTCTTACCTTCTGTACACCATAGTTATGCTAATTGGCTTTTTTCCTTCTCTATCTTTTGACACCTGCCTAAGATTTGGAAGAAGACTATCCAATAAGCGTAATAGGTGTACTCTCCTAATACTAGGAGCCCTCGCAAAAGCTGAGAGAAAGTAAAGAGAAAAGACAACCGAATAATTTTATTCAATTTTTCAGAACCATAATCCATCCTTGAACAGAAACAAGTTTCTTCGAGTTCGTATGTAACTATATGATAGCATATCCAAGAAATATGGATTTTCGTAGTGATACGGAGTGTTCTGGAGAAATGCAAAGGGGAAGTAGGAGTGGCAGGGATATATGCGGTTTCGTCGTAAATGATAGTAGTCGCAATTTCCTTTACCCTCACTCTAACCCCTTTATATTGTTAGGTTACGGCAGTTCCCCGACCATCAATCCGTGGCCAAATGCGGAACAAAAATTTTATAAACTGGCGCTACCACAACCTGATGCGCGGATCGACCCTTAACCCTAAACTAGCAATACGTAAACTAGAAGTTAGATGGTTATACCAAGTTGATCCGCGTTCTTCGGTCTTGAACCATCATCCCAAGCTCCTAGAGGATCCTTGATCATGTTTGATCTCCGGTCTCCCCCATCGAAGACGATCCACCTTGAGAGTGTATAATACGGGCTCCCGCCTCAAAACCGAGACAACTCGAGTATTTAGTTTGCTAGCCTAGATAGCCAAGATGAAATAGAGAGTGTGTAGGATTACTTTGTCTTAAAACACCTAATGTTTCTCAACACATGAGACTTGATGGGTGGAGAAAGAAGATGAAGCTATGAGGATGAGAGAATGGAGCAAAAACCAAGTCAAGAAAATGGCTAAGTCTTGTGAGATCTATGAAGCATGCTAGCAACTAAAGAAAATCACCAAGTGAAGTAAATATCTCACAACCCTAAAAAAAATCAGGCATGCCATAATAGTGTAGGATGAGTCACTACATGACTCACCCCATGAGTCACCAAAAGAGCCATGCTTCATTTAAATGCCAAGTCCACCTCATCCTCCACCTCATTAAATCATTTATCAAAAATGATTAAAACTAAAATGAGGTGGCATCTTCTAGAAGTATCTTGTAATGAAATTACAAGAATACCCCTCATCCGTATATACATACTCATATCCGTATTCCGAAAAATACGAATACAATGAGACAAAAATAATCCAATAATATAATTCTAGAATCCGGCTTAAACCAAAGCCACTAATATTATCCTTCCGAATCATGACATGTGCACAAGTGCACGTATATGTTCGAACCCTGCCATAAAACCATACAGCATCTACATCGTTTCGCCAAAATCAGGGAAACCCTCTGTGTGGGACTCTAAACACTCGTCAATACGCTGGCAGTGGGTTTAACCACAAGTACGTCAGCGGCACTAGCTGTACGTAACGGCTACCCAGGTATTGAGCGAAAGGGAGGCCGACGAGCAAACTCATCCTGAACCCCTACTGAGCCTGACAGTGACAATAAACGTACAGTCTGGTCTGTTCGTCTAAGAGTACCGCATATCGAGTCTAGGGGATGGATAAAGTCATACCCTTAACAACGCGACATTTAATGTCGGTATGAAGCCCATCACCACCTGAGAAACTACCGATCCTAGATTAGTAATTCTCAACTACCTTGGTCAAGGATTTCTGGTGATGGCCACAGGTGCACTGCGCGACATCAACCCCCAATACTGGAAAAGACGAATCCTCGACAATCCGCTCACAGTCTCCATGTGGCTCGGAACTGTACCCAACTAAAACCTATTTACACGACTCCTTTGAGCCGTGGTAGAGTAGTAAGCAAAGCACAGTGGGAACTCATACGAGACAAATGACGATCTCGGGTCGACAGACTAACCTGTATACATGTCATCTGGGAACTGCTATCTGATAGTTGGTATAATACCAACTAGTAAGTTCCCGGCGAGTCCATCCAGTGTACTCATAACCCAATGAGCACCTGTATACTATCTTAGGTGAACAAACAAACACCAATGGCTTGTGAGACCTGGCTACCGCCCCTCGTCGGGGTCTCAATCAGTATACACTAGTCTACTCTAGAGTATCGATGCCCAGTCTCGAAACTCCCAGGACTAGGGAAATTTAAGGATTTGCTTATAGACTAACCAGCTCCCACATATATGATCGCCATCATAATGCTGGTAGTCAAGCATAAATCCTATGGGCTCTATCAATATGTAATTGTTAGTGTATATGCCTTAGAGGCCATTACTGTATCATACTAGTTTGTATATTACTTAATGGAAGCTTGGGATATTCACCTTGTATATACAATCTTGCTCAAAATAGTAGTATGCTACTTGGTTTGTTTCTACTTCAATGTGTACATGTGTTTATTTTAGTATATCGCCTATACACATTAGTGGAGCCCTTAAGATCTTTGCTTGATTACCAGCGTTGTGATGGCAGTCACACCAATGGGGGCTGGGTAATCTATAAGACATCCTTATGCAGGTCCCTAGTCGCAGGACTATCGAGACAGGGCATCGATACTCCAGAGTAGACTAGCGTATGCGCTTCTCATCCCAGAGTGGGAGGTGGTCTGTCCCACAGCCATCAGTACGTCGTACTGGAGATAGTATGCAGGTGCTCGTTGGGTTACGAGTACACTGGACAGGACTCGTCGGGAACTGACTAGTTGGTATTATGCCTATCGTCGGTTATCAGTTCCCAGGTGACATGAGTACAGCTTAGTCCGCTGACTTGACACTGTCACTTCTCCTCGAGTGTGTTCCCACTGTATTTTGATTACTACCCTACCACGGCTCAAAGGAGTCGTGCAAACAGGTGGTAGTTGGGTGCAGTCCCGAAGCACTTGGAGGCAGTGACGGTTAGACAGGATTCGTCTCTCCCGGTATTGGGGGTTGACATTGCGCTGTGTCTAGGAGAGCCATTACACGAGTAGTCCCTGGCCAGGGCAAACGAGATATACTCGTAGGCTTCCAGTGTTATCTCAGGGTGTTTTTGGCTTCACTCCGACACGACTTGTACCGCTATTGGGGGACTGACGTTTACCGCCCCCTAGGCCCGCCATGCGATGTATCAGACGAACAGACCGGACTGTACGGAGAATGTCACATTTAGGCTCAGTAGGAGTTCAGATGGGTTTCGCCTCGTCAGTCTTCTTGTCGGCATCTACCTGGGGACCGTTACGCACAGCTAGTGCCGCTTGCGGTCTGTGGTTAAACCCACTGCCAGCGTAGTGTCGAGTCTTTAGAGTCCCACACAAAAAGCTATTCACCTTTAGGCAAAAGAGTAGAGGTCGCATGGTTTTGCGACAGGTCGCATGGTTTTGCGACAGGTCGCATGGTTTTGCGACAGGGTTCGGTCACATATGTACACTTGTGCACGTACAGTGTCCGGACAGTTCACACGAGCGGGCTTTGTTTTAAGCCAGATCCTAGTGTACCTTTTGGGATTGGTTTTATCCAGTATGCATTCGTGTTCCTCGGAACGCGGATGCGGGTGTGTATGCACAGTTTACGGAGAGACAGAGGCAGAGGATTCTCATTAGGATTGTTGACCGTTGACAGTTGACTATTGACTTTTTGCTCAACCCTAATGAGAATATGATATGTGATTAACAGTTATATTAATTAAGTATTACGGTGACATGGTTGTTGAGGGATTGACTTTGTTGACTTGTTGACTTTTGTTGACTTGTTGACTTTGTTGACCGGTTGACTAGGCTTGACTAGTTGACCATCATGATAACTATAGCTATCATTTCATGGCAAAGACTTTTGCTTGCTTGCTCTTTTGTGCAAAATGAGTGCATGAAATGATATGGCTATGGTTGCTTAAACCATCACATAATACTTGATTGATATGAGGTGTTATGATTGTTTTGGATTATGAGAGCAAAATGAGAAAAGTCTTCTCTCATTCTTTCATGCTCATTCTCTCTCTTGTTCTTGAGCTCTCATCTCCTCCTCTTGCTCTCCCTCTCTTGACTCTATGGTTCATTTGTCTCATGAGTTGAGAACCAAGAACCATAGATAAAATCCCATACAAACACTTCTCTATTCACTCTAGTTCACAAGGTTTAGCAAACCGAGTGAACTAGTTTCTTCAAAGTTCGAAGAAGGAGCCAAAGGTTGCAGCTTTCAGGTGGATCTATCTTCGACGCAAGGAGACAACGGGGAGAAGCCGATTCGGACGACCATCGAAGCTTGAAGACGAAGGAGTTCGAGAAAAAGAAAGGTATAACCCCCTAACCGAGTAGTTAGCAACTCGTAGTTAGGTTGTTAGTTAGATGTTTAACAAAGATCCGGATTTGAGTCCATGTTACCACCTCTAGAAAATTGTTTTTCGTCAAATTCCGCATGCCCGAAAGTACCGGGAGAGGTAGCATGGACTTACAGTGGTATCAGAGCCTAGTTAAACTCTATCTAACATGTTAGCAAAGTAATTAGAAATTCGATCGGAAAAAAAGTCGCGAAATACACCCGAAATTCAAAGTTGCTGTCGATTTTTAAAGTTCTGTAAAAGTAATAAATCATGCTTCAAAAATCGACTCAGGGTTTTTAGAGTATACTGTAGAAAGACGGTCCTCTGATCTCATCAAAGAGCCGCGGAAACGCGGCAATAGCTTGCTATTGCCGTGGTTCCGCGGCCGTATTGGCTCCTCTCTGGATTTTCTTTGCTACAGTATATTCAGTGGGGTATTTTGGGATTTTTGGAATATGTATTTTCTGCCCAGATTTTCCAGAACGAAAATTTTGTGTTTGGGGCCTGAAAATCCGTATTTTTGATCGAACTTCTAAAAGACTTAAGCTGACGGGTTTTTCTGTAATGTGATATTTGTATTAAACGTCTACTAATCGCTATATGTCGATTAGTGGGGGTTATACAAATCTGTGATCTGTAATGTCATTGGAATGTGTATATGAATTCATTGGATTGTCGCGGATGAATAGCCGGGAGTTGTGAGACGAGAGTTTTCTTTTCTTTCAATTCATGTAAATTTGTAAATTGATGTAATAATTATTTGTATGGCCGCACAACCGGGTCGGGGTTGTAGCCGTCATTGTATAATTTCTTTTTACTGTTTTTGCTCCTAGGATAGACCCATGGAGGGGGTGCACAAACTACCGGGTATGCCGAAGTGCCGTGTGGCCTACTCACGGAGTTGAGGGAGGTTTCTTCGCTTTGGGTACTTGGCGGGTAGTTTGCCGCACCCGTAGGGGTCTTGAGTGGGGTATTGGCTATTCACCGCGACCGTGTAATCTGCTTTTCGTTACAGGCTCGTACGAATTGCGGATTCCTAGCATATCCAATGTGTTCATCTGTGATCTGAAATGGCTATCATTGCAATATATCTATATATGATATTATTTAGGCGTTGCTTATGTTTTACAGCCGTGCTAGCCCAGCCCCCGCTCTGTCGTTAGTTAAGTAACCTAACGGGTAATGACGGGGCCCCGTGGCGAATGCGAATGGCATAAGCGTACGTCATATTTTGGTTGTTTTCTGCAATGGTAGGATTAAATGATGGGACGCATTAAAAGAACTAATGCAAGAATATCACGCATTAAAAGAACTAATGCAAGAAAATAAACTAAGTTAAAATCGTTGGAACACTTTCGGAAACCCACTCGGTTCTTTTCAAAACTAACTTTTAAATGCGGAGCTTGAGCCACTCCTTTTAAAAGCTATCTCGTTCCATCGATTATATCAAGTTCACTACGTTCACGGTTTTTCCAAAACCATTCGTAGCCCTCCGTCGTTTCGTATGAATATTCAATAGTATTCAAGCTATGTTTGTTGACCTTCGTCAAGGCATAGTGATTGGTAGCTGTTGGGTGTTCCTATGTAGCATAGATAGATGCGTTGGTTTGGGACAGTCGTATTACCTTGTTGACCTTCGTCAAGGGTATATACGGGTGGGTTCAAATTAACCTGGATAATGACGGGTAGAACTTGACATGTGACTTATGATTTGTTGACCTTCGTCAAGGTCATAAGAGCATGGGGCAAAAATCCACATCGGGAGTTTCAAAAGAACTGAAACTTGCTAGCGCTGCATACCATTTGGAGTGTGATGATTCTGGTAGGATTCCTTCAGTTTTGTCACGCAATGATATTTGGATCCCGATCCTACTGTGAGTATATGCTACTCCTCGGAAAATTTCTCACTTAACGATCAATGCTATAAACCAAGTAGGTGTCTAGAAAGGTGTTAGCGGGGCTACGCCCATAGGGAAAAGAGGTTATTTAATTAAGGAGCTTCGCGAAAGCGTTGGAAAACCTCCCTCGAAGTACCGACACTAGCCTGGCTGAACGGTTAAGCAAGTATTGTACGGTGAGATTGATCCCTACTAATTCTTCCTTTATGGTTTGAGGAGGGATTCGAGAGACAGTAGGAGCCATCCTGTTTAGATAAATTGAAAACCAATCTAAACTTGCAAGAGTATCATGCTGAGTGTTTTCTTCTCTCTCTCTCAATTGCAGCGACCAAGTGACCACACCTAGGTTACATCTAGATAATAAAATTACTGAACCTGACTGTTATGACTGGCAAAGGTCTGTCCAGATGTCCATTGCCCATAACAAGCTGGGACACCTCTTAACTGATCATACCCCTACCGTCTCAGGTCCAGTTTCCCCTGTCACGGATATTTACATCCGCAGGACATCGGAAAAGGATTGTGCGAAAGCCAAGTGCCTCGTGTTAGCCTCAGTTGATGGTGCAAACCAGAGGCAGCGCGAGAAGATGGACTCAGTTTCTATCTTCCTCCATAACAAAGTTTTATATGGAGAGCAATCTCGTATCGCAAGATATGAGATCTCGAACGAATTGCTTCAAGCGAGGTTGGCTGTCGGGTCATCTGTAAGGGACAACGTCCTTATAGAGACCAGCTATTTTGAGCTCACGGACCTGGAGACCACGTTGGAGAATGGGTCAAGTACTGACTTAATTCTACAGTCCCTGCCCTCTGCTTATACCCTGAAGGAAACCAGGGAAGAAGAAGGAAAAGGAAGGGCAAAAGTTTCGGGACTGGATATGGTTAAAGAGGGACGTTCCTATTGTAACGGGAATGAACATTGGCAGAAGGATTGCAGGGCTTGCAAAGCCAGTAGCCAGAATTCGAAGCATGTTGTGGCTTCGGCTTCGAGTGTGTTTGTAATTGAGAACTGTATGTCAGTTAACCCTACTTCCTGGGTATTGGATACCGGATCAGGATCTCATATCTGTAATTCGTTACAGGCTCTGAGAAACCGTAGGGTTATCAGGAAAGGTGATATGACTCTCAGGGTTGCTAACGGAATGAGCATGGATGCTGAATCCATAGGGGAATATCATCTTGGACTGACAACTGGGCAGTATTGATTTTGCGTAACTGTTTGTATGTACCAGGTGCGACTTGTAATATCATATCTGTATCCTTACTTTCTAAGGAAGGATATGAATTTACTTTTGTAAGCGATGTAGTACACATCCACCTAAATCAAGTTCTGATTGGGTCAGGTACATTACAGAATGGAATATACGTGTTAAATCAAGCTCAGATTTTCAGTGTCCAGAACACACTTAAAAGAAGGTCTCCGGAAACAAATCAGGCTTTCTTATGGCATTGTAGACTGGGTCACATTAATGAGAAACGATTAACTAAGTTACATAAAGAAGGGTACCTGAATCCGTTCGAGTATCAGTCTTATGCCACTTGTGAATCTTGTCTTATGGGAAAGATGACAAAGACTCCGTTCACTGGACGCGGAGAAAGAGCGAGCAAGCTCTTGGGACTCATACACAGTGATGTGTGTGGTCCAATGTCTACACATGCGCGAAGTGGTTATTCATACTTCATTACTTTCACAGATGATTTCTCTAGGTATGGACATGTCTTCTTAATGAAGCACAAATCCGAGGCCTTTGGGAAATTTCAAGAATACAAGAATGAAGTTGAAAAACAAACCGGCAAAAGTATCAAGATTCTATGATCGGATTGAGGTGGAGAATACTTGAGTGCCGAGTTTCTGGGCTACTTAAAAGAGAATGGAATTCTCTCTCAACTTACTCCTCCATACACACCACAACACAACGATGTATCGGAAAGGCGGAATCGGACCCTATTGGATATGGTTCATTCCATGATGAGTAAGGCTGAGTTACCGCGATCTTTCTGGGGTTATGCACTAGAAGAAGCTGCATATCTCTTGAACAAGGCTCCAACCAAGACTGTGCCTACCACCCCATATCAGATGTGGAGTGGGAAGAAATCCTGTCTTAAGTATCTTAAGGTATGGGGATGTCCAGCTTTTGTAAAAAAGCAGCATGCGGACAAGCTCGAGGCACGCTCAGTACTGTGTAAGTTTGTGGGATACCCAAAGAACTCCAGAGGGTATCTTTTCTATTCCGCAGAAGAACAAAAAGTTTTTGTTTCTCCGCATGCCCACTTCTTGGAAACTAAATTTTTGGAAAATCAGATAAGTAGGGGCGCAATAGAACTGGAAGAAATTCCAGAACCACAAGCTGTTACTGAAAGCTTGGATGAACCAGACGTTTCAAGAGAACCGGACATTCCTACGCCGTTCCGTAGAAGTAGTAGGCAGTCTCATCCGCCCGAGAGATACTTCGGTTTTCTCATAGACGGGGATAGAGAGGATTGCACAGTTAATTATGATGAGCCTACTAGCTTCCAGCAAGCCATTCAGAGCGGTGACTCGGTAAAATGGCTGGATGCAATGCGGACCGAGATGGAGTCCATGTACACCAACAAAGTTTGGACTTTGGACTTTGCTCCAGAAGGGGTAAAACCCGTAGGCTGCAAATGGATCTTCAGAAAGAAGATTGGTGTAGATGGGCAGGTTGAAACCTATAAAACTAGGCTCGTTGCAAAGGGTTTTCGTCAAAGATCTGGTTTGGACTATGACGAGACCTTTTCTCCGGTAGGCATGCTTAAATCCATTCGGATCCTTCTTGCCATTGCTGCCTTCCACGATTATGAGATCTGGCAGATGGACGTAAAGACGGCTTTCCTAAATAGAAATTTGGAAGAGTGCGTCTATATGGATCGGCCAGAGGGATTCATTCAGAGTGGGAGCAGCGGTAAAGTGTGCAAGTTGCTCAAGTCCATCTATGGACTCAAGCAGGCATCGCGGAGTTGGAACATCTGCTTTGATGATACTGTCAAAGAATTCGACTTTGTCAAAAACCCAGATGAACCATGCATTTACAGTAAGATTGTAGGGAGAAATGCGGTATTCCTCGTCTTGTACGTCGATGACATTCTCCTAATAGGAAATGATATTCCTATGCTACAGTCAGTCAAAGGATTCTTGTCGCAGAGGTTCTCCATGAAGGACCTGGGCGATGCCAACTACATTCTGGGGATCCAGATCTATCGTGATAGATCTAAGAGAACGTTGGGACTTTCACAGTGAAGGTACATCGACACCATAATGAAACGATTCAGTATGGAAGATTCCAAGCGCGGTAATCTACCGGCTTGTCACGGAATCACCCTCTCCAAAGAGATGTCTCCCAAGACTGATTTGGAAAGGGCTCGCATGTCATCAATACCCTACGCATCTGCGGTAGGCTCTATTATGTATGCGATGTTGTGTACCAGACCAGATGTAGCATACGCATTGAGCGTTGTAAGCCGGTATCAGTCGAACCCAGGGGAGAAACACTGGATAGCAGTAAAGAACATTCTTAAGTACCTGAGAAGGACTAAGGAGATGTTCTTGGTGTATGGCGGAAAAGACCTCTAGATTGAGGCCTTTGCTGACTCCAGCTTCCAGAGTGATAAGGATGACTCCAAGTCCATGTCGGGTTATGTCTTTACCCTCAATGGAGGGGCGGTTTGCTGGAAGAGTTCCAAGCAGGAAACCGTTGCTGACTCAACTATGGAAGCGGAGTACATAGCTGCTTGCGATGCCGCAAAGGAAGCTGTCTGGATGAAGAAGTTCCTCACGGAACTTCAGGTGGTTCCTACCAGTGTTGATCCAATACCGCTGTATTGTGACAACAACGGAGCTATAGCTTTAGCGAAGGAACCCAGGTCCCATCAGAAGTCCAGGCATATTTTGAGGCGGTACCACCTGATCAGGGAGATCGTTGATCGCCGGGAGATCGAGGTGAAGAGAGTAAATACGGAAGATAACACTGCTGATCCACTCACGAAGGCCTTACCCCAGACTCAGTTTGAGCGGCTGATCGAGATGATAGGTCTTCGATACGCCAGTACATGGCCTTAGTGCAAGTAGGAGATTGTCAGTGTATATGCCCTAGAGGCCATTACTGTATCATACTAGTTTGTATATTACTTAATGGAAGCTTGGGATATTCACCTTGTATATACAATCTTGCTCAAAATAGTAGTATGCTACTTGGTTTGTTTCTACTTCAATGTGTACATGTGTTTATTTTAGTATATCGCCTATACAAATTAGTGGTGCCCTTAGGATCTTTGCTTGATTACCAGCGTTGTGATGGCAGTCACACCAGTGGGGGCTGGGTAATCTATAAGCACATCCTTATGCAGGTCCCTAGTCGCAGGACTATCGAGACAGGGCATCGATACTCCGGAGTAGACTAGCGTATGCGCTTCTCATCCCAGAGTGCGAGGTGGTCTGTCCCACAGCCATCAGTACGTCGTACTGGAGATAGTATGCGGGTGCTCGTTGGGTTACGAGTACACTGGACAGGACTCGTCGGGAACTGACTAGTTGGTATTATGCCTATCGTCAGTTATCAGTTCCCAGGTGACATGAGTACAGCTTAGTCCGCTGACTTGACACTGTCACTTCGCCTCGAGTGTGTTCCCACTGTACTTTGATTACTACCCTACCACGGCTCAAAGGAGTCGTGCAAACAGGTGGTAGTTGGGTGCAGTCCCGAAGCACTTGGAGGCAGTGACGGTTAGACAGGATTCGTCTCTCCCGGTATTGGGGGTTGACATCGCGCTGTGTCTAGGAGAGCCATTACACGAGTAGTCCCTGGCCAGGGCAAACGAGATATACTGGTAGGCTTCCAGTGTTATCTCAGGGTGTTTTGGGCTTCACTCCGACACGACTTGTACCGCTATTGGGGGACTGACGTTTACCGCCCCCTAGGCCCGCCATGCGATGTATCAGACGAACAGACCGGACTGTACGGAGAATGTCACATTCAGGCTCAGTAGGAGTTCAGATGGGTTTCGCCTCGTCAGTCTTCTTGTCGGCATCTACCTGGGGACCGTTACGCACAGCTAGTGCCGCTTGCGGTCTGTGGTTAAACCCACTGCCAGCGTAGTGTCGAGTCTTTAGAGTCCCATACAGAAAGCTATTCGCCTTTAGGCAAAAGAGTAGAGGTCGCATGGTTTTGCGACAGGTCGCATGGTTTTGCGACAGGGTTCGGTCACATCTGTGCACTTGTGCACGTACAGTGTCCGGACAGTTCATACTAGCGGGCTTTGTTTTAAGCCAGATCCTACTGTACCTTTTGGGATTGGTTTTATCCAGTATGCATTCGTGTTCCTCGGAACGCGGATGCGGGTGTGTATGCACAGTTTACGGGGAGACAGAGGCAGAGGATTCTTATTAGGGTTGTTGACCGTTGACAGTTGACTATTGACTTTTTGCTCAACCCTAATGAGAATATGATATGTGATTAACAGTTATATTAATTAAGTATTATGGTGACATGGTTGTTGAGGGATTGACTTTGTTGACTTGTTGACTTTTGTTGACTTGTTGACTTTGTTGACCGGTTGACTAGGCTTTACTAGTTGACCATCATGATAACTATATCTATCATTTCATGGCAAAGACTTTTGCTTGCTTGCTCTTTTGTGCAAAATGAGTGCATGAAATGATATGGCTATGTTTGCTTAAATCATCACATAATACTTGATTGATATGAGGTGTTATGATTGTTTTGAATTATGAGAGCAAAATGAGAAAAGTCTTCTCTCATTCTTTCATGCTCATTCTCTCTCTTGTTCTTGAGCTCTCATCTCCTCCTCTTGCTCTCCCTCTCTTGACTCTATGGTTCACTTGTCTCATGAGTTGAGAATCAAGAACCATAGATAAAATCCCATACAAATACTTCTCTACTCACTCTAGTTCACAAGATTTAGCAAACCGAGTGAACTAGTTTCTTCAAAGTTCGAAGAAGGAGCCAAAGGTTGAAGCTTTCAGGTGGATCTATCTTCGGCGCAAGGAGACGACGGGGAGAAGCCGATTCGGACGACCGTCGAAGCTTGAAGACGAAGGAGTTCAAGAAAAAGAAAGGTATAACCCCATAACCGAGTAGTTAGCAACTCGTAGTTAGGTTGTTAGTTAGATGTTTAACAAAGATCCGGATTTGAGTCCATGTTACCACCTCTAGAAAATTGTTTTTCGTCAAATTCCGTATGCCCGAAATTACCGGGAGAGGTAGCATGGACTTACAGTAATAGTGATTTGTAATACCACCTAAAGCATGTACACGATGATAAAGACAAACCAGATAGCATACTATCATCTCGGATAAGAATGTTCTACCGGTATAGGTCCACCCTTAATCTTTGCAATCACGTGCCTGCGATCCAATAATTGACTTGAGGGCAATATAGCCAACAATCTCCCACTTGCACTTAAGGCTAATTATTGCGATGTCGCATACTCACAGCCCGTGTGATACCAAACTATAACATTTCAGAAATATAAATATTATTTTTGGAATTTAATATTAAAATAATATATTTCGCGAAAACTACCCGATTTGCGAAATTGGGGTTTTCGTAAAGTGGTTTAAGTATATATCAATATTTGGAAATTAATTGGAGATTAAAATGATTTATTTATTTTAATGATATTTATCGGATTTTTGGTAAAATCCGTGTTTTTACATTTTTCCGTGACTTGTGCACCGTGTTATGTGCATGTTGGGTTTGTGACTTGTGAGTGTGTGAGAAAGAGAATGAGTTAACAAGAGAAAAGGAAAAGAAAAGCAAAGGAAATAAAGAGTTGAGTGTGAATGGAATTTCAATTTGATGCCTTGGACAAAAGAGATATTTGTTAAAGAAACAAGAATAGATATTTGTTGAAGGGTGAGTGTAGGAGGGGGTGAGGCTAAGAGAGAGAGAGAGAGGGTTACTTGGCTGCCCATTCCTTCACCCTCCCCATTATTTCTTCACAATTCATCATCTCCATCACTTCCTCACTACCCCCTTGCCACATCTCCAAATGCTTGCCAAAACCTTATGCCTCTTTCACAAAAAACATGCACAACCTTATTGTAAACCCTTGGAACCAATCACGTTTGGATTTTGGAGACTTGAGCAACTAAAGAAAGTTCTTTGATTGCAAATAAGGTAATCCATGCACTTTAGTTTAGTTTTTAGTGTTAAATATCGTATTTTTAGTTAGAAATTGAGTTAATTAGGATATCGATTTTAGAATATTATAAGTTGTTGTCAAGTGGCCAATTGAGGTGTAGGGAGTGTTTACAAGACCTTAGAGAGTGTTCTATTGACCTGGAATTGAGTTTAGAACCCGATGGACGAAATTAGAATTGTTCCGTGTCAGTTTTGTGAAACCTTAAGGCCTACAGGGAATCTGGAGCAACCCGGGACGTTTCTGAGAAAAACAAACAACTCTAGAGACCTAGTTAGAACAATAGAAGACCACCCTGAGAAGACGGACCAGAATGGAGCAGTTTAGGCCGAGCAGGCCGGTTTTGGGGGTGTTGTCACCGGGTCATTTGAGGCCATTAGTGTTGGAATTGGTTCCGTAGCTCACCTACCCTATATACAACTCCCTGTACTTATTTGTTTAGTCCAATTTTACCTAAGTCAAAATCTGGGATAGTTTTCCTGAGTTGCTGCTTAAGGTTTTGCGATATGTGAAATCTTGGTTTCTGGTATTTGATTTGGAATTCGTGATTTTAGTATTTGAGATTCGGATTGCGTCGTTGGATGTTTATACGTCAACGGACGAGGGTTGTTTGGTTGTTTTTGGCATGTTAAGCTATAGGTTCTAACTTATAGGCAACCCATGTGCCATATCGGTTTTTGGATATTAATTGTGTTTGCGTTTCGATGTGTATTGATTATAGGTACTTCGCGTGGACTTCCGAGACGACGAAGCACATCGACATCAGCTAAGCGAGGAGTTTAGCAGGTGAGAGATTTATATCTACGGGGGAAGTCCGGTGGATGTCGTATAACACCCCCGCAAACATTGATATGGAAGATTGTTTGATAATTATATTTTGATCACATGATAGAAGTTAACACTAATGAACATATTGACATATAAGAATATGAAATGAGAAGTGAATCATGATAGGTATGAATTGAAAGAGAATAAGTATGAGTTGATAATGGTATGAGGTGTGTTCGAGGTCGATAAACACGACACGAGATTGAGATAGAGGTGTTGTGGAATTAGTAGAATATGACGTTTATACAAATATGATGTGAGATATTAATGTGATGAACGAGTATACGATACGATATGATGACTTAGTGTGATATGTCGTTATATGGATGCGAGTCGATATGAGATAGTTGATACCTTTGTCGGTCTTACGATATGAGATTGATATGGATGTGACCTGGGATATAGGTATATAGATATATATAATGTTGTGAATCTTGAGTGATATGTCGTACGATGGATTATACCGTACGTGATGTTGTGAGGCTGGATGCCGATTGATAGATTCACCGACTCGGTCATATTAGATACGTATACCCTATAGCATTTAGCTGACGATATACTTTATGCTACGTTCATTTCATTCCCTTTACATTACATATACCTGTACTAGTACACCTACACCATTATCGATGATGCGTATATTACACTTACATGGATTGGCCGGCTCACTCACCTTCATCATCGATAATTGCTCTGTCACTTACACAGTAGAATTGCTACATCACTATGCTATGTTGCATGATATACTTGCTATGTTCACATCACTGTTCCATGATTGCATGATATACGAATATGCTTACATTCTGTTATATGTCGCATACATCATGCTTTACGATTATACGCATTGAGATATGCTGTTTTCATGAGATTTCTGGATTTGAGGACCGTGGCTATTTCAAAAGAACGTATGTATTGTTTTAAAAACCCGGTTTCTCTTGATATGTATTTCAGCGCGTCCGCTATGTGTTTTCTCAGTTCTGAGATTGGCATGTGAAACCCGATTCGAGGAGCGGTAGGCACCGTCTGCGGGTACATGGTGGACTCGGTGAGGTACCCCGGGGCAAGAAGACTCGTATTGTTAGGCGGTGAGCCTGGCAGGGGAGTACTACCTACCGGTGATAGTATTTGGACTCGTCGGATATCTGAAGGATACCGACCGGAGTCGAGAGATGGATATGGGCCGATCTGTACTACCGGAGCCCGAGGGCCGATCCCGTAGGCTGACGGAACCCCAGATATGAGGATTTACGTGTCGATGCTGGACACGGGTTTCATGATGTTTCGAGTGTCGAGGTGAGACACTCAGGTTCCATGATTTTGATGTGTCATTGAT
This sequence comes from Agapanthus africanus, assembly GCA_030015575.1. NCBI lineage: Eukaryota > Viridiplantae > Streptophyta > Magnoliopsida > Asparagales > Amaryllidaceae > Agapanthus > Agapanthus africanus. Next base: position 113,423,978 of record JASDDO010000026.1, on the reverse strand, counting down.
GGACGCACATTGATTTATATCCTCATATTTATATGCATATGCTTTCATGATATTTACATGCATGATGTTGTTGTGTCATTGGATGACACGTGGACGAGATCCATATGCATACATGCATTGATTATATAGTTGGATGATATCCACATGCTGATAGGCATTGAGTTTATTGTTGGCACATATGCAGATACAGTCACCCTAGATATCATAGTATTACTTTTATGATATAGTTGATCTAGGAATCGTTGTTTATTTTGATTTCTACCTGATGATGTTTTCTACTCACGAGTTGGCAACTCACCCCCGTTGTGCTACAGTTCTTGCAGGTTGACCGCATGGATCAGTAGCGGCATCGCTGGCACATAGCTGCATTCGGGTGATTTGCTTTGGTAGGTGTCACATGTTGGATCGTGCCACTCTTGTATTATTATCCCTGTTGTATTTAGTTAACTCCATTAATCAGAAACTAGTGTTTGTATATGTAGTAAGACTTAGCACGACTTGTAGTTGCGAGACTTAGAGCGATGTGTTATATGTTCGCTTGGTGGGTTTGATGTCTTGCTTTTCATTTTCCTTTGTATTGATCTTCGCCGTTGAGGCGTCATATACATATATATGCTTGTGGTGGTTGTTTCCGCCGTTGTGCGTGATTTGCTCCCGTTTGGGGATTCTTTCTTTATATTCTATGTTATGGGGTAGTTTTTACAAAGGAGGCGCTACCGAAATTTTTAAGAAAACAAAAGAAAAAATAAATAAATAAATAAGTTTAAGGATTTTTACTTAAAATTTCCAAATGTTCTATCAATGTTTTCATTACTTACTTCTTTTGAAGGGTTTAGATTTCTGGGCTTCGGCTTAGTTAAGTTATGTTACACCTGTAGACGTTGCGTAATTTAAGTTCCGATCACGAGTTAATATTTTCGGGTCGTGACACGAACACCCAATTCCTCTAATAATAAGTCTCACAAAGCTCGTTTGTGAAACTATTGTGTTCGAGAAATAGCCTCAGTAAGTGGATCCATTCCTATGTTTCTTTCTGTATCTTTCTATATCTCAACTTTGCAGAGAATAACCATCTCCCGAAATGAGCAATACCTGTCTTATAATTTGTCTGGATATCTGATGGGACCCAGTTCACAAATGAACTCTAAATCCAGCAAACTTCTTAGACTGTATTATTTACTAAATTTAATCAGTATCCTGCGCCATACCTTCCACAGTATTCTTTTGGACCACCTGTTCAATATACTCCCCTCCGAAGAGGGAAAAACTATAACTCAGACAGCCACTCTGTCATCCAGGTCATCTTGGAAGCCTGGAATGATAACCGTCTCTTGAAGGAAGCTGCTGTTACCAAATCCCTAGAATATCTAATTATGTTCAAAACTGCTTCCCAACGTTTCTCCAGGATTGCATTAATATATGCTTATTGCAGCTAGTGCAAAAGCAATATTTGGTGCTATACTTGACATCTAATGATTGACTCAATTGCCTACACAAGTGATATGCCAATCATGCAAACCCCTCTCCACTTTAGTCTGAAAGACATCCTTTAGAGAGGGTGACTCCATCACCTGCAGGTACACAAACATGTCAGGAGTCAACCATTCTAAAACACCTTTAGAATCATGTCAAAGTACCCTAATTGGGACACTTCCCAAATCTAGATCTAACACAATAGATCTAGATTCCATAATCCCTGATATTTTATCCAGATCTGTCACGACCCGAAATTTAGTTCGCGACCGGCACTTAAATCACGCAACGTCTAAAGGCATAACGTAATCCAAGTAAGCCGAAGGACAGAAATCTAAACCTTTTAAAGAAAATAAAAGAGGTGAAGTTTTGAAATAAAGGTATGATAAAATCAAACGTTTTCTTAAATGCACAGATAATTAACATGAAAAATGCAAGTGGATTTTTACTAGTTGAAAAACATGTTTCGTCTTTTAAAAATTTGGGCAGCAGCTCCTTTGTATATTTTGATCCAAAACCACACATACACGATAATATAAAAGGCATCCCCAAGTGGGAGCTAGCTCTTCGCCAATTATTGGAATCACAACCACGCAAGACAGAATATATGTATACGACGCCCAACGGCGAAGATCGACACAAAGAATAATGTAAAGCAAGACATCAAACCCACCAAGCGAACATATCACCCATCACTCAAGTCTCGCAACTACAAGTCTTGCTAAGTCTTACTACTTATATAAATACTAGTTTCTGATTGATGGAGTTAACTAGATACAACAGGAATAATAAATACAAGAGGGGTACGATCCAACATGTACCACCTACCAAAGCAAATCACCTTAATGCAAGCTGTGTGCCAGCAATGCCGCTACTGACCCATGCGGTCAACCTGGAAGAACTGTGGAACAGCGGGGTGAGTTGCCAACACGTAAGTAAAAAACATCATCAAGTAGAAATCGAATAAACAACGATTCTTAGGTCAACTATATCATAAAGGTAATGCTATAATATCTAGGGTGACCGTATCTACATATATGTCAACAATATAATCACTGCATATCTGCATGTGGCTAACATCTACGTGTCCATCAATGACACAACAACATCATGCATGTAAATATCATAAAAGCATATGCATGTAAATATGAGGATATAAATCAACGTGTGTCCATCAATGACACATTAAAATCATGGAACCTGAGTGTCAAACATCGATACTCGAAACATCATGAAACCCGTGTCCAGCATCGACACATAAATCCTCATATCTCGGGCTCCGTCAGTCCGGATTGGCCCACGGGCTCCGGCAGAACGGATCGGCCCTCGGGCTCCGGCAGAACGGATCGGCCCGTATCCATCTCTCTACTCCGGTCGGTATCCCCCGGATAACCGTCAGGTTCAACTAATGACCGGTAGGTAGTAGTCCCTCTGCCAGGCTCATCGTCTACTGCGCGACATCCCTTTCTTGCCCCGGGGTACCATACCGAGTCCACCATGTACCCACAAACGGCCTCATCCAGCTCCTCGAATCGGGTCTCACATATCAATCTCAGAACCGATAAAACACATGGTGGACGTCTCGAAATATCATATCAAGAGAAACCGGGTTTTTTTTTAAAACAATACATACTTTCTTTTGAAATAACCACGGTTCTCAAATCCAGAAATCTTATGAAAACAACATCTCAATGCATATAATCGTAAAGCATGATATATGCAAACATAGAACATGAATGTGAGCATATGCGTATATCATGTAACATGGAACAGTGATGTGATAATATCAGTATATCATGCGACATATCATAATGATGTGACAATTCTACTGTTTAAGTGACATAGCAATTATCGATAATGAAGTGTGTGAGCCGTCCAATCTGTGTAAGTGTAACATATGCATCATCGATAACGGTGTAGGCGCACTAGCACAGGTATATGTAATGCAATGAGACTGTCATGAACGTAGCTTAAAGTAAATCGAGAGCGCAATGCTATAAGGTATACGTCTCTATCACATATCCGAGTCGGTGAATTTATAAATCGGCATCCAACCTCACAACATCACGTACGGTATAATGCATTATACGACATCCTCTAGTCAAGGGTAAGGATCAATCATCAGATACACTCATCACGTACGGTAATCCATCGTACGGTGGCATTAAACAATTATGGATTCTATCAACCTATATGGCAATGAGGATACGGACCTAACGTATCGTACGACATATCACTCATGATTCACAATATTATATATATCTATATACATATATCCCAGGTCACATCCGTATCAATCTCATATTATGGGACCGACAAAGGTATCGGTTATCTCATATCGACTCGCATCCATATAACGACATATCAAACCAAACCATCATATCACATCGTATACTTTTTTCATCACATTTATATCCCACATCAAGTCATTTTACATATATATATATATATATATATATATATATATATATCCTATCTTATAAATCTCATGTCATGCTACTCTAAATCTCATACTTATTCTCGTGCACTACCTATCTATATATCGTGATTCACGTTCTCTTTTTATATCCTTATATATATATATATATATATATATATATATATATATATGAGACATCATTTCTTTCATATCATGTCACACTAAACCTTTAATCACATCCATAGGTTCCCAGCACTGGTTTCTCTAACCATATCCTATTTATTGGTTTCCATCGAAATTTGCGGGGGTGCTATACGCCATCCACCCGACTTCCCCCGTAGATATAAATCTACTCACCTGCGGAACTCCTCGTTCGGCCGTAGTCGATGTGCTTCGTCGTCTCGGAATCCACTGTAACATTTCAAAAAATACAATATTACTTTTGGGAATTTTCATAATTTAATATTAATTTTTAATGAATATTTTAATATCTCGGTATAATTAAATACCAATAAATGGAAAAAAAATTTGGTAAATTCCAAAATACGTTATTTTGTGGAAATATGCCATTTTTAAGTTTATATGGTTAAGTATATGCTATTTTAGTGTTAAGCGCGATTAAAAATCGCTAATTGGATTTTTGGCTTTTGTGAAAAAATGTGCACATAACATTTTCCACACTTGTTACACTTGTTGCATGTTTTGGATTCATGGCTGTTTAGGGTTGCCATGTTGGATGGGCATGTGGGTTAGCCAAGTTTAGGCAACCATGATGGTTTGAACTATTTGGGTAAGTTGATTAGCTTAATTAAGGGTATGGCTTTGTTTAAAATTGGTTAAGGTTAGGGTTGACTTAAGGGGGGGGGGGGAGAGAGAGAGAGAGAGAGTGAACCATGATGGTTGTTCATTTATTGGGAGAGAGAGAGGCGGCTAAGGTTATGTCACACCATTCACTTCAACCCATTTTCATGTCTTTCAAACCCTTTCTCACTCACACCCCTCTCACTCACATCTCTCACTCTCACACTCAACCACAACAACATTATATACCACCCCCCCTCCATCATCTGCAGCTGCTCCTGCAATACAAAAAAAAGGGAAAAGAAAAGAGAATGGCAAGCACCAGCAGCCTGATGCAGCAACAACAACAGTTACACCAGCCAAAAACAGCATCCGCTACGGCTGCAACAGCAATACCAGCAGCTGTAGAAGCAGTCCAGCAATAGCCCTTCCTCTTCCTCTTCTCTTCTCCTTCGTCCTGGGACCCCTTGAGGTATAATCTTGCAACCTAACTCCTTTCTTGCTTGATCATGGTTATTTAGCTGAAATTCAGTGTTATAGTGTGATCCAGTGCTAGTTTTAGGTGATTTGAGTGAGATTTGGCCAGGTGATGGAGTTGAATGTTAGCATAGCCTTACTAAGTGTTGTTAAGACCACTTAACCCTAGATCTACTCCAGATCCCAGCAAAAATACCAGATTTTTCGATTTAGTGCCGGTTAGCGTTTTGTCGACTTTTCATGCCTTTCTGGAATCTGCTAGCACCCGGGACCTCCTAAAATAATTTTGAGTTGGCAGTGAGTTGTGCAGGCAAGAAGAAACCAATACCCAAAGCTTTAGCCCCAACCACTCTTTTTTGGCCGCAGATTAATTCCCTCTGGCCGCAATTTGAGGCCAGAGCAGGAGGGAACTGCCTCGATTTTCATGCATGGCCCTATTTCCTGTAAACTTGACCCCTGGCATGTCCAATTTTATCTAATTCCAAACAGGGTAAAATCTGGGTTGATTTTCTTGAGCTGGCATATGATTTACGACTTGTTTAGCATGGATTTGTGGTATTTGGCGATTCTTTTCTGTCGGTTGACGTTTGAACGTCAACGGCAAAGGGTCAGTGACTGTGATTGCACGCGAGGCTATAGGTTTTTACCTATTGGCGTAGCGTGTACCGTTTTGGTTTCCGACACGGTTTTCATGTGCTTTAGCATTTATGATATCCTTATAGGTACCTCACGTGACGTCGGGGCGTTGGAGATGCAAATGGCGACGTCGGCATCAGCACACGAGAAGCAAGGTGAGTAGATTTATATCTACGGGGAGAAGTCGGGTGGATGGCGTATAGCACACCCGCAGTCCGATGTCTAGCATACCATATATACTAAATACATACATATATATGCTAGCTTATGTTTGACTGGTTGTTTAGGATGTGTTAGGTGTAATATGCATAGGTTAGGGTTAGAAGTAACTAGTGTAGTTTCTAGTCGCGAACCTAGAATAGGTTTACCCCCACATGCACACACGTGCTGAATTGCTATGTTTATACGGTGACGATGAGGATATTAGAGGATATTGGAGATGAGTCGATGAGATTGGGCTTAGTGCCGTGTTATCGGTGATGTGATGTGATTCGTATTTGGGATACGATATGTGATTTTAGCGGGGCTTTGGACGTGTGTTTCACACACGCATTCTTACTTATATAGATGGTATCAACTTATACTAGACTTAGATCAGTACACCAGATTATGTGATATGATGATAATGATATCGAATATGTGATGAGAGAAATGTGATATTGACCCGTACCCAGCTATTGGGATGCCGTACGACGACTTACCGTACGAGCTGTATTTTGATGATTGATCCGCACTCATGACTCGAGGATGTCATATGATATACGGTATTGTACGCGATACTATTGAGGCGGGATCACCGACTATTATATTTATATTTATATATATATCGACTCAGATTTAGGTGGTTTCCATACCCCTCCCGATTGACTTGATATTTAGACCTGTAGTTTGCATAGGAGGTGTTAGACTAGACCCGAGTTATACCCATTTTAAAAACTGACGAATCGGGAATATCTTAAAACAAGTAAAGGGATTCTACGGGTATTTTCAAATGACGTATCTTTCTTAAAAACACCGTAGCCCTTATTTTACTAAAAACCCGATTTGTCTTATTTCAAATGGCACAATTGCATGACATATACATACTGATGTAGACTCTTCACCGTTGCGTTGATTTATTCGATTCCGGATCTCCATTGCTATTTGCATTGCATTTCATGTGTTATTGCTATATTACCATCATGCTGTTAGGACACCAGCACAATTATCGATGATGCATATGTTCCACATACACTGTTTGCCGGCTCACACACTTCATCATCGATAATTGCCATGTCACTACACTGTAATACTGTTGCATTCAGGATATGACTCTTGCATGGCATACTTGTACATATACTTATCATACACTCATACTTATACATATACTTATCGTGCACTCATACTTGTGCACCTACCTGTCGTACACTCATATTTATACACATACATATTTGCACATACATGGATGATATTTCTAGATTTGGGGACCGCAAGATACTCTTCAAAACTGATTCATTTTAAAGGAGCGGTTTCCCTCAATAAGTGCATATTACCATTCCAGGTTGCATGATAGACATATGTGCTTGCATTTCTTATACTTGTCGCATATATCATGCATTCGATTATACCATTGAGATATATTGTTTCCATGATATTTCTGGATCTGGGAACCGTGGATATTTCAAAAGAAAATATGTAATTGTTTTAAAAACACGGTTACCCTTGATATGATATTTCAGTGCGTCCACCATGTGTTTTCTCGGTGTTAGAGCGACATGTGGAACCCGATTCGAGGAGGCGGATGAGGCCGAATGCGGGTACATGGTGGACCCGGTATGGTACCCCGGGATGAGAACGGATCGCTGTGTAGTAGACGGTGAGCCTGGCATAGAGACTACTACCTACCGGTGATTGGTTGGACCTGGCGGTTTTCCGAAGGATACTGACCAGAGTCGATAGATGGATATGGGACGATTCGTACTGCCGGGGCCGAGGGCCGATACCGTAGACGGAGCCCGTGGCCTGACACGGACTGATGGATGCCCGATATATGGGGGGGCTGACCCGGACGACGGATGCCCGATATATGAGGATTTACGTGCCGATGCTGGGCACGGTTTTCATGATGTTTTCGAGTGTCGATGCCGGGCACTCCGGTTCCATGATTTTGATTATATCCTCGTACTTCCATGCATATGCTTATAGTATTTACATGCATGATGCTTATTGTCATTGGGTGACGGGTGGATGGGATCCACGTTTATACAGACATTGATCACTTACAGACCTTGATTACATTGATCATACTTCATTTGTATATATAACAGGGTATGAGGGCGCTGCTATATATACCCTTACACCAATATTAGTGGAATGTGACGCTAATATATGTGTATTGATATCCATTTGATATTTCATCATGTTTACTTCATGCAGACATACATTATATTATGACATGTTATTACCCGAGGCACTGGCACGAGTAGTTGGTACTACCCACATGTATAGATGTTATATTGCCACATTATCCTATTTCAGGCCTACCCTTTGAGGTTTATATTATACTGATCGTATTGACCTAGGATTATTCCATGCATTCGCTTTCTGCTTGTAGATATTTTTCTATTCACGAGTTGGCAACTCACCCCTGTTGTGCCACAGTTCTTGCAGGTTTTACCGTACAGGTTCCGTGGCGGCATTTTCGGCACATTGCTTTCCTTTGCGGGTGATTTGTTTGGTAGGTGGGTTCTTTGCATCAGAACCACCCTTGTTTATGTATTATTCATTATATCTAGAAAATTCCATCAACCAAAACCTGTATATTGTTTCAGACTTAGACACTAGTGATGTTTTATTTTGACCTTAGGGTCACGCCTTGTAGTATATCGGTTTTCATGCTGTTTTGAGTTTTCTTTGAGTTGATCCTCGCCCATCGGCGTTGTATATCATATTTCTTATGTGGTTGTGACCGTCGTTTGACGAAGAGCTAACTCCAGCTTGGGGATGCGTTTTATCATTTCGTACATATTATTTATGTTGTACCCCGTTCGGGGCCAGTATTTACCAAAGAAACTCTGCCAAAATTTTTAGAAAAGACTTTACATTTCAAACATGCACTTTCGGCTTAGTTATTTAAAACCTTGACTTCAAAACATGTTCTTCACTTCTTTAAACTAGTTTTCCTTATTTATTACTTAAAAAGGTTTAAGATTTCTGGGCTTTTGGCTTACTTGGATTAGATAGGGTCCAATAGACTTCATATGATTCAAGTGCCAGTCACGGGCTATTTCGGGCCGTAACTAAGTTGGTATCAGAATGCTAGGTTAACCTTGGTTCGAGTCTAAGTTTGACTATGTGGAGCCTAGGGTGTCTATACGTATACGGAACTTAGGCTTGACCTTACGGAACTTAGACTTAGTCAAGGGGGTATTATACCCGAACTTTCGTCGTATAGGATGACTCTTGGTTGATGGAATAGGTGACTAAAGTAGAGTGACATACCGTGGGTATGTTCCGCGGCATACTTACGACACGCTACTCCGCTTAAGGAACCTTAGGATGTGCATATTTTCGAGATTAGTTATTCTCTTCATATCCATGATTATACGTCCATTTGAGATCCTCGATTCTATTAGTTCCATGATCATACTTTCATTGATGATGTTCCTTCTTGTGATCATGCATCCATTCTGGATCTGTTGTTTCCTTTCTTGCCATTGATCTGCTCTCTTCGATACTCGATTGAGGTTCCTGTCGCCATTGTTGAGCGCAGTTTGGGCTGCTGCCAGGGTTACGGTCAGGGAGAGCTCGTCTGGTACGAGGGCCGACCATTGTGTTTTCTGGTGACATAGGAACGTCTCGAGTTAGTATGGATGATTGTGACCTCTTGTGGAGGCGAGTACTTGGTTTTACACCGGATGATCGGGCCATCGTTAGAGCTACCAGTTGAGAGAGGACTGTTGATGTACAGCATACCTCAGAGATTATGATGTCGCCTACCGTGCAGACAGATGAACCAGCTGTTGCTGAGAATGATAGGATGTCGCTTCCGGAGAGCTGAGATCGCCGGAGCTTCCAGGCAGATATGCGACAGATGATAGCTAGTCTACCTGATTTGAGAGACGAAGATGACTCGTCCGCTTTATGCGCCGGAGCAGGCCCAGTTGAGTTGAAGATTTCAAGTGTGGAGAGTCTTACTCAGATCTAGAGCAGACCGATTTAAAGATGGCCGCCAATGTATCATCCATCCTGAAGGATTGAGGCGCTATTCAGCGTACAGACGAAGGAGCCAGTTTTTGCTGTGAACGACGAGATATCGCCCCAGATATTGGAGTTTTTGCGGTACGAGTTGTACTAAGAGATGATATAAGGTCGCTAGTCACCGAGGATGAATGACTAGGAGATGTGGTTCGTTCGCTACCCCGATGTGAGGTCATCAGATAGATTGATTCCAACTAGAGACGACTTCACGCAGGTATATTGAGAGTCGACAGAGACGATCGAATGTCAGAAACCTACTATTCCAAGTTTAAAGTGTTCGGAAAGACATGCAGGAAATTCTATGGATCCTCTAGAAGAATGAAACCCTATCTCGACTTAATGACCGTGTGAAAGACTTTGAACCTTAGGGTTTGCGGCAGTTCCGCGGCACCATTAGTAAGGCTTGGGTTTGCCTTTCTACGGCTGGACCACCGATGCTGTGGTATGTACTCGATACTATTAAACTGTACCCAAGATGTTGATCTCTTGGGGGGTTATGAGGTTCTGACGAGTCGATCAGATGGGTCGACATCATTCGGATATCATGTGATGGGACACGCGGCTTGGGAGACTCCCGATACAAGCATAGCCGTTGGAGCGCAGTCCATGCAGCCACGATGAGACGAGTCCGAATCAGTCGACATTGGAGCCAAGTGAAGTGAATAGTTCGCACGAGAATTCGACCAGGTGACGTTCCACTCCGTTGACATCAGAGGTGCGATACGCATGCGGAGGCGTAGTATATGGATATAGCTTCCAGAAGGAGTTGCAAGGAGTATGCAGCCGTTCCGGAATAAGAATTAGCTTCAGTAAAGGACGATGACTTCCGGGCAATTTGGCAAAAACGAGATAAGAGGAGACCAGGACCCAGGAGTGGTCATATTGCGCACACCCAGCCGGCCAAAGTTCGGCATCGTCGACGAGATATTTGACCAGGTTCGGATAAAGGACCACACCCAGATGCGTTGTAAGTTGATCGAGGGTGGACGAGTATTGAGTATTCCTCCGATGGTTGGGACGCGTTCCCGAGGACCTGTTCGGCCAGACATCTTCTACAGAGTGATGAAACTACAGAGTACGCGATTTCGAGTCCGTGCGAGAGACTTCAGATTGACCGTGGCCGAGAACAGTGCAGTGCGTAGATAGCATGGCGTGACGTCATAGTGGGCGACGATTAAGATAAGTGGAACCAGAGGTTCGTGCGAGACACCGACGAACCGTCATTACTTTCCGTCGAGGTTAGAGACCTGATAAGCTTACAGAGGCATTGGGATACGGCTAGTTTCCGAGGAAATGTGTGTTGAACACACAGATGTCCAGAAAACGAGAAAGGATTTTGTAAGAGTACCAGCCTCCGTACAGATCGGCATAGGAAAGATCGGAAGAGACCTTGAATGGGATTCCTTCCAGGATACTGCTGCAATAAGATTGGCATCAGAAACAGATGTGTGATGTGCATTCAGAGAGCCATAGGCCGACGCCAGTGACATACTGCTTTATGAGTGGTCGCGATGGTTGACCGAGAGATGACCAAAGAAGTGCCAAAACGGAATCGTCCCCGTTAGCACACCGGACAGGGCCGATGAGCCGATCGATTGTAAGATGGGTAATCCACAGAGAAGATAAGGACCCAGAGACAGAGGATGCCAGACCGTGAGCAAGAGGCAAGTAGATATCGTGCGCTGCTAGCATTGGATACACCGACACCTTCTCGACCTTGAAGGAAGAACTACCGACGACGGTATTTATGAATTGTGATTTTGTGATTCGATTATCACGTATTCGTCATCTTGGATTTTGGGCGTTCTGTTTGCATGATTTAGTCTTGATGACTGAGTTTCATGATATTGTTTTCGTGCACCATGGTGGCACTTACTGAGTATTTAGGATTTTCGCACAGTTGTTGCACTTGATATCGTTTTCGTGCCTTGATTTCTCGTGTTCATGATTTTATGGGTTTCACACAGTTGAGTTGATTTTGTGCGTACATACGCACACGATTTGGTTTTTGCACTTGGTATAGTTCACACATGCTTGCAGTGCAGTGATTCGTATTTTGTGCACTTAGATGTGCTGGACTTCGATTTCGATGGGGATGCTCGATATTTGTTTTGTGCACTTTATGCACCAGATTGGATTTTGTGCGCGTTCGACGCTTGATATTGGATTTCATGATTTCGTGCATGAGGGATGCACCGGATTTGGATTTTTAGCGCATGTTGGGCGCATATTATGAGATACGGTTTGTGTTAGTGTATATACCCTAGAGGCCATTACTGTATCATACTAGTTTGTATATTACTTAATGGAAGCTTGGGACATTCACCTTGTATAGACAATCTTGCTCAAAATGGTAGTATGCTACTTGGTTTGTTTCTACTTTAATATGTGCATGTGTTTCTTTTAGCATATTGCTTATACATATTAGTAGAGCCCTTAGGATCTTTGCTTGATTACCAGCGTTGTGATGGCAGTCACACTCGTGGGGGCTGGGTAATCCATAAGCACATCCTTATACAGGTCCCTAGTCGTAGGACTATCTAGACAAGGCATCGATACTCCGGAGTAGACTAGCATATGTGCTTTGCATCCCAGCAGGGGAGACGGTCTGTCCCATAGCCGTCAGTACGTCGTACTTGAGATAATATGCGGGTGCTCGTTAGGTTACGAGTATACTGGACAGGACTCATCGGGAACTGATTGGTTGGTACTATACCTATCGTCAGTTGTCAGTTCCCAGGTGATATGAGTACAGCTTAGTCCGCTGACTTGATACTGTCACTTCGCCTCGAGTGTGTTCCTACTATACTTTGATTACTACCCTACCACGGCTCAAAGGAGTCGTGCAAACAGGTAGTAGTTGGGTGCAGTCCCGAAGCACTTGGAGGCAGTTACGGTTAGACAGGATTCGTCTCTCCCGGTATTGGGGGTTGATATCGCGCTGTGTCTATGAGAGCCATTACATAAGTAGTCCCTGGCCAGGGCAAGCGAGATATATTGGTAGGTTTCCAGTGTTATCTCAGGGTGTTCTGGGCTACACTCCGACACGACTTGTACCGCTATTAGGGGACTGACGTTTACCGCCCCCTAGGCCCTCCATGCGATATGATCAGATGGACAGACCGGACTGTACGGAGACTGTCACATTCAGGCTCAGTAGGAGTTCAGATGGGTTTCACCTCGTCCGTCTTCTTATCGGCATCTACCTGGGGGCCGTTACGCACAGCTAGTGCCGCTTACGGTCTGTGGTTAAACCCACTGCCAGCGTAGTGTCGAGTCTTTAGAGTCCCACACAGAGTGCTATTCGCCTTTAGGCAAAAAAGTAGAGGGCGCATGGTTTTGCGACAAGCCGCTTGGTTTTGCGACAGGGTTCGGTCACATCCGTGCACTTGTGCACGTTTAGTGTCCGGGCAGTTATTACTAGCGGGCTTTGGTTTAAGCCAGATCCTAGTATACGTTTTGGGATTGGTTTTATCTTGTTTGTATTCGTGTTCCCTGATTAGTGTAGGATTTTACGATCAAAAATATAATTTACCGCAATCAAGAACGGCGTCGCATGAAGCTAGTTGGTGAATACGGGTCGGTCCATGGGGATGTGTAATTTTCCTAAGTGTTCTTACGAGCTGATTCCAATGGTTGTTTTGTCTTTTAATTGAATCTAAAAACTAAGTTGTACGATGAATAAGAAACTTGCTAGGGTTAGGTCGAAGGTAGGGTTTGGTAAGATTAAATGTCACACCTCTCTTTCAATGCCCAAAATTAAATCTTTTAGAAGTTATAGCAATTATTAGTAAAATGGATTAGGATGATTGGGAAGAAACGGAGTTTCTTCATCTAGATCCTTGTCCGTCCTTTCCTACTAATTGCTCTAACCTTCATGGACGTCATGCATGTCCGGTCCTTTATACTACGGTTTCACCGTTACCTCATGGGTAGGGTGCCGTAGGGAGCGGATCATGCATGCGTGCATGAAGTTCTATTTATTAAAAATTATTGGGCTTGAAAGAGATGAGAGATATTCATCTCTCAATCCCTCCCTTATTCTAATCCTAACAAGCGAGTAAGTTACTTGCTCATTAAGGGATCTATTAAAAACATCATTTTTTTGTGTGTATTTTTAGATCTACGGGATTAATTACCTACTGCAGTTTAAGAGAATGCTACACTAGATTTAACTAAGGCAAAAGTTTAATTAATCAAGGGCAAGAATTTAATTATCAACTAAGGCAGAAATTAAAATAAGAATTTACAGAAACGATGCTCTTCCCACTGAATTGAATCTGAATTTTATTTCATTGAAAAGAGGCATCCTTAATACAATCTTTAGAATACAACTTTATAGGGAAACAGGGAAATTAGGGTTACAGGATTTGCACATGTGAGATTACAAAAATACCCCCGAAAAATCCCAACAAAGTCACCGACGCACCGCCACCGAAAATATGCACCGACGTGCGCTCTGGACGGCCGCGGAACCGCGGTCCCAGCCTAGGTTTGGCCGCGGTTCCGCGGCCAAACTAGAGAGTTGGGTCTGAAAAATTTTGGGTTTTCTTCTATGCTTCTTGGGCTTTCTATTTTTCTAATTCTTTTCTCCATTTGACTTCTGGGACTTCTCCAGTTCTTCAGTGAAAACTTGTAATGATCTTTTAACCATTCACTTTGACATTTTGGACCTTGTATTGCCTTGTACAATTGTGAATTGTTCTTCGTCTAGGCTTGACTAGAATCCTTCTACTTGTGGGTCAAAAGTCTCTATTTTGTATCATCTTTTGTATCATCTTTTGTCTTTTTCACTGTCTTCGCTCAAAGAACCTGTATCCTGTAATATGTAGCAGACATGCGTCAAAAGCACCTATTTATTTATAAAACGAATAAGAATGGGGAATATAATAATGCAATATTATGATATGAACAAATACCCCCAAACTTATCTTTTGCTCGTCCTCGAGCAAACTTATTATTTTATTCTCGATAAAACCTAACCGCACTTTCGCTGGGAAACACGATTGCACTGAGCACGTGCAACAAGCCGTTAAACCTCTAGGTGTCCCTAGTAGGAGGAGTGTTGTCTCCTGAGGGTTTTCAGCGGATACTACCCACAAAATCCTATCAATTTGGCTCATTAATTTTAATTCTCCAATTTGGTTTTCTAACAAGGAATTCTATTATCGTCGACTTATAAACTATCCACCCATATTCTTCACACTTCCTCATCATTTAACTTAAGATTATAGATGTTCGATAGACTCATTCAGCCTTCGGCATTTCTTAAGTTTTCCTTCTAAGGTTCCATATCCATTTAGGAATTTTTCTATCAACTCCACTAAAGATACAAGTTCTATTCTTCATTCCTTTCTCTTATCTTAACTCTAATCATATATCCCCACGTGTATGTATAAATCACCCCTACACTTGGAAATTCAAATCAAGCAATCATACCCTTGTCCGTTGTCCAAATCACTAATTAACTGGTGAATTCTTAATGAATTTTTGCTTACACATCCTTCATGCGACTGTAAATACTTCTTGAGGTACCAATAACCGATTACAAGATATGTTTGCACTCTAAAGCGTAACTCCTAGTCTTGCAACACCCAAGGCTTTTAGCAGTGACTCCCAAACCAGTTGGTCTAAGGTACTAGGTGATGAAGCACCCTCGCTAAATATTTTTTCTATTTTTGCAGCCTTAAGTAATCACAAAGACCAGTGTTCATTTTTTTTCTTTATTCACACACATTTTTTTTATTTTCTTCGTACTAAGGATTTTAGACAAGAGCATTTCAAGGTCTCTTCTACTATTCCAAGTTTCAAGGTGCGTGATTGTGCAATTTGTAGGGTATACATTTTCAGAATATAGACTTAAGCTAGGAATTATTTTTCAAACTTATACTCTAATAAGAATATCAATATTTTTCCTTTATTTCAACTTAGCCCAAAAAGTGAACTCAAAATTTGCCTAGTTCTAAATAAACTACAAAGACATATACTTTCTACCATTAGTCTTTAAGAAAGGTTATTTTTAGGGTTTTTAATTTACTCAGTCTAAGATCTTGTTGTTCGAAGCCAGTTAACCTATTTGTCAAACTCAAGTTAAATATGGTCAAAATTGAATACATTTCTTTTTATAATTTTTGAAATTTTCAATTTTTTATGGGTTTTCAAAATAAGTATGCAAATGCAAAATGTATATATGAATGCAAAGGAAGAAAACGTACCGAGCATACCCCAAAACTTAAACTGGACAGTGTCCTCACTGTCATGCTGCACCAGTGGGGTCGATAATGTCGGCAATGTCCTGTTTATTTATTTATAAATTTTCTTTTATTTAATTTTTAAAACAAAAATATATACAGAAAGGCCCCCCAAACTTCAGTGAAACAAATGTTAGACATTACTGCCAGACTTTGCACAGACCAAACATCAACACCAACCAGTCGAAAAATTTATCTGTAAAGAGTGTCGGTTGGTGGAAGAACATGTTGTACCGATCCAAAAAGAATTGGGGAAGATAGGAGTGATGGTAGGGAAAGTATGGAAGTGAATAGATATGATGTCGTGATGAATCAAAACGAGAATGAGAATGATCAGCAGTCAGTGGAATATTGGCATTCTCATAGCTTATTAAAAGAAATGGGGGTGGTTCAACTTCTAAAGGAGGAGGTTGACTCACCACAATATCCCCAAAATATTTCTGTGGGTCCTTTATTGACTTGGCATCATCCATTAATTGCATATGATATTCAAATATGAGGGAACTAATCTCCTCGATGTCCGCCATAGTCCAACCGAAAACTTGCCGCCTATCTTGTAAGACCTTTAAAATAGCGTTCTCTTGCTCGAAGGCTAAAGAAGCTGATATTATAATAGGAAAGGTCTCATTCTCACCTATGTAAGCATATTTAAGGTGAGACGTCAAAGACATGAGTTCGAGTTTCGGAAGCGAAAGAATCATTGCGGAATCTACCTCGAACTCAAAGGACTCCAACACAGGTTCGAAATCACCGCAAACAACCGATTCGGATGGTTCAACTAACTCATCCAAAAATTCAAAAGACTTATATTCGGGCTGTAAGTCGTCATCATCCGGAAAAGTGAAACTTTCATAATCAATATCGGTTGTGTCAACTATGGTAGGCTCAAGGAGGGACGCACTAGTGGCGTCAAAGCTGTTCTCATCAAACAAAAATCTTTCAAACTCGTAGTCCTCCTGCGTGATTTCGTGAATAGAGCAATCTTCTCGTGTACTAGTTTTAGGCACGGGGAGCAGACTTCCTAACTTGTAAATATTGAACTCACTAGACGTCTTCCCGAAGGATAGAGTCATGGAGCCATTGCGACAATTTATTACGGCGTTGGAAGTGGCCAAAAATGGTTGACCGAGGATCACCGGAATTTGGTTTCGTGGGTTAACAACAGGTTGTGTGTCCATGACAATAAAATCAATTGGGGATATGAAATCCCCAACTTTGATCAACACATCCTCTAGCTCACCCCTAGGATGGGTGATTGATCGATCAGCCATTTGGAGAGTACAACGAGTGGGCTTCAACTCTCCAACCCCTAATTGTTCGTACACGGAGTAGGGAAGCTGGTTAACACTAGACCCAAGATCTAGAAGTGCTCGATTAATTTGCTTATCCCCAATTGTTATCGAAGTCGTAGGACAGCCGGGGTCCTTTTGCTTTGGGGGTAAAGAATTGACAAGAGCATCACTGATAGCTCTAGCCACAAAAACTTTCTTTGGTACTTGTGACCTCCTCTTTTTGGTGCATAAGTCCTTTAAGGTTTTTGCATATGAAGGAACTTGCTGGATTGCATCCAAAAGAGGGATATATATGCTAACCTATTTGAACAACTCGCCAATCTTCTCCATTTGTGGAGTTGGTTTATTGGATCTCAACCGGTTTGGAAAAGGAACGTTTTGAAAAGTTGCTGAGTCCAATTTTTGCGGATTAGATTGTTGAGTTGGAACGGAATCCCGTGTAGATGTGTTCGTGTTGTGAGAAGTGGGTCCGTTCAAGCTAGAAGAGGTAGAGCCATGTGAAGGATGAAGAATAGGCTCTAACGAAGAAGAAGAAGAAGAAGGTGAAAAAGATGAAGAAGAACCACCGACAGGGGTGTTATTGCGAATACCCACATTGTTTTGCAACACTTTTGCCGATCTCAACGTGGTCACAGAATTTACGTTATGATTTTGCTGTTGATTTGCAGCATATGCGTGACCGGGATTGGGCAGTGGTTGAGATAGGAGCTTTCCTTTTTCGCGCTCGCTCAATGCTGCATTGAGTTGTGCAATTTGTGCCCTAATAGATTTGATGCTTTGATCGTGTGAGGCACTGTTTTGCACTAAAGATTGAATAAAAGTCTCTAATCTTGCTGTAGATTGCGTAGATTGCTTTAGGAACGCCTCTAGACTTCTTTCGAGCGAGCTAACCTTGTCATTATTAGGTTGAACAAAATTGTTTGGCGGGTAAGAAGTGTTAGGCACAAAATTGTTCACTTGATTAGGGTAAGGTTGCTGTTGGAAAGGTTGCTGTTGAAATTGAGTTTGTAGAGGTGCTTGTTGTTGTGGAGGAGGCCCTTGAAAATTGTTATTTCCTTGGAATTGTTGATTTTGGTTCCAAGCGAAATTTGGGTGACTCCTCCAACCCGAATTATATGTAGAAGAGTATGGATCGTTTCTTTGTCGTTGCTGAAAGGCAGCATTGACTTGATCATGTACTTGAGTAGATGCATTGTAAGGACACTCTTCGGTTAAGTGTGATGGAGCCGAACAACAAGCACACACAGTTCGTGGAGGCATAACAGGGGCAGGAGAAGGCGACAAGATTTTGGTCTCAATCGCTTCTAGCTTTTTCGTAAGAGCGGCCATCTCGGCCTTCATAGCAATCGACATCTCTACTTGATGTATGCCTGCCCTAGATTGACCACTAGAAGAAGATGGTGTGGTTTTGGAGCTCTCCCACTGAATTGTTTGTTCATTAAGATCCTCAAGAAACTGCCACGCTTCCTCACTAGATTTGGAGAGAAAGTGACCTTGACAGATGGTTTCTAGCAACTGCTTCGTTTCCGAGTTCAATCCCTCGTATAATGTTTGGTAAAGTTGCCAACTTTCGATCCTATGATGAGGGCATTGAACGAGTAGGTCTTTAAATCTCTCAAAACACTTCCAAAATGGTTCGGAAGGAAGCTGTGAAAATTGTATAATCTCATTGCGGATTCTAGCAGTTTTGTGATGAGGATAGAACTTTTTAAGAAAAGCTTTCACAAAGTTGTCCCAATTTCTAATGGAATGTGATGCGGTGCTGTATAGCCACTTCTCGGCTAAGTCACATATGGTGAAAGGAATGACCCTTAGCCTTATAGCGTCATCACTTAATTGGGTCGTTTTCATCATAGCGCAAACGTTTTGGAATTTATTGATAAAGATATAAGCATCTTCAGATTCCAAACCATGAAATTTTGGCAGCATATTGATGAAATGTGGTTTTATTTCAAAATTGTCCCCATTTGCCGGTGGGGGTGAAAGACAGGTAGGTAAAGAAGTGCAGACATGATAGAAGAGATCCTGGAGCGCGACTCGTGCAGGCACTTCAACAGGCGCTTGATTCGGGTTATTCGCACCTAACGGAGGTGGAATCATTCCCGTCGGTAAGGTATTGTTGGGGTTGAATCCCGACATGCCTTTGGAGGAAGAATTTGAAGGTGGGGGTAAGGAAGTGGACGGAATTTCGACTTCGGTGTCGAAAGGTTCGTAGGTCGGAACTAACGAAACACGGACTAATCGGGCGCTAGTGTCCCTAGTCCAAAGTGACATACACTAAAGGGGTAGTGTAGTCAGAAAAAAATGAAAGACAGAATGTGGAGGTAAGATAACGTCAATGAGAGGAAGTGGTGTAAGTGAGGTGCAAGTTTTCTTTAGCGACTAGTTGCAAGTTTTGAAAAGATTTTTCTTTCTTTTTTTATTATTTATGTATGTGAGAGTTTTGCAAAGAGATATTTGAAAAGAGACTTGTGACGCAAATGCGATCAACCACACATGCACAATCAGGCCTAGATCTAGGGTCACCTAGGTCAGCTAGACAGCTCCTAACTAGGGCTAGAAATAGGACCTCAAACCGCCTCTTCACCGCCAATTGCGGCCAGGTAAGTGCCAGGTAAGTGGGAAGGAACCACAGTAGTGGGCCTAATTAATAACCACTAGCCTTTGACACACTTGCCTGGACACCGCAAAGTCAGGTTAGGATAAACGGTCGATGCCTATACTAGTTCTTTTTCCTATTGAGCTCGAAGTCCTTAGGGCTGAGTCTAGTATTTTTTTAATTAATAGTGGTCAATGCAAATGCTTTAAGTGCTTTCTGGGGTCCTGAGAAGGGTGATGAAATCCCCACCCAATCTGAGTTTGGTCAGTAGCCCCTTAAATTCCGATTAAATTATGCAAAACAGTAAATTCACTTGCAATTAATTATTTTTAGCACGGCGCAAAGAAACCTGCAAAAAATCTGTTATTGAGAAGGGGGAAGAAGTTTTTTAGCGCAAAGAAATCCTGCAGAAAATTTCGCAAAAGGATATATGGTGGTTGGCAGAGGGGGGTAGAAGAAAACAAACCAACTAAATTTTAGGTGCTGACGTGGCCGTATCACCGCGGAACCGCGGTTTTATGCGCATAAACGCCACGGAAACGCGGTCTTGTAGATGGATCGGTTTCTGAAAAAAATTCTGCCGCACCTTTGTTCCAATCCTCCTATGTTCTGATGTACCAATTTCTGTTTTGCCCTCTGTAAATTTCCAGATCCGAAATTCTTCGCTGTTCCTGCAAGATTCAAACAATAAACCCTTCAAACAATAACAAAAAATGAAAACTTTTTGTACATTTTATATTTTCAGATTTTTATGATTTTTAAAATTTATATCAACCCGAAATTACACAAAAAAAATTTTACGCCATCCCCGGCAACGACGCCATTTGATTAGTGTAGGATTTTACGATCAAAAATATAATTTACCGCAATCAAGAACGGCGTCGCATGAAGCTAGCCGGTGAATACGGGTTGGTCCACAGGGATGTGTAATTTTCCTAAGTGTTCTTACGAGCTGATTCCAATGGTTGTTTTGTCTTTTAATTGAATCTAAAAACTAAGTTGTACGATGAATAAGAAACTTGCTAGGGTTAGGTCTAAAGTAGGGTTTGGTAAGATTAAATATCACACCTCTTTCAATGCCCTAAATTAAATCTTTTAGAAGTTATAGCAATTATTAGTAAAGTGGATTAGGATGATTGGGAAGAAACGGATTTTCTTCCTCCAGATCCTTGTCCGTCCTTTCGTACTAATTGCTCTAACCTTCATGGACGTCATGCATGTCCAGTCCTTTATACTACGGTTTCACCGTTACCTCGTAGGTAGGGTGCCGTAGGGAGCGGATCATGCATGCGTGCATGAAGTTCTATTTATTAAAAATTATTGGGCTTGAAAGAGATGAGAGATATTCATCTCTCAATCCCTTCCTTATTCCTAACCCCAGCAAGCGAGGAAGTTACTCGCTCATTAAGGGATCTATTAAAAACATCAATTTTGTGTGTGTATTTTTAGATCTACGGGATTAATTACCTACTGTGGTTTAAGAGAATGCTACACTAGATTTAACTAAGGCAAAAGTTTAATTAATGTAGGGCAAGAATTTAATTATCAACTAAGGCAGAAATTAAAATAAGAACTTACAGAAACGATGCTCTTCCCACTGAATTGAATCTGAATTTTATTTCATTGAAAAGAGGCATCCTTAATACATTCTTTAGAATACAATTTTATAGGGAAACAGGGAAATTAGGGTTACAGGATTCGCACATGTGAGATTACAAAAATACCCCCGAAATATCCCAACAAAGTCACCGACGCACCACCACCGAAAATATGCACCGACGTGCGCTCTGGACGGCCGCGGAACCACGGTCCCAGCCTAGGTTTGGCCGTGGTTCCGCGGCCAAACTAGGGAGTTGGGTCTGAAAAATTTTGGGTTTTCTTCTATGCTTCTTGGGCTTTCTATTTTTCTAATTCTTTTCTCCATTTGACTTCTAGGTCTTCTCCAGATCTTCAGTGAAAACTTGTAATGATCTTTTAACCGTTCACTTTGACATTTTAGACCTTGCATTGCCTTGTACAATTGTGAATTGTTCTTCGTCTAGGCTTGACTAGAATCCTTCTACTTGTGGATCAAAAGTCTCTCTTTTGTATCATCTTTTGTCTTTTTCACTGTCTTCGCTCCAAGAACCTTTATCCTGTAATATGTAGCTGACATGCGTCAAAAGCACCTGCTTATTTATAAAACGAATAAGAATGGGGAATATAATAATGCAATATTATGATATGAACATTCCCCGGAACGCGGATACGGGTGTGTATGCACAGTTGACAGAGACAGAGGCAGAGGATTTTCATTAGGGTTGTTGACTGTTGACTTTTACTAAACCCTAATGAGAATTAGATTTATGATTAACAATAATATTAATTAATTATTATAGTGACATGGTTAGGGTTGAAAGGTTGGCCTTGTTGACTTGTTGACTTTTGTGGACCGGTTGACTAGGTTGGACTTGTTGACCACCATCATGACAATGGCTATCATTTGTTTGCATTGACTTGTGCTTGCTTGATGGTTCACAAATTGCATTTAATGTAAGAAATGATATTGTCATTTGTCATGATAACAACCATCACATTATACTCAATTATTATTACTTGTTATCATAATTTTTTGGATTATGAGAGTTTGGATGGTAAAAGACTTGCTCATTCTTCATTTTCATTTCTCTCTCTTGCTTAAGCTCTCTCCCTCTTCCTCTTGCTCTCTCTCTAACTCAAGGCAACTCCCTCTCATGAGTTGAGAAACATTGCCTTAGAGATAAAAGAAAACCCATATCACTTCTCTACTCATCCTAGTTCTCAACGTTTAGCAAACCAAGTGTTCTAGTTTCTTCAAGTTCGAATTAGAAGCCAAAAGGTAGAAGCTTTCTGGTGGATCCATCTTCGGTGCGAGGAGACGACGAGGTGAGGCCGATCCGTACACCGCAAAGAGTTGAAGACGAAGGAGTTCAAGAAAGGTATAACCCCCTAACCGAGTAGGTAAAACTCTTAGTTAGGATTGTTAGATGGTTGTTTAACAAAGATCCGTATTTTGAGTCCATGTTACCACCTCTCAAAAAATCGTTTTTCATCATTTCCGCAAGCCCGTAAGTACCGGGAGAGGTAACGTGGATTTACAGTGGTATCAGAGCCTAGTTAAACACTATCTAACATATTAGCAATGTAAGTAGAAATTCGATCGTAGAAAAAGTCGCGAAACACGCCCGAAATGCATACTTTCTGCCGAATTTTTTTCCTTTTCAAAATCCAATAAATCTTACCTTAAAATTTGGTTCAGGGTTTTTAGAAGAAACTGCAGAAAAATGGTCTACTGAGTCGATCAACACGCCGCGGATCCGCGGAAGGAGCATGCTCCCGCCGCGGATCCGTGGCCGAGTTGACTAAGCCGTGGGGGATTTTTCATGCAGTTTGTTCAAAAGGGTGTTTTGGGATTTTTACAGTATGTGTTTTCAGCCCAGATTTTCCAGAAAGCAAAATTTGTTTTTGGGGCTTAAAAAACCGTATTTTGATCGAGTTTCTAAAGACTAAAGCTAACGGGTTTATTTCTGTGATATGTTATATGTATTGAACGTCTGCTAATCGCTATACGTCGATTAGTGGGGGTTATACATATCTGTGATCTGTAATGTTGGTGGTATGTGTATATGAATTCATTGGATTGTCGCGGGTGAATAGCCGGGGGGTTGTGAGATGAGAGTTTTCTTTATCTTTCAATTCATGTAAAATTTGTAATTGATGTAATATTATTTATTTGGCCGCACAACCGGGGTGAGGTTGTAGCCGTCATTGTATAATTTCTTTTACTGTTTTTGCTCCTAGGATAGACCCATGGAGGGGGTGCATAAACTACAGGGTACCTCGAAGTGCCGAGTGGCCTACTCACGTCGTTGAGGGAGGTTGCTTCGCTTCGGGTATTTGGCGGGTAGTTTGCCGCACCCGTAAGGGTCTTGGGTGGGGTATTGGCTATTCACCGCGACCGTGTAATCCGCTTTTCGTTACAGGCTCGTACGAATTGTGGATTCCTAGTATATCCAATGTGTTCATCTGTGATCTGGAATGGCTATCATTGCAATATATCTATATATGATATTTATTTAGGCGTTGCTTATGTTTTGCATCCATGCTAGTCCAGCCCTCGCTCTGTCGTTAGTTAAGTAACCTTACGGGTAATGACGGGGCCCCGTGGCGAATGCGGATGGCATAAGCGTACGTCATATTTTGGTTGTTTTCTGCAATGGTAGGATTAAATGATGGGACGCATTAAAATTAATGCAAGAAAAATAAACCAAGTAAATGTCGTTGGAACACTTTCAAAACCACTCGGTTCTTTTCAAAAACCAACTTTTAAATGCGGAGCTTAAGCCACTCCTTTTAAAAGCTATCTCGTTCCATCGATTATATCAAGTTCACTACGTTCACGGTTTCGCCAAAACCATTCGTAGCCCTCCGTCGTTTCACATGGATAGTCAATAGTATTCAAGCTATGTTTGTTGGCCAAAGTCAAGGCATAGTGATTGGTTGCTATTGGGTATTCATGTGCAGCATAGATAGATGCGTTGGTTTAGGACAGTCGTAGCGCCTAGTTGGCCAAAGTCAAGGGTAGGTACGGATGGGTTCAAATTAACCTGGAGAATGACGGGTAGAACTTGACATGTGACTTATGATTTGTTGGCCAAAGTCAAGGTCATAAGAGCACGGGGCAAAAATCTACATCGGGAGTTTCAAAAGAACAGAAACTTGCTAGTGTTGCATACCATTTGGAGTGTGATGATTCTGGTAGGATTCCTTCAGTTTTGTCACGCGATGATATTTGGATCCTGATCCTACTGTGAGTATATGCTACTCCTCGGGAAATTTCTCACTAAACGAGCAATGCTATAAACCTAGTAGGTGTCTAGAAAGGTGTTAGCGGGGCTACGCTCCCAGGGAAAAGAGGTTCTTAAATTAAGGAACTTCGCGAAAGCGTTGGAAAACCTCCCTCGAAGTACCGACACTGGCCTGGCTGAACGGTTAAGCAAGTATTGTACGGTGAGATTGATCCCGACTAATTCCTCCTTTTTGGTTTGAGGAGGGATTCGAGAGACAGTGGGAGCCATCCTGTTTAGACAAACTAAAAACCACTCTAAACTTGGAAGAGCATCATGCTGAGTGTTTCTTCTGTCACGACCCGAAAGTACGGAACGTGACTGGCACTTAGATTACGTGACGTCTAAAGGCGTACCGTAACCTAAGTCAGCCAAAGACCAGAAAAATCTAAACCAAAATCAAAAGAGAGTGAAGGAAAACCTTTAATGAGAACGGTTTTTAAATCAATTAAGTTGCATAGAATCCCCTTTTAAAAACATCAAAAATTTCCGAAAATTTCGGCAGAGTCTCCCCTGTAAAATCTATCCCCCAAAATGGGTACAACAAGATATATATAACCCGTAATCATAAATGGCATCCCCAAGCGGGAGCTAGCTCTTCGTCCAAGGCGGATCACAACCACACGCAATATATAAGTAATATCAAGAAAAAGAGCATAAAAGAAATGCAAAATACCAGAAAACACACGTCGGCTCAAGTGAGCTCGACCCAAAAGAAACCACAAATATACAAATCTCTCAGTCTCATCACTAGGTCGCATATACAATATAAAAAGTGGTAGATGGAGAATACTAGATACAATGATAGAGCAAAAAGAAACAAAGTGTGCTCGCAACTCACCTACGGGCAATGTCGCGAGTCAGAGCAAAAGGAGCTGATGATAAGATAGCCCGCCGCTACAAAGGTGACGGGTCCGACCTGCAAGACACTGTGGCACAACGGGGGTGAGTTGCCAGCTCGTGAGTAGAATATAATATCTAGTAAGGCAATCGTAAGAATGCACGCAATGCGTCACAACATGTATGTCCATATATGATATGATACCTCTAGTATGCATGAACATGTATGCAATGTCATTACTAAATCTTTAAGTGTTTTAAATGCTAAGGGTACTGCATTCTTAACTTTAGAAAAAGGAATATCTGTATAATAGCTAAATACCATCAAGAAATCATCTGAAAACCCGTGTCAAGCATCGACACCAAATATGAAATCATATCTGTCTCAATATCTCACTGTATCAATGTCTCAAATATCGGGCTCCGTCAGTCCGGATCGGCCCATATCATCAAATCTCACGACAACGGTCGGTATCCTCCGGATATCCGCCGCGCCAGACATCATCGGTAGGTAGTCTTCCCCTGCCAGGCTCATCGTCTACAACTCGATCTTCTTGCCCCGGGGTACCATACCGGGCCTACCATGTACCCGAGACGGTTCATCCACTCCTCGAATCGGGTCTCGAAATCCAACAGAAAACATGAAAACTCATGGTGGACGACACATACATCACGAGAAAACTGCAACTTCGTTTTAAAAATGATAAATATAAGCTTTTGTTAAATTCTTGCGGTTTTCCCCAAAAATCCAGAAATCGCAGCAATACTGAAATCCTCAAGAAATCATAATATCCAACATGTTGTATATGATAAATGTCTATGATATCAATGTATGCGATGTGAGTTTTGGCTAAAAATCTATGTAAGTACGATGATGATGCGAGGTATATACAAGCTATGCAATTTCATATATCTTGTACGATGCAAGTGGCGATACTAAGCTAAACAGGTTCTATAGTGCACATGGCATGGCAATTACCAAAGGGGTGTGTGTCACATGAATAGTGCACGTGCAGCAGATGCCAATGGTAAGGATGTTTGTGTCCTACGAAGTGATATCGCATATGTGTATATTAATGTCTATGCAATCTAGTATACGGTTAGCTGTAAGGGTATGCAATGTAAATAAAAGGGTAAGCTAACTAGCAATACAAGTCTTGCAAGAAATAGGGTAATCCTAACTAGGGGGGCGCCTCGCGCCATCCAGACGATTCCCCTATAGATGAATACATCTACTCACCTGAAACCCTCGCTAATCCGATCCGACCACCGCCTTGCCTTTACGCGCTGTGTCCAATGTTTCCCCGACCGATCCTATATTTGCACAACACCAAGCATAATATTAAATATCCTAAAACGATGCAAGTCACAATATACAAATATCGACGCTCTCGAATTAAACATAACGTGCACTCGGTGCGCGGGAAAACACACGAAAATCGCTAAATCTTAACTAGAATCGTCATTTCGGGGAAATCGACAAAACTAAAACCCGGCTAGATGAAACCCTGCACTCACGCACTCTAATAGTCATATACGAAGATAATTATATCGCTAATATAACGCAATTAGATCGCATCATAATTTTTATAAAAATCTAGTAAGCAATTTCATACCGATTCAATGCAAATATCGCAATTTATCGATCTAGCGAACGCAACATCGCACAATTTACCACTCTAACCAATTAGATAACCAAACCCTAACTTAACTCCATCAACCATGCTACAAACCCTAATTTGAAATCAAATCCCTCTCTTGATTTTCCTAAACAAACAATTACTACCAAATTAACACTTCAAATTTCAATTTTAGCACATTCAATCTACAATTTAACAACTAGTTTAGAAATTTCACCTTAAAAGTTGAACCCTAGTTTGCTCAAGCTACCAAAGATGTCTCCTTTCTTCAAGTTTTTAAACTAATTTGGGTTGGAAAGGAGGCAGATTAAGGATGGGGTTTGAATTTGTAAGGAAAGGTGTGGAATTTTTGTAGATTTTGTTGATTTTTTTGCAAGAATTTGAAGAAGGAAAATGGTGAAAAATTTTGGGCTGTAGGAAGGGGGGAGCTAGGCCTGAGCAAGAGGAGAGCAAGTGGGGGGTTTTGTGTAGAGGTTTCTAGGTCAAAAAGACCCTTTAAATCTCATTTAATGCATTTCACATCAACTTTTTCCAAAAAAACCCCTTTTTACATCATTTTTTTCATAAATTTCAAACCATAAAACTAAAATGTTACAAAGTCATGATACAATTTATTAACACTCTATTTTAGTTTATAAAGATTCCTAATTATGAAATTTACCTAATTAAATTTGTATTTATCACTAATTTAATGTATTTTTAAAAGCTTAAAATAATTAAAAAAAATAATTAATTACGAATTTTTTTTTTTATTTAACTAGAAAATTTTAAGTGACATTTTAGTGACAAAATTATAGTAATATCTTATCTAAATTTTGTATAATTAGGTCTACAATGAAAAATACCTATTTTGACTTTTTACGGAAAAAGCTGAAAATTTAGCCGATTACCGAAAAACTGCCTAAACGGTTTTCGAAGGGTTACAATCTTCCCCCCTTAAGAAAATTCGGTCCCCGAATTTAGAATTCAACTACGCGTACCTTCAAAAAGATGGGGATATCTTTTCCTTATCTCGACCTCGGTCTCCCAGGTGACCTCCTCGCTGTTCGGGCCACGCCAAAGGACCTTGACGGACGGTATAACCTTCGACCTCAATTTCTTCACCTGCCGATCCAGAATGACCACTAGCTGCTCGGTGAAAGAAAGATCACGCTCTAGCTGGATCGCCTGGGAAGGATCATGAAGGTACTTGCGGAGCATCGAGACATGGAATACGGGATGAACATCGGGGAAGCTGGGCGGAAGAGCTAACCGATAAGCGACTGGACCAATACGCTCTAGGATCTCGAAAGGACCAACATATCTAGGACTCAGTTTCCCTTTCTGCCCAAATCTCATCACACCTTTCATCGGAGAGACCTTCAGGAAAACATGATCGCCAACAGCGAACTCGAGTTGGCGACGGCGCCTGTTAGCATATGATTTCTGCCTGCTCTGTGCTGCTCTCATCCTGTCCCGAATCAGTTGTATCTTCTCGATCGTCTCCTGTACGATATGCGGCCCCAAAATACTGCTCTCCCTAAGCTCTGTCCAACATACAGGCGATCGACATCTCCTCCCATATAAAGCCTCGAAAGGTGACATCTAAATCGTCTCCTGTACGATCTGAATTGTAGGAAAACTCGATCAAAGGCAAATGACGATCCCAGCTACCACCGAAATCTAAAACACAAGCTCTGAGCATGTCCTCAAGAGTCTGAATAGTATGCTCCGACTGACCGTCAGTCCCAGGATGAAAGGCTGTGCTAAAACTCAATCGGGTGCCCAGAGCTTCCAGAAGTTTCTGCCACAATCGGCTGGTAAACTGGGTGCCCCGGTCGGACACGATGCAAGTCGGAACACCATGCAGTCGCACTATCTCATCCATATAAACCTGGGCGTACTGAGAAAATCCAAAAGTGGTCTTCACTGGCAGGAAGTGAGCCGCTTTCGTCAGTCGATCCACAATCACACAAATAGAGTCATACCCTCGACTGGTCCTGGGTAGACCCACAATGAAGTCCATGGAGACCTGCTCCCACTTCCACTCAGGGATGGGCAAAGGCTGTAACTCGCCGGCTGGCCTCTGGTGCTCGGCCTTGACTTGCTGACAAGTCAGGCATCTCGACACAAAGTCTGTAATATCCTTCTTCATCCCGTCCCACCAGTAAACCTCTATCAAATCACGGTACATCTTGGTGGAACCTGGGTGAACACTGTATACTGATCTATGTGCCTCCTCAAGAATATCACGCCTCAGTCCCTCTGAATCTGGTACGCAAAGTCAAGTCCCAAATCGAAGTATCCCCTGTTCATCAATCACGAACTCAGAAACTCTGCCCTGCCTAATCTGATCAATAATCTCTAAGATACGGGCATCGCCAGACTGTGCCTCGCGGATACGGTCAAGTAACTGTGGGCGTGCTCTGAAATGGGCCAGCTGTCCCCCTGTAGGAGTGAACTCGAACTGCACTCTTCTATCACATAAAACCTGCCAATCCGCCGTCGACTGCATCTGTACTGCGCTCAAACAAGATAAGCTACCTCCGGGCCTCCTACTCAAAGCATCTGCCACCACATTCGCCTTGCCCGGATGGTATAGAATCTCACTGTCATAATCCTTCACCAACTCTATCCAATGGCGCTGTCTCAGGTTCAGATCTCGCTGCTGGAAGATATACTTCAAACTCTTGTGGTCAGTGAATATCTGGCACGACTCACCGTATAGGTAATGTCTCCAGATCTTAAGTGCAAATACCACTGCAGCCATCTCTAAATCATGGGTGGGGTAGTTCTGTTTGTGTTTCCTTAGCTGTCGAGAAGCATACGCGATAACTCTGTCGTGCTGCATCAATACACAGCCCAGCCCCACTCGAGAAGCATCACAATATACCACGAACCCACCTGATCCTGAAGGCAATGCTAACACTGGTGCAGTAGTCAGACGAGTCTTCAACTGCTGGAAACTATCCTCACATGCCTGGGTCCAATCAAAAGGAACCCCCTTCCGGGTCAACCCGGTCAACGGTGCAGCAATGCGGGAGAAATCCTGGACAAAACGTCGATAATAGCCGGCCAGACCTAGAAAACTACGAACCTCTGTAACTCATACTGGTCTAGGCCAACGCTGAACTGCCTCGATCTTCTTCGGGTCCACAAAAATACCATCTCTCGTCACCACACGACCCAAGAAGTCGACACTGTCTAACCAGAATGCGCACATGGAAAATTTGGCGAACAGCTGATGCTCCCTCAAAGTCTGCAATGTGATACGTAAGTGCTGATCATGCTCCTCCCGGCTCTGAGAATAAACCAAGATGTCGTCAATGAACACAATAATGAACTGATCGAGATACGGCCTGAATACATGGTTCATCAAATCCATAAATGCTGCCGGGGCATTGGTGTGCCCGAACGACATCACTAAGAACTCATAATGACCATATCGAGTACGGAAAGCGGTCTTCGGAATATCCTCCTTCCGAACCCGCAACTGGTGATAACCTGACCGTAAATCAACCTTTGAGAAGAACCCTGCACCCTGGAGCTGATCGAATAAGTCATCAATGCGGGGTAGGGGATATCTTTTCCGCACAGTAACCCAGTTCAGCTGACGATAATCAATGCATAAACGCATACTTCCGTCCTTCTTCTTAACAAACAAGACGGGAGCACCCCAAGGTGACACACTCGGTCAGATAAGCCCTTTGTTCAGCAAGTCCTGTAACTGATCCTTTAGCTCTCTCAGCTCCGCCGGGGCCATCCGATAAGACGGTATAGAGATAGGCCCTGTGCCGGGGATCAAGTCAATACAGAACTCAATCTCCCGCTCTGGTGGCAGACCAGGCAGCTCGTCAGGGAATACATCAGGAAACTCTCTCACAACAGGGACCTGGTCCAACGGAACCTCTGTGGAGCTAGTATCACAAACATAGGCTAAGAATCCCTGACACCCTTTCCTCAAGAGCTGACCAGCGCGCAAAGAAGAAATCAAGCTGGGAAGGGTAGTGCTACGATCTCCCTGAATAACAAGAACCGGCTCACCAGGAAAACTGAATCTGACTGCTTTCTCACGGCAGTCCACGGGTACATAACAGGTGGCTAGCCAGTCCATACCAAGAAGAACGTCAAAGTCTAGCATATCGAGGAGAATCAAATCAACTGAAGAATCTCTCTCCCCGATACGAACGGAACACGATCGGTACACAAAATGGGCAACAAAAGACTCGCTTACCGGTGTAATAACGACAAGCGGCTGATCTAACGGAGAAGACTCTCGGCCCAACCTCGGTGCAAAATACGTGGATACATAGGAATGTGTGGAGCCTGAATCAAATAATACCCGTGCATCAAAAGAATATACTGGCAGAGTACCTGCCACGATGGCATTGGATGCCTGTGCATCCTGAGGAGTCAACGCGAACACTCGGGCCTGTCCACCACTAATAGCTGGCTGTTCTCTGCCTTTATCTGGGCCTCTGCCTCTGCCTCTGTCGCCTCGTCCTCTCTGAACCGGACCGCCATGCCCACGGCCTCTAGAAGCATCTGGCTAGCGTGGAGCATCATCAGGAGTAGGAAGTAGAGCTCTCTGAGGAGGTGGTCAGGGTGGTAAGGTCACATGCGGAACTGTCGCCGTGCCCTGACGTCCCATGGTACAGTCTCTGACACAGTGGTACTGACTCCCACACCGAAAACATCTTGGAAACGACTGCTGGGTCTGTGGATATGAACCAAATAACTAACCTCGTCTCAATCCTCTGCCTCCACCATCTCCCGGAAATAATCTATCACGATGTCTGCCCATCTTCCGCTGAGCTGGCGTATCAGTACGGATCCTCTTCGGCCCAGAAACGACCGGAGTCTCAGAAATACGCTCCTCTAAAAGTAAGGTTGCATCCATCGCGGCTGCGTATGTATCAAAGTGATGGGTGCCGATGGCAAGGAATAGCTGTGTATCAAGCCCTCGCACAAACCTCTTTATTCTCTTCTCTTCTGTATCTACTAGGTACGGAGCATATCGAGACAACTGGGTAAACTGTATATCATACTCCGACACTGTCATCCCAGGAGTCTTGCGCAGAGACTCGAAACTACGGGCTCGAGCATCTCGGACACTCTCCGGAAGAAAACGGGCAAGAAATGCAGCTGTAAACTCGTCCCAGGTCATAAAAGGCAGACCTGCAGCTCGGCCTCTTTCTACTGAATCGTACCATGTCTGGGCAAGACCCTCCAGACGAAAACTGGCAAACTCCACCAATCTATCATCAGAACACCTCAACGAACGGCAAATCCGAGCCATCCTCTCAAGAAATGCCTGTGGTTCCTCTGTCGCATATGTACCGGTAAAAGCTGGAGGTCTCAATCTCATGAACTCCTGTAGTGAAACAGGGATAGTCTCCGTAGTAGCAGCAGGAGTGACCATCTGTGCAGTAGGTACAATCGTGGTCTGTGCGGTGGAAGGAACGTCCTCGAATCTCTGTGCCCGGCTGGACTCAACTAAAGATCCCATCATCTGTCGCAACTCTTGCATGCCGGCCTCTAATCTGGCAATACGGTCTGGATAAGGCGGATCAGTATGACCCTGAGGGATAGGCGTATCATCCCGCTCGATCCTCGCCTCAGACGAGCCCGCTCGAATCTCATCCCTAGCGGCAGCCCGCTGAGCTCTCGTAGTCTTTAGCGGCATCGAGCTTGAATAAGAAATAGGACTGATAAGAACATTGCAATTGAATCAAGGAATGCAAGGAATCAAGAAAGGAAATACAAGCAATTATGTCCTAAGGTCACTTAGGCGGAGTACCGTATCGTAAATATGTCGCGGATCATACCCACGCTACGCCACTCTGCTTAAGTCACCTACTCCTTCTACCAAGGTCGTCCTACACTCAGAATGGTAAAACCCACGCTCTGATACCAACTTTGTCACGACCCGAAAGTACAGAACGTGACTGGCACTTAGATTACGTGACGTCTAAAGGCATACCGTAACCTAAGTCAGCCAAAGACCAGAAAAATCTAAACCAAAATCAAAAGAGAGTGAAGGAAAACCTTTAATGAGAATGGTTTTTAAATCAATTAAGTTGCATAGAATCCCCTTTTAAAAACATCAAAAATTTCCGAAAATTTCGGCAGAGTCTCCCCTGTAAATTCTCTCCCCCAAAATGGGTACAACAAGATATATATAACCTGTAATCATAAATGGCATCCCCAAGCGGGAGCTAGCTCTTCGTCCAAGGCGGATCACAACCACACGCAATATATAAGTAATATCAAGAAAAAGAGCATAAAAGAAATGCAAAATACTAGAAAACACACGTCGGCTCAAGTGAGCTCGACCCAAAAGAAACCACAAATATACAAATCTCTCAGTCTCATCACTAGGTCGCATATACAATATAAAACGTGGTAGATGGAGAATACTAGATACAATGATAGAGCAACAAGAAACAAAGTGTGCTCGCAACCCACCTACGGGCGATGTCGCGAGTCAGGGCAAAAGGAGCTGATGATAAGATAGCCCGCCGCTACAAGGGTGACGGGTCCGACCTGCAAGACACTGTGGCACAACGGGGGTGAGTTGCCAGCTCGTGAGTAGAATATAACATCTAGTAAGGCAATCGTAAGAATGCACGCAATGCGTCACAACATGTATGTCCATATATGATATGATACCTCTAGTATGCATGCACATCTATGCAATGTTATTACTAAATCTTTAAGTGTTTTAAATGCTAAGGGTACTGCATTCTTAACTTTAGAAAAAGGAATATCTGTATAATAGCTAAATACCATCAAGAAATCATCTGAAAACCCGTGTCAAGCATCGACACCAAATATGAAATCATATCTGTCTCAATATCTCACTGTATCAATGTCTCAAATATCGGGCTCCGTCAGTCCGGATCGGCCCATATCATCAAATCTCACGACAACGGTCGGTATCCTCCGGATATCCGCCGCGCCAGACATCACCGGTAGGTAGTCTTCCCCTGCCAGGCTCATCGTCTACAACTCGATCTTCTTGCCTCGGGGTACCATACCGGGCCCACCTTGTACCCGAGACGGTTCATCCACTCCTCGAATCGGGTCTCGAAATCCAACAGAAAACATGAAAACTCATGGTGGACGACACATACATCACGAGAAAACCGCAACTTCGTTTTAAAAATGATAAATATAAGCTTTTGTTAAATTCTTGCGGTTTTCCCCAAAAATCCAGAAATCGCAGCAATACTGAAATCCTCAAGAAAATCATAATATCCAACATGTTGTATATGATAAATGTCTATGATATCAATGTATGCAATGTGAGTTTTGGCTAAAAATATATGTAAGTACGATGATGATGCGAGGTATATACAAGCTTTGCAATTTCATATATCTTGTACGATGCAGGTGGCGATACTAAGCTAAACAGGTTCTATAGTGCACATGGCATGGCAATTACCAAAGGCGTGTGTGTCACATGAATAGTGCGCGTGCAGCAGATGCCAATGGTAAGGGTGTTTGTGTCCTACGAAGTGATATCGCATATGTGTATATTAATGTCTATGCAATCTAGTATACGGTTAGCTGTAAGGGTATGCAATGTAAATAAAAGGGTAAGCTAACTAGCAATACAAGTCTTGCAAGAAATAGGGTAATCCTAACTAGGGGGCGCCTCGCGCAATCCAGACGATTCCCCCAAAGATGAATACATCTACTCACCTGAAACCCTCGCTAATCCGATCCGACCACCGTCTTGCCTTTACACGCTGTGTCCAATGTTTTCCCGACCGATCCTATATTTGCACAACACCAAGTATAAGATTACATATCCTAAAACGATGCAAGTCACAATATACAAATATCGACTCTCTCGAATTAAACATAACGTGCACTCGGTGTGCGGGAAAACACACGAAAATCGCTAAATCTTAACTAGAATCGTCATTTCGGGGAAATCGACAAAACTAAAACCCGGCTAGACGAAACCCTACATTCACGCACTCTAATAGTTGTATACGAAGCTGATTATATTGCTAATATAACGCAATTAGATCGTATCCTAATTTTTATAAAAATCTAGTAAGCAATTTCATACCGATTCGATGCAAATATCGCAATTTATCGATCTAGCGAGCGCAACATTGCACAATTTACCACTTTAACCAATTAGATAACCAAACCCTAACTTAACTCCATCAACCATGCTACAAACCCTAATTTGAAATCAAATCCCTCTCTTGATTTTCCTAAACAAACAATTACTACCAAATTAACACTTCAAATTTCAATTTTAGCACATTCAATCTACAATTTAACAACTAGTTTAGAAATTTCACCTTAAAAGTTGAACCCTAGTTTGCTCAATCCACCAAAGATGCCTCCTTTCTTCAAGTTTTTAAACTAATTTGGGTTGGAAAGGAGGTAGATTAAGGATGGGGTTTGAATTTGTAAGGAAAAGTGTGGAATTTTTGTAGATTTTGTTGATTTTTTTGCAAGAATTTGAAGAAGGAAAATGGTGAAAAATTTTGGGCTGTAGGAGGGGGGGAGCTCGGCCTGAGCAAGAGGAGAGCAAGTGGGGGGTTTTGTGTAGAGGTTTCTAGGTCAAAAAGACCCCTTAAATCTCATTTAATGCATTTCACATCAACTTTTTCCAAAAAAACCCCTTTTTACATCATTTTTTTCATAAATTTCAAATCATAAAACTAAAATGTTAAAAAGTCATGATACAATTTATTAACACTCTATTTTAGTTTATAAAGATTCCTAATTATGAAATTTACCTAATTAAATTTGTATTTATCACTAATTTAATGTATTTTTAAAAGCTTAAAATAATTAAAAAATAATTAATTACGAATTTTTTTTTATTTAACTAGAAAATTTTAAGTGACATTTTAGTGACAAAATTATAGTAATATCTTATCTAAATTTTGTATAATTAGGTCTACAATGAAAAATACCTATTTTGACTTTTTACGGAAAAAGCTGAAAATTTTGCCGATTACCGAAAAACTGCCTAAACGGTTTTCGAAGGGTTACAATCTCTCTCCTAATTGCAGCGACCAATCGTCATGACCGGACTTAAGTTACTTCTGGATAAAAACATACTGACAGGGCCAAACTACAAAGATTGGCTCAGGAATGTCAAAATGGTAATCACTTACGACAAGCTGGGGTATCTCCTTACCACCAAAGCTCCCCCTGTCCCAGGTCCCACCTCCATCGTCGCGGATAAGAAAATCCGTAAGACCTGGGAGATCTATTGCGTGAAGGCCAAGTGCCTCGTGCTTGCCTCTATGGAAAATGAACATCAGAGGAGGCACAAGAATATGGACCTTGAATCCATATTTCTTCATACAAAAGAACTGTATGGAGAGCAATCCAGTATCTCCAGATACGAAGTCTCGAAAAAGTTATTTTCGGCGAGATTGGCCATCGGATCATCGGTAGTGGATCACGTGCTTAAGATGATTGGCTTCATTGAGGAGCTCGCGGACCTTGGGACCACGTTAGAGAACGAGCTCTATACGGACTTGATTCTCCAGTCCCTTCCTTCCACTTACGCCCAGTTCATCCTGAACTTCAACTTGCAAGGAAAAGAAGTTGAACTTCCAGAGCTCCTCAACCTGCTGAGGAGTGCAGAGGGCACCCTACAGAAAGGTAGGGAAACATCCACTTTGTTTGTAGGAGGATCTTCCTCTTCTAAGTCCAAGGCGAAAGCCAAGGGAAATAAGTAGAAAGCCCCCGCCAAACCAAGGGGCGGTGTTATTAAAGTGGAAACGAAGGGAAAAGCAAAGGCAACAAAGATAGCGGGGCAGCTTGTAGGAAAGGAAGAATGCTTCTATTGTCATAAGAAGGGACACTGGAAGAAAGATTGCAGGGCTTGGAAGGCCAGAACACAGGATCTGAAGCAAGTTGTGGCTTCAGCTTCAGGTATATATGTTATTGAAAACTGTCTTTCAATAAACTCTACTTTCTGGGTATTGGATACCGGATCAGGATCTCATATCTGTAATTCATTGCAGGCACTATGAAAGCATAGGGTTTTGAAGGCAGGCGATATGACCTTCAGAGTTGCAAACGGAGCTGGCATGGATGCTGAGTCCGTGGGGGACTATCACCTGGGCTTGTCAGATGGACACGTTTTGGTTTTGCGTAATTGCTATTTTGTACCCAATGCAACTTGTAATATCATTTCTGTATCTTTATTATCTAAAGAAGGTTATGAATTTGCATTTGTAAGTAATGTTGTGAACATTCACCTTAATCAAGTTCTGGTTGGGTCAGGTACATTAAGCAATGGTATATACGTATTAAACCAACCACAGATTTTCAATGTTCAGAATACACACAAAAGAAAGTCTCCGAAAACTAATCAGGTTTTCTTATGGCATTGTAGACTGGGTTACATCAATGAGAGATGGTTGACGAAGTTACATACAGAAGGATATTTGGATCCGTTTGAATATCAATCGTATGCAACTTGTCAATCCTGTCTCAAAAGAAAGATGACAAAGACTCCGTTCACTGGACACGGAGTAAGAGCAAGCGAGCTCTTGGGACTCGTACACAGCGACGTGTGCGGTCCAATGTCTACGCATGCGTGAAGCGGTTATTCTTACTTCATTACTTTTACAGATGACTTTTCAAGGTACGGATATGTCTTCTTAATGAAACATAAATCCGAATCCTTTGGAAAATTCCAGGAATATAAGAATGAAGTAGAAAAACCAACCGGCAAAAGTATCAAGACACTCAGATCTGATCGAGGTGGAGAATACTTGAGTGTCGAGTTCCTGGATTACCTAAAAGAGAATGTAATTCTCTCTCAGCTTACTCCTCCATACACTCCGCAACATAACGGTGTATCGAAGAGACGGAACCGCACCCTATTGGATATGGTACGGTCCATGATGAGTAACGCAGAGTTACCGCGATCATTCTGGGGATATGCACTAGAATCAGCTGCATATCTTTTGAACCGAGTTCCAACTAAGACTGTGCCTACCACACCATATCAGATGTGGTGTGGGAAGAAACCCTATCTTAAGCACATTAAGACATAGGGATGTCCGGCTTTTGTCAAAAAGCAGCATGCGGACAAACTCGAGGCACGCTCAGTAAAGTGAAAGTTCGTAGGATATCCAAAGAACTCCAAGGGATATTTCTTCTATTGCGAAGAGGAACAAAAGGTTTTTGTTTCTCGTCATGCCTGATTCTTGGAAACTGAGTTTTTGGAAAACCAGATAAGTGGGAGCGCGGTAGAGCTGGAAGAAATTCCAGAACCATGAGCCATTACTGAGAGCTTAGTAGAACTAGAGGGTTCAAAAGAACAGGACATTCCTACGCCGCTCCGCAGGAGTAGTAGGCAGTCTCATCTGCCCGACAGATACTACGGTTTTCTCATAGACGGGGATAGAGAGGACTGCGTCATTGATTATGATGAGCCTACTAGCTTCCAGCAGGCCGTTCAGAGCGTTGACTCGGTAAAATGGCTGGATGCAATGCGGACCGAAATGGATTCCATGTACAGCAACAAAGTATGGACGTTGGACGTTGCTCTAGATGGGGTAAAACCCGTAGGATGCAAGTGGATCTTCAAAAGGAAGATTGGTGTAGATGGACAGGTTGAGGCCTATAAGGCTAGACTTGTTGCAAAGGGTTTTCGTCAAAGACCTGGTTTGGACTATGACGAAACCTTTTCTCCAGTGGCTATGCTGAAATCCATTCGGATCCTTCTTGCTATTGCTGCCTTCCACGATTATGAGATTTGGCAGATGGACGTAAAGACCGCTTTTCTAAATGGAAATTTAGAGGAGTGAGTCTATATGGACCAGCCAGAGGGTTTCAATCAGAGTGGGAGCAGCGGAAAAGTATGCAAGTTGCTTAAGTCCATTTATAGACTGAAGCAGGCATCGCGGAGTTGGAACATCTGCTTTGATAAGACAGTTAAAGAATTTGGCTTTATCAAAAATCCAGATGAACCATGCATCTATAGTAGATTTGTAGCAAGAACTGTCGTGTTCCTCGTATTATACGTAGATGACATTCTTTTGATAGGAAATGACATTCCTATGCTACAATCTGTCAAGGGGTTCTTGTCACACAGGTTCTCCATGAAAAACCTGGGTGATGCCACTTACATTCTGGGGATCCGGATCCATCGTGATAGATACAAGAGGATGTTAGGACATTCGCAGTCCAGGTACATCGACACCATATTGAAAAGATTCAGTATAGAAGATTCCAAGCACGGTAATCTACCGGCTTGTCACGGGATCACCCTCTCCAAAGAGATGTCTCCCAAGACTGATTTGGAAAGGGATCGCATGTCTATTATACACTACGCTTCTGCAGTAGGCTCTATAATGTATGCGATGTTGTGTACCAGACCAGATGTAGCTTATGCACTGAGTGTAGTAAGCCGGTATCAATCAAACCCTGGGGAGAAACACCGGATAGCGGTAAAGAACATTCTCAAGTACCTGAGAGGGACTAAGGAGATGTTCTTGGTGTATGGCGGAAAATACCTCCAGATCGAGGCCTTTGCTGACTCCAGCTTCCAGAGTGACAAGGATGATTCCAAGTCCATGTCAGGTTTTGTCTTTACCCTCAATGGAGGGGCGGTGTGTTGGAAGAGTTCCAAATAGGAAACCGTTGCTGACTCGACGATAGAAGCGGAATACATCTCTGCTGCTAATGCCGCAAAAGAAGCCGTCTGGATGAGGAAGTTTTTGAAAGAACTTCAGGTGGTTCCGTCCATTGTTGATCCAATACCTCTGTATTGCGAAAACAACGGGGCTATAATTTTAGCGAAGGAACCCAGGTCCCATCAGAAATCCAGACACATCTTGAGGCGGTATCACCTGATCAGGGAGATCGTAGATCGCCAGGAGATCGAGGTTCGGAGGGTTGCTTCAGAAGATAACACTGCAGATCCATTCACCAAGGCCTTGCCCCAGACACAGTTCGAGCGGCTGATCGAGATGATAGGTCTTCGATATGCCAGTATATGGCCTTAGTGCAAGTGGGAAATTGTTAGTGTATATGCCCTAGAGACCATTACTGTATCATACTAGTTTGTATATTACTTAATGGAAGCTTGGGATATTCACCTTGTATAGACAATCTTGCTCAAAATGGTAGTATGCTACTTGGTTTGTTTCTACTTTAATATGTGCATGTATTTCTTTTAGCATATTGCTTATACATATTAGTAGAGCCCTTAGGATCTATTCTTGATTACCAGCGTTGTGATGGCAGTCACACTCGTGGGGGCTGGGTAATCCACAAGCACATCCTTATACAGGTCCCTAGTCGTAGGACTATCGAGATAGGGCATCGATACTCCGGAGTAGACTAGCATATGCGCTTCTCATCCCAGCAGGGGAGACGGTCTGTCCCACAGCCGTCAGTATGTTGTACTTGAGATAGTATATGGGTGCGCATTAGGTTACGAGTACACTGGACAGGACTCGTCGGGAACTGATTGGTTGGTACTATACCTATCGTCAGTTGTCAGTTCCCAGGTGATATGAGTACAGCTTAGTCCGCAGACTTGACACTGTCACTTCGCCTCGAGTGTATTCCCACTGTACTTTGATTACTACCCTACCACGTCTCAAAGGAGTCGTGCAAACAGGTAGTAGTTGGGTGCAGTCCCGAAGCACTTGGAGGCAGTGACGGTTAGACATGATTCGTCTCTCCCGGTATTGGGGGTTGATATCGCGCTGTGTCTAGGAGAGCCATTACACAAGTAGTCCCTGGCCAGGGCAAGCGAGATATACTGGTAGGTTTCCAGTGTTATCTCAGGGTGTTCTGGGCTACACTCCGACACGACTTGTACCGCTATTAGGGGACTGACGTTTACCGTCCCCTAGGCCCGCCATGCGATATGATCAAATGAACAGACCGGACTGTACGGAGACTGTCACATTCAGGCTCAGTAGGAGTTCAGATGGATTTCACCTCGTCCGTCTTCTTATCAGCATCTACCTAGGGGTCGTTACGCACAGCTAGTACCGCTTGCGGTCTGTGGTTAAACCCTCTGCCAGCGTAGTGTCGAGTCTTTAGAGTCCCACACAGAGAGCTATTCGCCTTTAGGCAAAAGAGTAGAGGTCGCATGGTTTTGCGACAGGTCGCATGGTTTTGCGACAGGGTTCGGTCACATCCGTGCACTTGTGCACGTTTAGTGTCCGGGCAGTTATTACTAGCGGGCTT
The DNA here is from genome assembly GCA_030015575.1 of Agapanthus africanus. Lineage (NCBI taxonomy): Eukaryota > Viridiplantae > Streptophyta > Magnoliopsida > Asparagales > Amaryllidaceae > Agapanthus > Agapanthus africanus. The sequence goes on along the minus strand of JASDDO010000026.1, from coordinate 113,382,259 downwards.
TGGTTTAAGCCAGATCCTAGTATACGTTTTGGGATTGGTTTTATCTCATTTGTATTCGTGTTCCCCGGAACGCGGATACGGGTGTGTATGCACAGTTGACAGAGACAGAGACAGAGGATTCTCATTAGGGTTGTTGACTATTGACTTTTACTAAACCCTAATAAGAATTAGACTTATGATTAACAATAATATTAATTAAGTATTATAGTGACATGGTTAGGGTAGAAAGGTTGACCTTGTTGGCTTGTTGACTTTTCTTGACCGGTTGGCTAGGTTGGACTTGTCGACCACCATCATGATAATGGCTATCATTTGTTTCCATTGACTTGTGCTTGCTTGATGGTTCACAAATTGCATTTAATGCAAGAAATGATATTGTCATTTGTCATGATAACAGCCATCACATTATACTCAATTATTATTACTTGTTATCATAATTTTTTGGATTATGAGAGCTTGGATGGCAAAAGACTTGCTCATTCTTCATTTTCATTTCTCTCTCTTGCTCAAGCTCTCTCCCTCTTTCTCTTGCTCTCTCTCTAGCTCAAGGCAACCCCCTCTCATGAGTTGAGAAACATTGCCTTAGAGATAAAAGAAAACCCATATCACTTCTCTACTCATCCTAGTTCACAAGGTTTAGCAAACCAAGTGTTCTAGTTTCTTCAAGTTCGAAGTAGAAGCCAAAAGGTAGAAGCTTTCGGGTGGATCTATCTTCAGCGCGAGGAGAAGACGAGGTGAGGCCGATCCGTACAACGCAAAGAGTTGAAGACGAAAGAGTTCAAGAAAGGTATAACCTCCTAACCGAGTAGGTAAAACTCTTAGTTAGGATTGTTAGATGGTTGTTTAACAAAGATCCGTATTTTGAGTCCATGTTACCACCTCTAGAAAAATCGTTTTTCATCATTTCCGCAAGCCCGAAAGTACCGGGAGAGGTAATGTGGACTTACACTTTGGTGCACAACAGATGCACTAAATCGAGATTTTTCGTGCATGTCAGATGCACTTGATTTTGCTGTCAGGCACACACGTTGCCTATGGCCGATGTTGTGTGCACACCCATTGCACCTTGATGTTATTTTGTGCACATGTATGAAACATATATGGATTTTGTTTTCCGTGCGCACCGGACGCACGGGGTTTTTTTATATGCGCTTTTTGGGACTGATTTCTTATGGAACAGTACATTTTTATGATATTGCGATTTGTTGTTGTACTGAGCAGGACAAGTCAGATGACGGTACCTGAGTGTGTTTTGCATGCATTGATAGATTTCTAACTGATTCCAAAAAGCGAGCTATAGTCTCAGTATTTTACATATGTGTCCGGTATGACACGAAACATTTAAAACTGGGAACCCTTCTAAAGGTGTTTTCAAAACGGTAGATCGTGCATACTAAACAAAAGATATATAAGTATATGACTATTTTCTTATAGAAACGTCCGCCACTGTGCAGTGTTATGCGCATTGCACATTGACTTTAAGGAATTTGACATGCATTTCCTTCAAGATATTTACATATACAGATTTGATATTTACATGTATTGTTCCGATTTATGGCATATCGGTTTTGCTTTGGATTTGGCATTCGTGTTTTCACCTTAACTCCGATGATTGCGGGATGCTTGACGGAGTTTTGATTTTGAGTTATCTACTCATTACTCATTCGCATGTACTACGCTACGGTGTGTTTTATGTATCGATGATTTCGGAGCCCCGTTGACTTGGACAATTTATTGAAATGTTTTAGAATTTGGGGGGTTTAAATTTAAAATTCGGGGATCGAATTTCTTTAAGGGGGAAGACTGTAACATTTCAAAAAATACAATATTACTTTTGGGAATTTTCATAATTTAATATTAATTTTTAATGAATATTTTAATATCTCGGTATAATTAAATACCAATAAATGGAAAAATTTTAGAAATTCCAAAATACGTTATTTTGTGGAAATATGCCATTTTAAAGTTTTTATGGTTAAGTATATGCTATTTTAGTGTTAAGCGCGATTAAAAATCGCTAATTGGATTTTTGGCTTTTGTGCAAAAATGTGCACATAACATTTTCCACACTTGTCACACTTGTTGCATGTTTTGGATTCATGGCAGTCTAGGGTTGCCATGTTGGATGGGCATGTGGGTTAGCCAAGTTTAGGCAACCATGATGGTTTGAACCATTTGGGTAAGTTGATGAGCTTAATTAAGGGTATGGCTTTGTTTAAAATTGGTTAAGGTTAGGGTTGACTTATGGGTGGGGGCGAGAGAGAGAGAGAGAGATGATGGTTGTTCATTTATTGAGAGAGAGAGAGAGGTGGCTAAGGTTATGTCACACCATTCACTTCAACCCTTTTTCATGTCTTTCAAACCCTTTCTCACTCACACCCCTCTCACTCACATCTCTCACTCTCACACTCAACCACAACAACATCATATACCACACCCCCTCCATCAACTGCAGCTGCTCCTGCAACACGAAAAAAAGGGAAAGGAAAAGAGAATGGCAAGCACCAGCAGCCTGATGCAGCAACAGCAACAGTTACACCAGCCAAAAACAACATCCACTACAGCTGCAACAGCAACACCAGCAGCTGTAGAAGCAGTCCAGCAAAAGCCCTTCCTCTTCCTCTTCTCTTCTCCTTCATCCTAGGACCCCTTGAGGTATAATCTTGCAACCTAACTCCTTTCTTGCTTGATCATGGTTATTTAGCTGAAACTCAGTGTTATAGTGTGATCCAGTGCTAGTTTTAGGTGATTTGAGTGAGATTTGGCCAGGTGATGGAGTTGAATGTTAGCATAGCCTTACTAAGTGTTGTTAAGACCACTTAACCCTAGATCTACTCCAGATCCCAGCAAAAATACCAGATTGTTCGATTTAGTGCCGGTTAGCGTTTTGTCGACTTTTCATGCCTTTCTGGAATCTGCTAGCACCCGGGACCTCCTAAAATAATTTTGAGTTGGCAGTGAATTGTGCAGGCAAGCAGAAACCAATACCCAAAGCTTTAGCCCCAACCACTCTTTTTTGACCGCAGATTAATTCCCTCTGGCCGCAATTTGCGGCCAGAGCTGGAGGGAACTGCCTCGATTTTCATGCATGGCCCTATTTCCTGTAAACTTGACCCCTGGCATGTCCAATTTTGTCTGATTCCAAACAGGGTAAAATCTGGGTTGATTTTCTTGAGTTGGCACATGATTTACGACTTGTTTAGCATGGATTTGTGGTATTTGGAGATTCGTTTCTGTCGGATGACGTTTGAACGTCAACGGCAAAGGGTTAGTGACTGTGATTGCACGCGAGGCTATAGGTTTTTACCTATTGGCGTAGTGTGTACCGTTTTGGTTTCCGACACGGTTTTCATGTGCTTTAGCGTTTGTGATATCCTTGTAGGTACCCCACGTGATGTCGGGGCATTGGAGATGCAAATGGCGACGTCGGCATCAGCACACGAGAAGCAAGGTGAGTAGATTTATATCTACGGGGAGAAGTCGGGTGGATGGCGTATAGCATCCACGCAGTCCGATGTCTAGCATACCATATATACTATATACATACATATATATGCTAGCTTATGTTTGACTGGTTGTTTAGGATGTATTAGGTGTAATATGCATAGGTTAGGGTTAGATGTAACTAGTGTAGTTTCTAGTCGTGAACCTAGAATAGGTTTACCCCCACATGCACACACGTGCTGAATTGCTGTGTTTATACGGTGACGATGAGGATATTGGAGGATATTGGAGATGAGTCGATGAGATTGGGCTTAGAGCCGTGTTATCGGTGATGTGATGTGATTCGTATTTGGGATACGATACGTGATTTTAGCGGGGCTTTGGACGTGTGTTTCACACACGCATTCTTACTTATATAGATGGTATCGACTTATACTAGACTTAGATCAGTACACCAGATTATGTGATATGATGATAATGATATCGAATATGTGATGAGAGAAATGTGATATTGACCCGTACCCAGCTATTGGGATGCCGTACGACGACTTACCGTACGAGCTGTATTTTGATGATTGATCCGCACTCATGACTCGAGGATGTTAGATGATATACGGTATCGTACGCGATACTATTGAGGCGGGATCACCGACTATTATGTTTATATTTACATATATATCGACTCAGATTTAGGTGGTTTCCATACCCCTCCCGATTGACTTGATATTTAGACCTGTAGTTTGCATAGGAGGTGTTAGACTAAACCCGAGTTATACCAATTTTAAAAACTGATGAATAGGGAATATCTTAAAACAAGCAAAGGGATTCTACGGGTATTTTCAAATGACGTATCTTTCTTAAAAACACCGTAGCCCTTACTTTACTAAAAACCCGATTTGTCTTATTTCAAATGGCACAATTGCATGACATATACATACTGATGTAGACTCTTCACTGTTGCGTTGATTTATTCGATTCCGCATCTCCATTGCTATTTGCATTGCATTTCATGTGTTATTGCTATATTACCATCATGCTGTTAGGACACCAGCACAATTATCGATAATGCATATGTTCCACATACATTGTTTGCCGGCTCACACACTTCATCATCGATAATTGCCATGTCACTACACTGTAATACTATTGCATTCAGGATATGACTCTTGCATGGCATACTTGTACATATACTTATCGTACACTTATACTTGTACATATACTTATCGTACACTCATACTTGTGCACCTACCTGTCGTACACTCATATTTATACACATACATATTTGCACATACATGGATGATATTTCTAGATTTGGGGACCGCAAGATACTCTTCAAAACTGATTCATTTTAGAGGAGCGGTTTTCCTCAATATGTGCATATTACCATTCCAGGTTGCATGATAGACAGACGTGCTTGCATTTCTTGTACATGTCGCATATATCATGCATTCGATTATACGCATTGAGATATATTGTTTCCATGATATTTCTGGATTTGGGAACCGTGGATATTTCAAAAGAAAATATGTAATTGTTTTAAAAACCCGGTTACCCTTGATATGATATTTCAGTGCGTCCACCATGTGTTTTCTCGGTGCTAGAGCGACATGTGGAACCCGATTCGAGGAGGCGGATGAGGCCGAATGCGGGTACATGGTGGACCCGGTATGGTACCCCGGGGCTGATTTGTATGTCAAAAACTATCTCTAAACCGCAATCAAGAACGACGTCGTATGAAGCTAGTCGGTGAGTACGGGTCGGTCCACAGGGATTTTGTGAATCTCCTAGTCGCGCTTACTAGTTAATTCCGAAGGGTGTTCGGATTAATTATTAAATCTAAAAACCTAATTAACCTAGGGCAATTATCTAGATCTACTCTTGCTAGGTTTAGGTTTAGGGATGGTTTGGAAATGTAATTAAATCTCACCGCTTTCAATACCCGAATGAAGATCTATGAGGAGTTATGGTAATTATCAATAAATTGAATTAGATCCGTTCGGGAAGGTGTTCTTTCCTCTAGGTTCTTGTCCTTCCTTTAGAGATCCTTACCCTAACCTCCATGGAAAACACGCGCAATCGGTCCTTTACACTACGGTGTCATCGTTACCTCGAGGGATAGGATGCCGTAGGGCGTGGTATGTGCGTGTATGCATGGAGTCCTATTGTAAATATTTGGTGGGTAAGAAAGGGATGAGAGATCTCATCTCTCAAAATCCTTGCTCAAAGCTAAACCCTAAACAAGTTCCTAGGGCATGAAATTAAATCTACCTAGGGCAAGGAATTGAAATCTACACTAAGGCAAGAAATTAAATTACTTACAGATGGCTCTCTCCAAACATCAAAGCAGGGTTGTCAGATCTGAATTTCTGAATTGAAAAGAGGCACCGATGCTCTCCATAAAGAACTTTGGAATTTTTATTAAAAGGAGGTATAAGAATTACAATCTTTAGAGTTCCTATTTATAAAGAATAGGAAACCGTAGGGTTACAATAAGTCGCACATCTGCTATTACAAAAATACCCCTAAGAAACGACCTAGTCAGAGCCATCTTGAATTATGGTAAAAATATTATATTCTAACTGCGCAATACGGCCGCGGAACCGCGGCCTCATCTTGGGTTTGGCCGCAGTTCCGCGGCCAACAACTTGGCTTGGGGTCTGTAATTTTCTGTGCTGGCTCATGTCATTTTGGGCTTCCTGTTTCTTTGGTTTTTTTCTTTAAAATAGCTTCTGATTCTCTTCCAGATTTTCCAGTGAACATTGTAGTGGACTTCTAACCGTTCGCTTCGCGATTTTGGACCTTGCATTGCCTTGCACTTTGTAAACTTTATTTTTGATGTAGGCTTGATCAAGAGTCTTCTGTTTGTTGGTTAAAGACTCACTTTTACATCGTCTTTACATCGTTTTCACTGTTTTAGATCCAAGAACCTGTAACCTGTAACATGTAGCAGACATGCGTCAAAAGCACCCGTTTATTTATAAAAGGAATAAGAATGGGGAATATAATAATACAATATTATGGTGTGAACAAATACCCCCAAACTTATCCATTGCTCGTCCTCGAGCAAACTTATTTTTATTCACTAAAATCCTAACCACACTTTCGCAGGGAAACGCGATTGCACTGAGCACGTGCAACATGCCGTTAAACCTCTAGGTGTCCCTAGTAGGAGGAGTGTTGTCTCTTGAGGGTTTTCAGCGGATACTACCCACAAAATCCTATCAATTCGGCTTTTCGACTTTTGTTCTCCAATTAGGTTTTCTAACAAGGAATTCGATTATCGTCGACTCGTAAATTATCCACCCACATTCTTCACACTTCCTTATCATTTAACTTAAGATTATATATGTTATGCAGACTTACTTAGCTTTCGGCATTTCTTAAGTTTTCCTTTTAGGGTTCCATCTCCATTTAGGAAATTTTATCAACTCTATTAAAGATACAAGTTTTATTCTTCACTCCTTTCTCTCATCTAAATCCCAATCACATACCCCTACGTGTGTCTATAAATCACCCCTACACTTGGAAATTCAAATCAAGCAATCATGTCATTGTCCGTTGTCCAAAGTACTTATTAGTTGGTGAATTTAAATGAATCTTGCTTACACATCCTTCATGCGACCGTTAATACTTCTTAAGGTACCAACAACCGATTACAAGATGTGTTTGCACTTTAAAGCGTAAATTCTAGTCTTGTGACACCCAAGGCTTTAGCAGTGACTCCCAAACCAGTTGGTCTAAGGCACTAGGTGATGAAGTACCCTCGCTAAATATTTTTCTATTTTTACAGCCTTAAGTAATCACAAAAACCAGTGTTCATTTTTTTATTCTTTATTCACTTTTTTTCTTTCTTTTATTTTCATTGTACTAAGGACTTTAGACAAGAGCATTTCAAGGTCTCTTCTACTATTCCAAGTTTCAAGATGCGTGATTGTGCAATTTGTAGGGTATACGTTTTCAGAATCTAGACTTAAGTTAGGAACTATTTTTCAAACTTATACTCTAATAAGAACATCAATACTTTTCCCTTATTTTGACTTAGCCCAAGAAGTGAACCCAAAATTTGCCTATTTCTAAATAAACTACAAAGGCATATACTTTCTACCGTTAAACTTTAAGAAAGGTTATCTTTAGGGTTTTAATTTACTAAGTCTAAGATCTAGTTGTTCCTAGCCAGTTAAGCTATCTGTCAAACTCAAGTAAATTAGCCAAAATTGAATACATAATTTTTTATAATTTTTCAAAAAATTTCAATTTTTATGGGTTTTAATATAGGTATGCAAATGCAAAAAATATGTACAAATGAATGCGAAGGAAGAAGACGTACCGAGCATACCCCCAAACTTGAACTTGACAGTGTCCTCACTGTCATGCTACACCAAGAGGGTCAAAATACGGATACTCCCCTGTTTATTTATTTACAATTTTTTTTAATGTTTTGAATTTTTTTTATAGAAAAAGAAAACAAAAATATATATACATATATACAACAAGGTTCCCCCCAAACTTAAGCTTGGCCTTACACAAGCCAAAGGTTAGCACCAACCATTCAAAAATCTTATCGTGGTAATGGTATAGTTGGTGCCAGAATGTAGTGGAAAGAAAAGAAGTGAGAAGCACACGAGACCGAATGGGAAGAAGAATGGAAGATGGTCTCGGCGGAGGAGAAGAATGGCAGAAAGAAGAAAGAAGTGGAGTACGATCTTGAGGGTGTAAATTTAGTGAATAAATTAGCGCAATTTGTGATGACCGATGTGTTAAAAGCGATTGCGCTAACCTATCAACCCGTCGAGAAATGGGATCAAATCCCTCAAGATTCGCAAGAAAACATGGGTACGCCGAACTTGGTATTGGAGATGAAAGCGTAACGGTCACTTGTTCGTTTGGAACAATAGGAATGACGAAAGGAAGTGAATTAGGAATAGTATCATTCTCACCGTAGTAAACTGTCTCGAACTTGAAATATTCCATTAATGGTTCGAAACTACTGTAATCAACCGAGTCTGGTGGTTCAACTAACTCATCTGAAAATGTAAAGGACTCAAACTCGGGCGGTGAGTCATCAACATCGTCCGAAAAAGTGAAACACTCGTAGGTGTTATCGTCTGTGAGAACTGTGTCAGATTCAAAGGAAAAGGTTTCAAGCTCACAGTCTTCAAGCGGGATCGGAATGATGGAAAGGAGCGAGGGTGATATAGTCAAAGGTTCAGGAGGATGAATTGGAAAATCAGACACATCAAATAAAAATTGTTCAACCTCAATATGGTTCTCAAAACTCTCCTCAATACTATCTTTATAATTCTCCTCAAGATTCAACTCATCCATGCTATTATCATCAAAATCTAGACGCATATGAAGTTCAGGAGAAACATCTAATAACTCGGGATGATGATTTGAACATAAAATCTCAATTAAATCGACAGTTTCACCATCCGAAATATTCCCGGCGTCTATATCCTCAATCAAGTGAAAATCAATTTTTCTAGACACCTCATCAAAAGCATGGATATTTATCGATTTAGGTTCTAGAGTGGAGGTGAAAAGGTCAGAAGGATTAGGTGCGGTTTCACTCGAAAAGGGTTCCTCACAATTTGGTAAATCAAGCACTACAAAATCACACAACTCGTTTTTATTTTCAACAGGTGAACTATTTAGGGCATTCGATGGAAAACAAGAGTTGTGGGCTTCAATTAGGTAAGGGTAGGTTTGATTTGAAAATCCTCTCTCATTCTCACTCTGTCCAACTGCCGTCTCATACATTGAAAAATTTGGAGCCAGCGGGAAACTAGCTACCGGTTCAGCAGGTTGCATAAGGGCGGCCACGGATGCTTCCACATTCCTAGTCATTTTGTTTGTTGCTGTGATATATGCCTCCAACGACTCTTCCAAACTAGACTTAGGTGGTAAAGGGGTTTAGGTAAAAGATTCGAAATCGTGTGGATATGCAAAACTCCCTAATGTCTGTGTGGAAACAGTGTCTAGTGATTGTGGTAAGGTCGGGTAGGATATGTAGGAAGTGGGTGATTGGACAGGGGTAAGGTCAACATATGGATAACAAGGTGAATAATCGTGTGGATCCCTAGAACTAGATGAGTGGAGTGGGGTGAAAGATCGGCTGCAAGATTGAGCAATATGCTCAGCAATGGACATCGGCTTAGGAGTGACAGAAGGACTTGAAAAAGTGGTGTCAACGTATGGAGGTGGTAAAGGTTGACTCGGTTGACACAAAGTGGGTTGAAAAGTCAAACTGTTTCTCCTAGACGCCTCTATTTGATCTTTCAAAGATGTTTTAGGCAAGGAAGGATCGTCTTAAAATTGACCGAACAAATTGACATACGACGCAAAATTAGGTTCGGGATACCAAAGTTCGGCTAATGATTTATTATGTGGGGTACCCATGTTAGAAGAAGGGGAAAGAAAGAAAGTTGGTTGGTGCAAGGATCTATTTGAGGCCAAAAATTTTGCAAGTTTCTAATAAAATTTGTCCTTTTTATTTTTATTCTTTTTCTCTTTATTTGGAAAAATTTTGTTGCAAAAAGATTTTAGAGAAAAATTATGCAACAACAAAATATTACTTACAATCAATTTAGTTCTAGTGGGGCCCAAAATCCTGCACAAGATCGTTATTTGGAAGGGAATATATTTTTAAAGTGCACAAAATCTTGCAGGAATTTCCAGAAAAAATATATGAGGATTTACAGAGGGGAAAATTAGAAATCAAACCGTGAAATTTTTTTGCGATGAACCGTCAGAAATGCCGCGGTTCCGCGGTTTTTAGCACATCAAGGCCGCGGTTCCGCGGTTATTCTGCTGGATCGGGTCCTGGAAAAAACTGTACGGTTCTGTGGTGGCAATCTACCTCTGTTCTGATGTGTTGTTTTCTGGTTTGCTTTCTGGAAATTTCCAGATCCGATTTTCGTGTATCCTGCAAAATTAAAACAACACAGTATCCCTTCCAAAAATAGCAAAATATATATATTTTTATATTTTTTTGATTTTTTCAGATTTTTATGATTTTTTAATTTTAAGATTAACCCGAAATTGCGAAAAGGAAATACTACGCCATCCCCGGCAGCAGAGGGACTACTAGAACGGATCTCTGCATAGTAGACGGTGAGCCTGGCAGAGGGACTACTACCTACCGGTGATTGGTTGGACCTGGCGGTTATCCGGAGGATACTGACCAAAGTCGATAGATGGATACGGGACGACTCGTACTGCCGGGGCCGAGGGCCGATACCGCAGACGGAGCCCGTGGGCTGACCCGGACTGACGGATGCCCGATATATGGGGGGGGCAGACCCGGACTGACGGATGCCTTATATATGAGGATTTATGTGCCGATACTGGGCACGGTTTTCATGATGTTTTCGAGTGTCGATGCTGGGCACTCCGGTTCCATGATTTTGATTATATTCTCGTACTTCCATGCATATGCTTATGATATTTACATGCATGATGCTTATTGTCATTGGGTGACGGGTGGAAAGGATCCACGTTTATACAGACATTGATCACTTACAGACCTGGATTACATTGATCATACTTCATTTGTATATATAACAGGGTATGAGGGCACTGTTATATATACCCTTACACCAATATTAGTGGAATGAGACGCTAATATATGTGTATTGATATCCATTTGATATTTCATCATGTTTACTTCATGCAGACATACATTATATTATGACATGTTATTACCCGAGGCACTGGCACGAGTAGTTAGCACTACCCACATGTATAGATGTTATTTTGCCACATTATCCTATATCAGGCTTACCCTTTGAGGTTTATATTATACTGATCGTATTGACCTAGGATGTCATGCATTCGATTTCTGCTTGTAGATATTTTTCTATTCACGAGTTGGCAACTCACCCCCGTTGTGCCACAGTTCTTGCAGGTTTTGCCGTACAGGTTCCGTAGCGGCATTTTCGGCACATTGCTTTCCTTTGCGGGTGATTTGTTTGGTAGGTGGATTCTTTGCATCAGAACCACCCTTGTTTATGTATTATTCATTGTATCTAGAAAATTCCATCAACCCAAACCTATATATTGTCTCAGATTTAGACACCAGTGATGTTTTATTTTGACCTTCGAGTCACGCCTTGTAGTATATCGGTTTTCATGCTGTTTTGAGTTTTCTTTGAGTTGGTCCTCAACCTTCGGCGTTGTATATCATATTGCTTATGTGGTTGTGACCGTCGTTTGACGAAGAGCTAGCTCCCGCTTGGGGATGTGTTTTATCATTTCGTACATATTATTTATGTTGTACCCCGTTCGGGGCCAGTATTTACAAAAGAAACTCTGCCGAAATTTTTAGAAAAGACTTTACATTTCAAACGTGCACTTTCGGCTTAGTTATTTAAAACCTTGACTTCAAAACATGCTCTTCACTTCTTTAAACTAGTTTTCCTTATTTATTACTTAAAAAGGTTTTAGATTTCCACTACTACAAATAAGGGTTGCCCCTACGGATTTATCGGTAGGGGCAACCCACTGCCCCTACGGATATATACGTAGGGGCGAAAAAAGACCCCGTAGGTGCAAAGGCCGCAGGTGCAAGTTGAGGCCCTGAACGTGCCCCTACGGACAAATTTAAGCCCCTACGGATATATCAGTAGGTGTTATAGCCCCTACGGAGTACCCCGTAGGGGTAATAAAATCATATATTTAATATTTTTTTTTGAATATATTGTATATACCTACGGATATACCCGTAGGTCCCTTTTAGATCCCTACGGCTACATCCGTAGGGGATATAAAGTAGTTCCTACGGTTAAGTCCGTAGGGGCTACTCCCAACACCCTGGACTGATATCAGATGGGAAAATATCAGGAAACCTGATATTTTCCCCTACGGATAAATTCGTAGGGGATAAACACTGGCCCCTACGGACATATCCGTAGGGACAACCCCAACACCCTACACTGATATCAGGTGGGAAAATATCAGGTTTCCTGATAGTTTGCCCCTACGGATATACCCGTAGGGTTAGGGTATGTACCTGCGGCTTAATCCGTAGGTACATATTGTCTGTATTTTTTTTTAAAAAATGGGCTGCTAGATTTTTTGCCGCCCTGTGCACAATACTATATACATCAATCAAATCATATATTGCAGTATTCATAATCACATCTCACGCATATATATAATATACAAAAGAAACCCAAAAACTGAATATGATATAAATACAAACCAATATCAATATCGTTTCAAAATGTAGTACAATGTGATATAAATAAATACATGTTTCAAAAAATAAGAACCAAAAAGCTACCCTAGTTCGGTCCAGCTCCACCTCCGAATAACGTTCGAATAACGCGCGCCTGCTCCTCGGTAAATACACTCTCCAATGCTACATATAAGGGAGTCTGAGCGGCATGTGGAGCTGGCGATGTGGTCTGCGCAGCCGCCGTCGAGGTAGTCGCTTGCGGAGCCGCGGCTGCGGGAGTCTGAGTGGGCGGTGGAGCTACAGGAGCTGTCTACAGAACCGCAGCCGATGTAGTGGCTTGCGGAGCCGCAGCCGAAGGAGATGCATGTGGAGGCTCGGCCGATCTACCCTGTCGCGTCTGGACATAACGTGTATAAGAAGCGTGTAAGAACTGTGTATTATTCGAATTCGTTTCATTATTAAGTTATTTCGAAACCCTGTTTGGATATCTAGTTTGGAAAAGCGTTGTTTATTTTAATTACATATGTATGTATGATTAATCAGACTTAAGTCTAAAACCAAATAAGCTCAACCTATGTACTAATTATGGATATGTTGATATGTATATAATATGAAATGATATTTTACTATAAAGTAGTATACATACCAGCATCTCCTTCAACTCCTGAACGGTGGCCCTCAAGCTATCCAGTTCCTGATGGACATGCCGGCTACTGGAGACGGAGGAAGTAACCGCCGGGGTGGAGTCCAACCTCATATGGGCCCTGCTAGGGCCCAATCCCCGGCCTCTCTCCCAACCTCCGTGGTGCCCTCCGTGTGCGGAGTCCAGAACTGGGGTCAGCAGCCTCGGATCGTTCTGTCCGGTAAAATCGATCCCCGAGGCCTGGGCCTGCTCAACCACCCGCTCCTACACCCACATTAAGCAGTAAAGTATAAGTATAAAATTTAAACTTGAACCTTCCAAAACTAAAATTTCAAATTTGGGTAGAAAAAATATTAACACTTACGCAGTACTCCTGGGTAGCGACGTCGGGACATCGAAGCTCGCCCGTGGCGGGATCTGTCGAGGTGCCGTGGACGGCAAGATATGCGGACAGCACGCTCTGTGTACCACCTGACGCCACGGTCCGAGATGTCTGCAATATTAGAAAGTAACTCTTAATATTAGAAATATTAGAGAATAACTCTTAATATTGCAGAATATTAGAGAATAACTCTTAATTTACCGATAACTCCATGGCTCGAGTAATGTTCCTTGAGCCACCTGTATAAGTGGGGCGACCCCTCTTCGCCGACTTCCTGTTCTCCGTATTCTGAGCGGCCTGTTTCTGCACAACGCATTAACATTTAGTTTTCTAATTAAGAAACACAAAGAAATAAATTATATCATAAATAATGAATTAAATTTAAAATACATACTTGTTTGCGTTCGGAGTCGAAATAAGCGCACAATAGAGGCCATGTCTCTACGTCGACTCTCGCAAACGCCGGAGTAGATAGGAGGGCCGCTCTCTCTGCCTCGGGGGTCGCTATCTACAGGGAGTAGCAGTCGGCCTTCAGCTCATTCCTGTTGTATCGGACCTTGGCCTGCATGTTCTTCATCAGGCCATTGTACAGAGCATGAAGGTCGAGCACCCTCCCCGAGTGATCAGGGTCGGCTACAGGCTGAAAATCGTAATCCAACTGAAAATACAAAAAAAAACATTGTTATTAGATTGCAAGTGTTAATAATAAATATATTGGATAGATCAAATGAAAATATATATTAATACATACCCGAGCCTGTTCAAAGAAGAGGGCGAATGAGCGCTGGTGCTGCTCGCCCCACTCAACGTGAAGTGGATAGTTCTTCACGATCCGGCTCTCGTCCCCCAAATACCGGCCGAACCTCTCGGCATGAGGATCGGTATAGCGATAGTCAAGGGTAAAAAATAGGGGGAATGCTGCTTCCCCCTAGCTCTATTAGGCCTCAGCCTATGGGACTGATTCGGGCCTCGAGTCCCCCTCTGGGGATGGAGAGGCCCTGCGTCTGCACGAAATATCAAGACAATCAATAATAAGACAAAGTTGTATTAAGAAATCAAGGTTAAACAAAAATTCAAGTGTGATATATACCTCCGGTGAATAACGCACGAGCCTGGGCCCGAGCAGCAGCACGAGCAGGACGATAGTTCCTCCGGTGAGGAACAACCGGGGTCCCGGACCCGGACGCATCCCCTCCAACTATAAAATAAACATCGACGCTAAATCTCCATGAAGTTCATATTTATTCTATAGAGCATATGTAAAATAAATAAATATTTTAAATTTATTCATACTAACCTGCAGACGATGCGGAGGGTACGGAAGCGGCAGGAGTGGCCCCTGTGGAAGGTGTGGACGCACCACCTATAATTAGACAATTAAAAATAGATTTTATAAGTAATTGCAAAAAGAATGTGTAGATCAATAATATAACGTTCTAAATCAATATGCATGAACTATAGGACATATAAACATACCCGCAGGTGCGGTGGTGTCACCACCTACAGCTAGACAATAATAAAAATTGCTAAGTAAGAGCAAAAGGAATGTGTATATTTATGATATAGCATTCTAAATCAATATACATACACTATATGATATATAAACATACCTGGAGGAGCGGGGGTGGCCTCTGTCCCAGATGTGGACGCAGGACCAACAACTAGACAATTAAAAATAGATTTGATAAGTAATTGTAAAAAGAATATGTAGATCAATAATATAACGTTCTAAATCAATATGCATGCACTATAGGACATATAAACATACCCGCAGGTGCGGGGGTGGCCTCTGTCCCAGATGTGGACGCAGGACCAACAACTAGACAATCAAACATTGACAATATAAGTAATTTTGACATAAACAGGCATGAATATCTGTAATATTAAATTGGAAATGGATATGCGTGCAGTATACCTGGAGGTGTGGCAAAATCCACACGGAAGGAGGCATCCGAAGGGGTCTCCGATCTGGGTGAAAGACCGGCCCTCTGAAGCTCCCTACGGAGCTCTCCGGGCGGCAGAACCGCTCTGCCTCTGCCTCTGCCTCTGCCGCGGCTGGAGCTCCTGCCGCCCCTCGCTGCTCCCGACATCGTCATCCAATCTAGATAAACGGTTCGTGGACGCATTAGACAATCATTAAAAGTATTGACTATATATGATCTAGAGCGTAAAATGTGAAGTAATAATATAACATTACTGATAACCTTTTTCGTTTCGTGGGCGCATCATACATATCTACTTGGATTTCATCGTCGATGTCATTTCTAACCCACGTAACTTCATGATCGGTCGAAGACAACCCGTCCTTCGAAACAGACGGTCGGAGCACTTTAAGCCTTCTCTCTTCTTCGTCCTCATCGCTGTCCTCGTATTCTGGGACATCGTAGACATCTCTAGGTTTCCATCGGCATACAACACTCCACCCCGGATGCTTCAAACACTGTGAGTAGTATACTTGGAACGCTTGGTTCGGAAAGATAAACGGATCGTCTTGACCGTAAAATCGAAGTGTGTTCACACTGGTCAATCCATATTCATCTTTCCAAGTCCCAAGACTGCTTCTCCACCTGTCTGTATCGGTTCGCGGATCGTACCAAGTACAGTGGAATATATAAAAGGGTTCTGATCGTCCGGGATAGTGGATGCCGAGTATACAATTTAAGTACCCATAGTAAATCACACCGTCCGATCCTACCGTCGCAATACCACTATTCTGAGTGATTCTAGATGTTTCTATGTCCTTAACTTCGAATTTGTATCCAAGGACACCAAATCCTTTGTAATGTGCAACCTCCATACTAGGAAATTGAGCTAAACATCTTGAATCACTCTCAAATGATGCAGACAAGTTCGGATCGTGGATCTAACAAAACAAATTTTACGATAAATACATAACGATACAAGTTTAGATTAAAACTGATAGCAATAAAATATAATTCGAATAACTTACATGCTCTGTGACCCAATCACAAAAATTATCCTGATAGTATTTTTCCAAACGCTCTTCGTTCCAATCAGGATGCCCCTCACGTACCTCGTTAAAATGAGTTCTGTTTTTGACAAATAATTGTGACATTAATATTATGTCATTTCATACACACACAAACACAGATATAACAATTAATCCAAAAGAACTTACTCTCTAATTTGTTCAAGACATTCGCAATTAAGCAAGATAAACCGGTATATCTTGTTGATAAACATAGTGTCTACCCTCTTATACTCGGCTTTACCATATGGCCCGTCTTGAATTCTTCGTGGTCGGTTAAGCCTTGTCTCAATGTTCTCGTCCAGATAGCGGGAACAAAATGTGGTTGCTTCATCAAGAAGATAACCTTGCATGATAGAACCCTCTGGTCGATTTTTATTGCGTATATACTTCTTAAGAGTGTAAAGGTACCTAATGAGAATATGTTGAATAAATAAACACGGGCATACATGACAAAAATAAATTTATAAATTGCGTGAAACGAAAAATTACACGTACCTCTCGACGGGATACATCCATCGATATTGTACCGGTCCGGCTAACTTCGCCTCAGTTGCAAGATGAACCGTCAAGTGTATTATGATATCGAAGAATGACGGTGGGAAAATACGCTCAAACTTTCAAAGTATCAACGCAATAGAATTTTCTAGTTTATCCAGCGTCGCAACCTCCAGCGTTTTACCACACAACTCCCTGAAAAAACAACATAGGTCGTTGATTACTAGACCAACCGAGTTGGGGAGAGAAGTCCTGAGGGCTAATGGAAGAAGGTGCTCCACGATAACATGGTGGTCATGACTTTTCAGCCCATCGATCTTGCCCTTCACAATTTTTATTTTCTTGCTGAATGATCCTGAGAAACCTGTGGGGACTTTCAAATCATGCAACACCTGCAGGAATCTTTTCTTCTCCGGTTGTGACATATGATAAGCGGCATTGGGAAGTACAAACTTGCCCGGTTTACCCGCTACCGGTTTAGGGTGCAGTTTACTTCTTATTCCCCACTCTTGTAGATCCATCCGGGCATTCATGTTGTCTTTCGATTTCCCGTCTTTACACAGAAGCAAGTTAAGTATGTGCTCTGATACTCCCTTCTCTATATGCATGACGTCCGGACAATGACGCACTGAATTTGTAGACCAGTACGGAAGCTCGAAGAAAATGCTTAACTTGTTCCAATATTGTGGTTTGACCTGTCTCGTCGGATCCATCCCGAAGGTCACGTTATTGTAACCATCCCATTTAGCAGTCACGTCCTCTCCGGACAATGGGGATGGAGGCCCAAGAACCTCCTGATGACCATAAAAGTGAACCGTGTCTAACCTGTAGGGGTGGTCTGGAGGCAGAAAACGTCGATGGCCGCAATAACAAACCTTCCTGCTAAAATTCAAAAATTTTGATGTTGTGTGTTCATGGCAATGAGGACATGCTTTGTGACCATGTACGGACCAACCTGAAAGCATTCCATATGCAGGAAAGTCATTAATTGTCCATATTAAAGCCGCACGCAGTATGAAGGTTGTATTTGTGTTTGAATCATATGTCTCTACACCATCAATAAACAAAGTTTTCAGCTCCTCAATCAGAGGTCGGAGATAGACGTCGATATTGTTCCCCGGTGAGTTTGGTCCGTCGATAAGAAGAGGCATCATAAAGTATGATTGGTCCATAGCCAACCAAGGCGACAGATTATAAATTATCATTACAACGGGCCATGTACTGTGACTTCCAGCCATATAGTTGAATGGGCAGAAGCCATCGGCAGCCAGTCCGAGCCGGACATTGCGGGGATCGCTACTGAATATTGCGTGCCTCCTATCGAAATCCTTCCATGCCGGTGAATCTCTTGGATGGCTCTTTTTTCCATTTTCGCTTGGAGGAGCACGATGATGCCAAATCATTGCCTCGGCTGTTTTCTTGCACCTGAATAGCCTCTGTGTTATGGGAAAATATCGTGCTATCTTCACAGGTATATCAGGCTTCTTATCAGAATCTTTCGGCTTATACCTGGCCTTTCCGCATGTTGGACACTCTTTCAAATCTGAATTCTCTTTCCGGTACAACACGCAATTTTTAGGACATGCTTGAATCTTCTCGCACTTTAGACCCAAATCAGACATCATTTTCTGGGCTACGTACCAGCTTTCGGGCACATTATTTCCCGGAGGCATAGAATCTTTCAAGAACGAAAGAAGCATTGTGAATGACTTGTTGCTCCATCCATTTAGGCACTTAATTTGGAAAAGTTGGACGAACCATGAGAGGGTGGAATACTTCGCATTCTCATAAATTGGTTTCCTAGCATCATTCATGAAATTTTCATATTTATCCGCACGCGGTCCTTGACCGGAAGGAATGTCATCTTCGGTACGAATAGATTCACCTAGGGCAGCCTCTACCATATCCTCCATTTCTTCTGATGGAAATAAATTTCCGTATCCTGCCGTATTACCGAATTCTTCTTCTTCTCCTGCCGCATTATCGTGTTCTCCTTCTTCTACCGCAGTACTGCATTCTTCTCCTTCCCCGTGATATTTCCAAATTGAATAAAGTCTAGTAAACCCATGTTTTACAATATGAAGCTCTGCCAATTCTACCTTCTGCCAGTACTTATTGCCACATCTATCGCACGGACAGAGAATCTTCTCTATTATGATCTTATTATGTGCTCGTGCAAATTCAAGGAAAGCAGCAACCCCTGCGACAAACTTAGGTTGCATACGTTGTTTCCAATCCACATACATCCAGTCATTAACTCTGACGTACTCATGGGCCATGTTAGACTGAATAACATATAAATTGTAGGTTATGCTGACTATATTGAGAAATATAAGAACGGGATAGTTACTGACAAAGGAGAAAATCCATGTATATGCTTTGTGTGTGCGTTTGTCGTTGAAAAGAATAAATTATCGCACGTTATGTTGACCGATAGACGGGGACTAAGTGGCGCTTTTAATTAGTTTCATATATGGCTATCGATGGGAATATGAAGGTTTCATATTATCATATATTGGTTTTAACCCGAACATCTCGAGTCGCTCTCTGATTATGCGTTTGTATGTATGTGTTCCAGCTGTCGGGGGTAGGCTTCTATCCCATTAAGAATGTATAGAGCGAACGCCCATCACTTGTGCTTTCAACCGTTTCGAGTAAATTTCGGCAGCACCTCCCCGCTGTTCTCCGAGTACACTGTAATAGAATAGATAATCATTTCAAAGCTGTGAAACAATGTTGAAATGAACATCTAATCTATCTTTGTACACGGAGAACCAGCGGAAAGGTACCGACGAAATATCTTGAAACGGATGAAAACACAAGTGAATGAAGGCGTTTGCTTTATACATTCTTAACTTGTCCACACGGGACAAATCTATGGGTTACCATACGATTGAATTTTCTCGTCGCGCAGACTATACGACGGTTGTTAGTATCGAGCTATACTGTCCGATATTTAACAACCTTCGTATAGTTCTAGGTCACGACGAGTATCGCACGTATGTTAACCGATAGACGGGGACTAAGTGGCGCTTTAGTTTCATATACGGGTATCGATGGGAATATGAAGGTTTCATATCATCATCGAGTATCATATATTGGTTTTAACCCGAACATCTCGAGTCGCTCTCTAATTATGCGTTTGTATGTATGTGTTCCGGCTGTCGGGGGTAGGATTCTATCCCATTAAGAAAAAAATGGAATGTATTTCGCTGTGAGAGACTCTTCAAAGAAATGGAGGAAGAAGCACTAAAGAAAAAAGAGAGAGAAATAAGAATATAAAGTTGAAACTAAACTTGAGTTATCCGTTGAAATCATAAAGCATAGGAAAGTTGATTGAGTCTTGATCTATTGCTCTTTCTTCGCATTATCTCGTATGTCCATTTATAGATTTTAATGCCACATGAGATGTAATCAGTCCGCTCCCTATGGTTGTATTAATGTCAGCTCTTACACAATATGGGTATCTGCCTTACCATTAAGACAACTATGGAATATGTTAATTTAAAATGTAAGGCTAGCTTTCTATGTATTCTGAGGGACTGCTTGCATAGAACTTAGCTTGATCCTCTCAATAATTACACATAAATATGCTGACATGCCTCTCATAACCCTAACCCCAGCCCCACAGTAACCCTAACCCTAGCCGCAACCCTAACCCCAGCCCACCGTAACCCTACCCCAGCCCCACAGTAACCCTAACCCTAGCCCCAACCCTAACCCCAGCCCACCGTAACCCTACCCCAGCCCCACAGTAGCCCTAACCCTAGCCCCAACCCTAACCCCAGCCCACCGTAACCTTACCCCAGCCCCACAGTAACCCTAACCCCAGCCCCACCGTAACCCTAACCCCAGCCCCACCCCAGCAGCAGCCGAACCCCAACCCTAACCCTACCCCGACCCCGACCCCGACCGCCACCGCGCCCCTGCCCAAACCCAACTCTCGCGCGCGCAACCCAGACCCAGCCATGAATAATCCAAAAATGCTTTAATTTACCTCGAGATTTATACCTGAACGGGTGCGCTGGTTACTTGGAGCGACGACGGCGTCGAATTGGTGAAGAAACCGGCGGTGGCGACGACGGTGGCGACGAAACCGGCGGTGGCGACGAGGGTGGCGACGAAATCGGCGGTGGCGACGACGGTGGCGACTCTGCCCAACGACGGTGGCGACGCGACGGTGGCGATTTAGGGTTTTTCGCGCGCGTTTGAGGGAGAGAGAGAAAATGAGCGTAGGCTTTTCGATCTGGCTTTGTTTTAAATCGATATTTACTTGCCCCTACGGATATATCCGTAGGTCCTTTGTTTGCGCCACCGTAGGGGCAAACACCAAATTAAGAATTAATTTTTTTATTCTTGAACTTCAGTGCCCGTAGGGGCAACCCTTTAGCCCTACGGAGTAATCCGTAGGGCCAAGTAAAATCTGCCCCAACGGATAATTCCATCCGTAGGGGCAACCCCCTATTTTACTAGTGTTCTGGGCTTTTGGCTTACTTAGATTGGATGGGGTCCTATAGACTTCATATGATTCAAGTGCCAGTCACGGGTTATTTCGGGTCGTGACATCCACGTGAGAAATCTATAAACAATACGCAATCGTAAAGCTATTAAAATCAATTCCGGAAAACCAATATAGCACACGGTGCGCTCATAGGTTAGAATTTATAGCCCACGTATGCAAAAACAACCAAACAACTCTCGTCGTTGACGTACAAATATCAAAAAACCTACTACAATATAAAATACCAAAACACGAATTCATAAATCACAAATTCCATATTCAGCAACCTAGGAAAATGGTCCCAGATTTCACCCTATGCTAAACTAGGGAATTTTGCATACAGGGTTAGTCTAAATATCAGATAACAAGACTACTGACAAAAAATCACCAATTTCCACTCTGATCTGGCAGCAATTTGCGGCCACATGGAATTTATTTGCGGCCTCAAAAGAACAATAGGGGCTAGGGTTTCAGTTGTTTCTTCATAGTTGCCTGCACATCTCACTGTCATGGGAACTTAATTTAAGGTGGTCTCGGGTCATCCCAGATTCCCATTTACACTCACAAACTGTCAATTAACTGATGTCGGAAAGTTCTAAGTTCACATTTTGGGTTCGTTTCTATGGCTCAGGTCAGGTAAAATCATCATTAAGGTTTTACAAACTCTCACAACACTTCAATTTACCAATTACAGGTTATGTTTCTCACTAAACCCTAACTTGGAATTTCTAAGTTCACAATTCTAAACAAGTTTAACTCTAAACTAAGCTAGGATGGTATTAAACTCAAAACTAAACTAGGGTCTAGAATTATACCTCATCTGGGAACTCAAGAATTTTCTTGTGTTGCTTAAAGTCTTCAAAATCTAACTTTGATTGGTCCAAATTGTTGAGGATGAGGAGGGGATCATCTTTAATGAAAGGAGTTTAGGGTTTTGATGAAGATTTTGAGATGATATATGGAGGTGGAGGTGGAGGGAAGCTTGAGGATGAAGGAGGTGAAGAAAACAATAGGGTGAGGAAATGGTGGCTTCCCCCCTCTCTCTTCTTATTCTCACCCTCTCACAACTCATGTCTCACTCTCTCTCTCCAATAATTCACACTCTTTTCTTTTTCTTTTCCTTTTCTCATCTAAACCAAATAAAACCAATACCACAAACAAACTTAAAACAATATGCAACAAAATGCAACATTCCATGGTTCACTAACAAAGGAAAAATGTAGAAACACGGATTTGGCTTAATCGCGATTAGTAGTGCACTAATCAATTTTTATTCAAACTGCAAATAATTAATTATAAAAATGCCAAATCCGATAAATATATTTTTAAATGAATAAATCATTTTAATTTCCAATTATTTCACAATTATTGGTATATATTTATATTATTTTACGAAAACCCCAAATTTGCAAATCGGGTAGTTTCCGCGAAATATATATTTTAATATTAAATTCCAAAAATAATATTTTATATTTTCTGAAATGTTACAATCTTTCCCCCTAAATAAATTCGGTCCCCGAATTTAAATTTAAACTCCTAAATTCTAAAACATTTCAACAATCAGCTCAAATCCACGGGGCTCCGAAATCACGGAAGATATAGAAATACTACAGCGCATCCCGTGCGCCTGAAAACGAGTACAAAACTCAAAATTGAACTCCGTCAAGCATCACGCAAATCATCTGATTTGCACGCATATCCTCGGAGTTACAATAGAGATACAGATCTCAAAATCCACTACTGAAATCCAACATGCACTAGTCAAAAACTATAATACGTATATAGTACGCATCCTTGAAAAATCTTCTAAATACTGAATAAACACATGCAAAATCTTTTCTAAATCACCGTGTGATGCGTAACTCACGGCACAAGTGATGGACGCTCATTTGTAAAGTAATAAATATACGTTCATATATGTTTTGCGAAAATATACGTTCCGCCCTTTGAAATATCCTAAAAGGTTTTCTTTTGTAAACGTTCGTGTCACTCACGGACACGTAGAAAATAGCGAGACAATATCTCCTTTTTGAAAAGTTCTTGTTAAACTTTTTATGTATGCAAAGTAATCAGGTACTGTCCTCAGATCAGTCATGTTCGGCTACAACATACTATAGTGCCTATTATGAAAACAAAGTACTCAAGAGCAAAATCAGCCTCAAAAGGCGTATCCAATAATCACGTGCGTCTGGTGCGCACTGAAATCAAATCCAAATACAAGTGCCACAATATGCACGAAAGAAAACTAAGTGCAACGGGTGTGCACGAAAGCATCTGTCTAGTGCAACGGGTGTGCACGACAACAATATCTAGTGCATCTATTGTGCACGAAAATCTCAATCCAGTGCAACTAACATACACGAATGAAAATCCCAATCGAGTGCATCCGGTGTGCACAAAATCACATTTTATATCATGCGCTTAACATGCGTGAAAATCCAAATCAAGCGCATCTATCATGCACAAATGAAATCTAAATCAAGTGCATCCGACATGCACGAATAAAATCTAAGTCAAGTACATCCAACATGCACGAACAAAATTTCAATCAAGGGCATTCGACATGCACAAATAAGATCTCACTCAAGTGCATCCGATGCGCAGGGAATCCAATACCAAGTGCCTAATATGCGAAAAAATCCAAATCAACGCGCCAGGTCCGTAAAAAGCATATAGTGCAGTAGCATGCAAGAAAACGATCGTTAAGTGCAAACGCACATAAAAGCACGAATGCTCAAAGACATAAATCGGTGCAACAAATGCACGAAATACAAATCCGGTGCACTAAATACAAATCCGGTGCACGAAATAGAAATCCGGTGCAACAAATGCATGGCGTAAAAATCTAGTGCAACCAATGCACAAAATACAAATCGGGTGCAACAAGTGCACGGAAACGCATCAATAACTCAAATGCGTATAAAAACAACATCGAGTGTACCAATGTGTCTAAAATCATAAACGTGTGCACTATGTGCACAAAATCCGTATCAATGCACTGCAAGCACATGTGAGCTATACCGAGTGCATAATCAAATCGAGTGCGTGCCACATACAAAAAATCAAATCAACCGTTTGAAATCCACGAAATCATAAATACGTGCTACCAAGGCACAAAATCGTAATCAAGTGCAATAGATATGCACAATTGCAAACCAACACAACGGTGTATAAAACGTATATCAAGTGCAATAACTATGTACAAAATGTAAATACTCAGTAGTTGCAGCCATGGTGCACGAAAACAATATCATGAAACTCAATCATCAAAACTCAAATCCAAGCGATATAAGCGTGATATTCGGAGCACAAACGCAAATCGCAACAAATGACATTGAGGTACACCTCCTACAATGTCGAAAAAAATATCGGTGTGCCCAAAATTGGCAGAGCAAGAACATCCGCTTGCCTCCTGCTCACGGTCTGGCGTCCTCTGTCTCTGGGTCCTCGTTATCTCTCTAGCTTACCAATCTCACAATCCATCGGCTCATCGGCCCGGTCAGGTGTGCTAACGGAAATGATTCCGCTCTGACACTCCTCTGGTCATCTCTTGGCCAATTAGCATGACCACTCGTCAAACAGCACGTCACTGGCGTCGGCCTCTGGCCTTCTGAATACACATGACACAACTGATCCTAGGTGCAAATCTTATCGTAGTAGTGTCCTGGAAGGAACCTGCTCAAGGTCTCTTCCAATCTCGCCTATGCCGAACTATACGGAGGCTGGTACTCTTAGAAAATCTTCTCTCGTTTTCTGGACATCTACGTTCTGAGCACAGCATTTCCTCGGGAACTGGCTATATCCCAACTCATCTGTTTACATATCAGATCTCTAATCTCAACGGGGAGTAACAACAGCTCGTTAACATCTCGCACGAACCTCTTATTCCGCTCGTCTTTATCATTGTCCACCTCGATGTCACGTCTTGCTATCTGCGAACTGCAATTGTTCTCGGTTACACTCAATCCGGAGTCTCTCACAGGGACTCGAATCTATGAACTCGGTATCTTCATCACTCTGTAAAAGATATCTAGCTGAACATGTCCTCGAGAACTCGTCCCAACCATCGAAGGAACACTCTATATTCGTCTGTTCTCGATCAACTCACAACGCATCTGGGTGAGGTCCTCTATCCGAAGCTGGTCAACTCACTGATCTCCTATCGGATCATCCAACGACAACGTTCTGTCTGAATCGACCTACTTTAGATCTGAGTAAGACTCTCCACACTGGAAATCTTCAACTCCCGAGTCGCTCAACTCAAGATAGACTAGCTATCCCTGTCGCATCTCTGCCTGGAAGCCCCAGCGATCTCAGTTCGTAAGCTCTGGAAGTGACATCCCATCAATCTCAGCAACAGCTGGGTCATCTGTCTGCCAGGTAGATGACATCACAATCTCTGAGGTAGGCTGTACATCAACAGTCCTCTCACAATCCGGCAGCCTCTATCACTGGCCCGATCATACGGTGCAAAACCGAACACTTGCTTCAAACAAGAGGTCACAACGCAAACACTAAATCGATACGTTCCCATGTCACCAGAAAACACGATGGTCAGTTCTCGTCTGTGAAGAGCTCGCCCTGACCGCATCACTAGCAACAGCTCAATCTGCGCTCAAACTGTGGTGACAGGAACCTCAAGTATGTATCGATGAAGACAGATCAAAGGAATGAAAAGAATCAACAGATCCCAAAATGGATATATGATCATAAGAAGGAACGAAATCAATAAGAGTATGATCATGGAAACGAATAGAATCAAGGATCTCAAATGGATGTATAATCATGGGGACGAAGAGAATCACAGATCTCACAATATGTACATCTTAAGGTTTCTTAAGTGGAGTATCGCATCGTAAATATGCCGCGGAACATACGTACGGTACGTCTCTCAACTCAAGCTACCTACTCCATCAATCAGGGTCAGCCTATGAAACAAATGTTCGGGTCTAATGCCCCCATGTTCAAGTCTAAGTTCCGTAAGGTCAAGCCTAGGTTCCGAAATAGATTACGCCCCAGACTCCACATAGTCAAACCTAGACTCGAACCAAGGTTAAACCTAGCGCTCTGATACCAACTTTGTGTCACGACCCAAAATTAGCTCGTGACCGGCACTTAAATCACACAACGTCAAAAAGCGTAACGTAATTCAAGTAAGCCGAAACCCAGAAATCTAAACCTTTTTAAGAAAATAAAAGAGGTGGAGTTTTGAAAATAATTTATGATGAAATCAAATGTTTTTCTTAAATGCATAAATAATAGAACATAAAAATGCAAGTGGATTTACTAGTTGAAGAAAAACATGTTTCGTCTTTTAAAAATTTGGGTAGCACCTCCTTTGTAATTTTTGATCTAAAACCACAATACGTGATAATATAAAGGCATCCCCAAGCGGGAGCTAGCTCTTCGCCAATCGGCGGATCCATAACCACGCAAAGCATATATATGAGTATACGACGCCCAACGGCGAAGATCACCACAAAAGATAAAGAATAAGGCGAGATATCAAAACCACAAGTAGCGGAATACCCCTCGCTCTAAGTATCACAATCACAAGTCTCACTAAGTCTCATTACTTATACAAATACTAGTTTGATTGATGGAGTTGACTAGATACAATATGAATGATAAATACAAGAGGGGTACGATCCAACATGTACCACCTACCAAAGCAAAACACCCGAATGCAGCTGTGTGCCGGCGATGCCGCTACGGATCCATGCGGTCAACCTGCAAGAACTGTGGCACAACGGGGGTGAGTTGCCAACTCGTGAGTAGAAAACATCAGCAGGTAGAAATCGAATAAAATAATGATTTCCTAGGTCAACTATATCATAAAGGTAATACTATGATATCTAGGATGACCGTATGTAAACATGTGCTAACAATATAATCAATGCCTGTATGCATGTGGATATCATCTAACAAAATAATAAATGCCTGTAAGCATGTGGATCCTGTCCACGTGTCAACCAATGACACAACTACATTATGCATGTAAATATCATAAAAGCGTATGCATGAAAGTATGAGGATATAAATCAATGTGTGACCCTCGCGACACATCACAATCATGGAACCTGAGTGTCCAGCATCGACACTCGAAACATCATGAAACCCGTGTCTAGCATCGATACATAAATCCTCATATATCTCAGGCGTCGCATCCTCAGATCGGCCCTCAGGCCCCGCCTACTCTGGTCGGCCCTCATATCATCTCACTACTCCGGTCGGTATCTACCGGATAACCGCCGAGTCCAAATACTATCACCAGTAGGTACTACTCTCTCTGCCAGGCTCATCGTCTACACCATGAAAACCACCTTTCGCCCCGGTGAACCATACCGGGTCCACCATGTACCCGCAGACGGTGCCTCCCACTCCTCGAATTGGGTTTCACATGCCAATCTCAGAACCGAGAAAACACATGGTGGACGCACTGAAATATCATATCAAGAGAAACCGCCGGGTTTTTAAAACAATACATACTTTCTTTTGAAATAACCACGATTCTCAAATTCAGAAATCTCATGAAAACAACATATCTCAATGCTTATAATCATAAAGCATGATGTATGCGACATATAACAGAAATGTAAGCATGTCCGTATATCATGCAACATGGAACAGTAATATGCACATATCAAGGGAAAACCGCTCGTTTAAATCAATCCAGTTTTAAAATATATCCCGCGGTTCCCAATTTCTCCAAAGTCTAATGCAACATCGTATAAAGGTGCATATGTAGCTATAGCAAGTAAATTATGCAAGGAGTCATATCATGATGCAGCAATTCTACTGTGTAGTGACATGGCAATTATCGATGATGAAGTGTGTGAGCCGGCCAATCTGTGTAAGTGTGACATACGCATCATCGATAATGGTGTGGGTGTACTAGCACAAATATATATAATGTAATGAGAGTGACATGAAAGTAGCATAATGTAAATCGTATGCGAAATGCTTCCAGGTATACGTATCTACAAAATATCCGAGTCGATGAATCTAATAATCGGCATCTAGCCTCACAACATCACGTACGGTACAATATATCGTAAGGTATCCTCTAGTCAAGGGTATGGATCAATCATCATAAAACTCATCATGTACGGTAAATGATCGTACGACAGCATTAAACCATCATGGATCCTATCAACTTATATGACAATGAGGGGTATGGACCTAACGTCTCGTACGACATATCACTCAAGATTCACAACAATATATATCTATATACCTATATCCTATGTCACATCCATAACAATCTCATATCAGGGGACTGGCAAAGGTATCAATCATCTCTTATCGACTCGCATCCGTATACCGACATATCAAACAAGTCATCATATCACATCGTATATTCTTTTCATCACATTAAGTCAATTTTATAAATACATTCTACCTTATACAACAAGTGTCATGCTACTCTAAACTCATACCTATTCTAGGGCAACTACATACCTATAAGTCATGATTCACATTCACTTTTCATATCCCTAAAGCTTTCATCTCATATCCCAATATATATATATATTTTATCACTCCTATCATCTCTAACTATCTTTTAAACCATATCCCTAGTTTTCTAATCTAAGTATCTACAACTGTATCCTATAGATCGGTTTCCATATATATAATTTGCAGGGTTACTATACGCCATCCACCCGACTTCCCCTGTAGATATAGATCTACTCACCTTGATTCTTGCTTGCCGAAGTTGATGACGCCATGCTTGTTCGCCTCGGAATCTACGCGAAGGTACCTACAATAATACACAATCGCAATCGCTATTAAAATCGACTCTGGAAAACCGATACGGCACATGGTGTGCTCATAGGTTAGAACCTATAGCTTACGCGTACAAAAACAATCAGACAACCCTTGTTGTTGACGTACAAATGCCCAACAACCAAATATAACTCAAATACCAAAGCTCAAGTTTCAGAATCGCAAAACACAAAAACAGCGACCTAGGAAAACCACTCCCAGATTTCACCCTAGGCCAAACTAAGGGATTTTGAACAAAGGGTTGCTCTAAGTATCAGATAAGTAACTCATTGACCAAACATCACCCAATTTTACCCTGATCAAGCAGCAAATTGCGGCCTGGAGGAATTTATTTGCGGCCTGGGAAAAGAATGGGGGCCTCGGGTCTTGGGGTTGGCTTCTAGATCACCTGCTCATCTCTTTATGTCTGCTAAATAAATTTTACTGTCCCCGGGTTACTCTAGATTCCCATATACCCTCACAAACTGTCAATTTAACCGACGTCGGAAAGTTCTAAGTCCGTGTTTGGGTTTTATTTTCTGTTCTAGGTCAATAAAACACCACTCAAGTCTTGTTAACAGCCACTGCTCATCATCAATTCACACAATTTCCCAAACCCTTCTCTTGATATTTCTGTAGGGTTCCTAGACACGCTAATGAGGTCTCACAAGGCATCAACCATGCCAATTTGAAAATTTTCAAGTGCCGAGAAACCCTAATACGGATTCGTTGACTAGAGTTTAGGCGAAAAGTGAAACTAGTTAACATTTTAACTAAAAGAAAGAGGCTACAACCTATGTAGATCCGGTTCTCCACTTCCTTAGATCCACGTAGACGTCCTCTCGCTGTCCATATCGGATCTCGGACTCTAGCATGGGCTTCATCGGAGAAATGAGCGGACTAGTCGTCGGCTACGATGCCGAAGATGATCTACGTCGAGGCAACACAAGATCAAGCTCTAACTTCACCAAGTCGTGAAACTTGTGAAGAAAACACCCTATACTACTTGGCAAGAGGTAGAGGGTGAAGAAATAGGAGGTGGGTTCACTTTAGAATTGGATTTCTCACTCTTTTACTCAAGATGCCATTAAAGCTAGTAAGCTTTTCTTCTTGTTCAAGAGGAAGAAGATCAAGAAAGAATATGATAAGTGTTTTTAAAAAGAAAAACAATATGAATACTTATCATATCCTAACCTTGGTTAGGTGTAGAGAATAGACCATGGTTACTTTTAGTGGTTAGGGTTAAGCATGAGACAAGAATGGTGGACTTGTTCAAAACTTCATGAAGCTTCAACAAGCATCCAAAGAAAGCCACCATATCATATTTATCTTTTCCATAATGGAAAAATAAATAAATAAATAAATAAGCAAATAAACAAAACCCTAATCATTAACTTAACCATGGTTTAATTCTTTGCACAAACCCAAGTGAGTATGTATCATCAAACATGATACAATCAAGTGCACACAAAATATATCACACATACAATGTGCACATCAAGTGAGAAAATCCTTTTAAAATGAACCAATACTAGTTAATGCAAAGTAATATATCAAATATATAATTATACATTAAATCATTAAATCAATACTTGATTCAATGATCCGGTCATGTCACACATAACCGACTAGTATCCAATGTATCGACTTATCGAGTCAATCTTTGATTCGATAACTAGGTTATATCGCATACAACCATTCGAAACATTCATCGCGAGAATGAAATACGGTATCACATACACGCATTATTCTCGGTCCCGCACATATCTCATATGTGCACCTATTTCGTTTCGCTTGAGCCAGGAAACCTCTGTGTAGGACTCTAAAGACTCGTCAATACGCCGGCAGCAGATGATGATCATATCAAGCACCTACAAGCCGCAAGCGGTCTGCCAAACGTAACGGCCACCCGGTTATTGAGCGATCAGAAGATCGACGAGCAAGCCCGCCCACACTCCTGTGAATCCAACCAGTAACACTTACCGTGCAGTCCGGTCTGTTCGTCTGATATGTCGCATATCAAGTCTAGGGGTGGTAAACGTCAGACCCCAATAACCGATAAGTCGTGCCGATGTGAGGCTCATAACGGGTCGAGAAACTACTGGTAACACTTACCAGCAAATCTCTGATCAGCCCTGGCCAGGGACTTCCCTGTTACGGCCAATCGAGCACAGTGCAACATCAACCCCAATACCGGGAGAGACGAAACCCCTCCTATCGCTCATTGCCTCCATGTGACTCGGGACTGTACCCAAAAACCACCGTTTTGCATACCCTCATGGACGTGGTAAGGTGGAGATCAAAGCACAATGGGAATCACACAAGACTCTATGACGATCTCGGGTCTACAGACTAACCTGCACAAGTGTCACCTGAGAACTGCCATCTGACGTGAGGTATAATACCATCTGGGAGTTCTCGGCGAGTCCGTCCAGTGTACCCAGTCTCCACTGAGCACCCGTATACTATCTCTGATGTCAAACACCAATGGATATGGGATCATCCATCGCCCGTCTTATAGGTCGAGAAGCGTATACGCTAGTCTACACTGGTATATCGATGCCCCGTCTCGATACACCCACGACTAGGGACCTTGAAGGATGTACCTATGGACTACCATGTCCCCACTAGTATGATCTGCATCATAGTCCAGGTAGTCAAGTACACATCCTAAGGGCTTTACCAACATGTAACTATAAGACAGTTTAAAGAGACAAGTGTACATGTTAAGATAAAGAGCAACCAGATAGTATACTATCATATTGAGCAAGAAAGTCATCTCTATATATGTCCAAGCATCCAATATAATATACATCATCTGTACAATACTGCCTCTAGGGCATACATACAACTAACAATTTCTAACTTCACAAATCTACATTAAATCAACTTCTAAACTAAACTAGAATATAAAGAACTAAAAACTAAACTAAATGGAAGAATTTATACCTCCATTGGGCAACTCAAGAAAAACCCCCGCTTCCTAATGTCATCAATATCCAACTTTTCTTGGTCCAATGTGATGAGGTTGAGGAGGGGATCAACTTTTATGAAGGGGTATAGGGTTTCGACAAGGTTTTTAAGATGGTTCATGGAGGTGGAGGTGGAGGGAAGTGAGGAGGAAGAAGAAGAATTAAAATGATGGGGGAGGAAATGGGTATGGCTGCCCTCTCTCTCTTCCTCTTATTCCCACCCTCACACTCATATCTCAATCTCTCTCTCTCCCTCCAATCATTCTCCTTTTTAACCTTTTCTTTTTTCTTTTCTTCTTCTCACAAATAACACTAACACAATAAAAACATGTAACAAAAAAGTAACATGACATGGTGCACTAATCATGGAAAACTGTAGAAACACGGATTTAGCTTAATCAAGATTAGTAGTGCACTAATCGGGTTAAATTTTAAATTGCATATAATAAATTTTAAAAATGCCAAATCCAATAAATATCTTTTTAAATGAATAAATCATTTTAATCTCCAATTATTTCATAAATATTGGTATATATTTATACCCTTTTTCGAAAACCCCAATTTCGAAAATCGGCCAGTTTTCGGGAAATATATTATTTTAATATTAAATTCTAAAAACAATATTATATATTTTCTGAAATGTTACACTTTGTCACGACCCGAAATTTAGTTCGTGACCGGCACTTAAATCACGCAACGTCTAATGGCGTAACGTAATCCAAGTAAGCCGAAGGCCAGAAATCTAAACCTTTTTAAGAAAATAAAAGAGGTGAAGTTTTGAAATAAAGGTATGATAAAATCAAACGTTTTCTTAAATGCACAGATAATGGAACATGAAAAATGCAAGTGGATTTTTACTAATTGAAAAACATGTTTCGTCTTTTAAAAATTTGGGTAGCACCTC
This sequence comes from Agapanthus africanus, assembly GCA_030015575.1. Classification (NCBI taxonomy): domain Eukaryota; kingdom Viridiplantae; phylum Streptophyta; class Magnoliopsida; order Asparagales; family Amaryllidaceae; genus Agapanthus; species Agapanthus africanus. The sequence continues at coordinate 113,348,981 of JASDDO010000026.1, read as the reverse complement.
CTTTGTATATTTTGATCCAAAACCACACATACACGATAATATAAAAGGCATCCCCAAGCGGGAGCTAGCTCTTCGCCAATCGGCGGAATCACAACCACGCAAGATAAAATATATGTATACGACACCCAACGACGTAGATCATCACAAAGAATAATGTAAAGCAAGACATCAAACCCACCAAGCGAACATATCACCCATCACTCAAGTCTCATAACTACAAGTCTTGCTAAGTCTTACTATTTATGCAAATACTAGTTTCTGATTGATGGAGTTAACTAGATACAACAGGAATAATAAATACAAGAGGGGTACGATCCAACATGTACCACCTAACAATGCAAATCACCCTAATGCAAGCTGTGTGCCAGCGATGCCGCTACTGATCCATGCGGTCAACCTGCAAGAACTGTTGAACAACGGGGGTAAGTTGCCAACTCGTGAGTAGAAAATATCATCAGGTAGAAATCGAATAAACAACGATTCCTAGGTCAACTATATCATAAAGGTAATACTATGATATCTAGGGTGACCGTATCTACATATATGTCAACAATATAATCACTGCTTATCTGCATGTGGCTAACATCTACGTGTCCATCAATGACATAATAATATCATGCATGTAAATATCATGAAAGCATATGCATGTAAATATAAGGATATAAATCAATGTGTGTCCATCAATGAAACATCAAAATCATGGAACCTGAGTGTCCAACATAGACACTCGAAACAGCATGAAACCCGTGTCCAGCATCAACACGTAAATCCTCATATCTCGGGCTCCGGCAATCCGGATCGGCCCACGGGCTCCATCTGTCCGATCGGCCCTCGGGCTCCGGCAGAACGGATCGGCCCATATCCATCTCTCTATTCTGGTTGGTATCCTCCGGATAACTGTCAGGTTCAACTAAGGACCGGTAGGTAGTAGTCCCTCTGCCAGGCTCATCGTCTACTGCGCGATATCCCTTTCTTGCCCCGGGGTACCATACCGGGTCCACCATGTATCCGCAAAAGGCCTCATCCAGCTCCTCGAATCGGGTCTCACATATCAATCTCAGAACCGATAAAACACATGGTGGACGTCTCGAAATATCATATCAAGAGAAAACAGGTTTTTTTTAAAACAATACATTCTTTCTTTTGAAATAACCACGGTTCTCAAATCCAAAAATCTCATTAAAACAACATCTCAATGCATATAATTTTAAAGCATGATATATGCAAACATAGAACATGAATGTGAGCATATCCGTATATCATGCAACATGGAACAGTGATGTGACAATATCAGTATATCATGCGACATATCATAATGATGTGACAATTCTACTGTGTAAGTGACATAGTAATTATCGACGATGAGTGTGTGAGCCGGCCAATTGTGTGTAAGTGTAACATACACATCATCGATAATGGTGTAGGTGTACTAGCACAGGTATATGTAATGCAATGAGAATGTCATGAACGTAGCGTAAAGTAAATCATGAGCGCAATGCTATAAGGTATACGTCTCTATCACATATCCGAATCGGTGAATTTATCAATCGGCATCCAGCCTCAAAACATCACGTACGGTATAATGCATCGTACGACATCCTCTAGTCAACGGTAGGGATCAAACATCAGATACACTCATCATGAACGGTAATCTATCGTACGGCGGTATTAAACAATTAGGGATTCTATCAACACATACGTATCAATCTCATATCATGGGATCGACAAACGTATCAATTATATCATATCGACTCGCATCCATATAACGACATATCAAACCAAGTCATCATATCACATCGTATACTCTTTTCATCACATTTATATCCCACATCAAGTCATTTTACATATATATATATATCCTATCTTATATATCTCATGTCAAGCTACTCTAAATCTCATACTTATTCTCGTGCACTACCTATCTATATATAGTGATTCACGTTCACTTTTCATATCCTTATATATATAATTCCGAGACATCATTTCTTTCATATCATGTAACACTAAGCCTTTAATCACATCCATAGGTTCCTAGAACTGGTTTCTCTAACCATATCCTATATATTGGTTTCCATCAAAATTTGCGGGGGTGCTATACGCCATCCACCCGACTTCCCCCGTACATATAAATCTACTCATCCGCGGAACTCCTCGTTCGGCCGTAGTCGATATGCTTTGTCATCTCGGAATCCACGCGAGGTACCTACAAATAATATGCAATCGCAAAGCTATTAAAATCAAGTCTGGAAAACCAATACAGTACACGGTGCGGTCATAGGTTAGAACGTATAGCCTACGCATGCAAAAACAACCAAACAACTCTCGTCGTTGACGTACAAACATCAAACGACCCACTACAATATCAAATACCAAAACACGAATTCATAAATCACAAATTCCATATTCAGCAACCTAGGAAAATGGTCTCAGATTTCACCCTAGGCCAAACTAGGGAATTTTGCATACAGAGTTAGTCTAGATATCAGATAACGAGACTAATGACCAAAAATCACCAATTTCCACTCTGATGTGGCCACAATTTGCGGCCATAGGGAATTTATTTGTGGCCTCAAAACATCAATAGGGGCTAGGGTTCCAGGTGTTACTTCATGGTTGCCTGCACATCTCACTGTCACGGGAACTTAATTTATGGTGGTCTCGGGTCACTCCAGATTCCCATATACACTCACTAACTGTCAATTAACCAATGTCAGAAAGTTCTAAGTATGTATTTTGGGTTCGTTCCTATGGCCCAGGTCAGGTAAAAGCATCATTAAGGTCTTACAAACTCTCACAAAATTTCAATTTACTAATTACAAGTCAAGTTTCCCACTAAAGCCTAACTTGGAATTTCTAAGTTCACAATTCTAAACAAGTTTAACTATAAACTAAGCTAGGATGCTATTAAACACAAAACTAAACTAAGGTCTAGAATTATATCTCATTTGTCAACTCATGAATTTTCTTGAGTTGCTCAAAGTCTTCAAAATCCAACTTTGATTGGTCCAAAGTGTTGAGGATGAGGAGGGGATCATCTTTAATGAAAGGAGTTTAGGGTTTTGATGAAGATTTTGAAATGATATGGAGATTGTCATGACCCGAAATAACCCATGACTGACACTTGAATCATATGAAGTCTATAGGACCCCATCTAATCCAAGTAAGCCAAAAAGCCCAGAAATCTAAAACCATTTTTAAGTAATAAATAAAGGAAATAGTTTAAGAAGTGAAGAAAACATGTTTTAAATATAAGGTTTTTACATAAGTAAGCCGAATGTGCATCTTTAAAAATGTATAGTCTTTTATGAAAATTTCGGCAGAGTTTCCTTTGTAAATACTGGCCCTAAACGGGGTACAACCAGAATAATATATATATGCAATGATAAAAGGCATCCCCAAGCGGGAGCTAGCTCTTCATCAATCGACAGTCACGACCACGCAAGCAATATAATATACAACGCCGAAGGGCGAGAATCAAAACTCAAAAAAAAAACTCAAAATAACATGAAAACCGTAATACTACAACGCGCGACTCAAAGGTCGAAATAATACATAACTAGTGTCTAAGTCTGAAACAATATTAGAGTTTTGGTTAATGGAATTTCTAGATACAATGAATAATACATATACAATGGTGGTTTTGATGCAAAAGAACCCACCTTTCACCCGCAAAAGAACCAGTGTGCCAGAAATGCCGCCATGGAACCTGTACGGCAAAACCTGCAAGAACTGTGGCACAACGGGGTTGAGTTGCCAACTCGTGAAAAGAAAATATCTACAAGCAGAAACCGAATGCACGACATAATCCTAGGTCAATACGATCATATATATATAAACCTCAAATGGATAAGTCTGAAGCATGATAAGGTGGAAATGTAACATCTATACATGTATGTAGCGCCAAATGTTCGTGCCAGTGCCTCAGGTAATAACAAATCATAAATATGAGGTATGCTTGCATGAAGTTAATATGATGAAGTATCTAAATTGATATCAGTACACATATATTAGCGTCTTATTCCACTAATATTGGTGTAAGGGCATATATAACAACGTCCTCATCCACTGTTATACATACATATGAGGTATGATCAATGTAATCAATATGAATCAATGTCAGCTATAACATGAAGTCTAGTAGTATGTGGATTGTTAGTGTTTATGCCCTAGAAGGTCATTACTGTATCATACTAGTTTGTATATTACTTAATGGAAGCTTGGGATATTCACATGTATATAACAGTCTTGCTAAACATGGTAGTATGCTACTTGATTTCTCTATCTTAATATGTGAGTGTACGTATTGATAGAGCTCTTAGGATCTTGCTTGTCTACCAGCGTTGTGATGGCAGTCACACTAGTGGGGGCTGGGTAGTCTACAAGCACATCCTTATTCAGGTCCCTGGTCGTTGGATTATCGAGACAGAGCATCGATACTCCGGAGTAGACTAGTGTGTACGCTTCCCATCCCAGTTGGGGAGATGGTCTGTCCCACAGCCGTCAGTACGTCGTACTGAAGATAGTATGCAGGTGCTCGTTAGGTTACGGGTACACCGGACAGGACTCACAGGGAACTGTTGGTTGGTTTTATACCAGTCGTCAGTGAACAGTTCCCAGGTGACATGAGTACAGCATAGTCCGCAGACTTGACACTGCTACTTCGCCTCGAGTGTGTCCCACTGTTCTTAGATTGCTACCCTACCATGGCTCAAAGGAGTCGTGCAAACAGGTAGCAGTTGGGTGCAGTCCCGAGCACTTGGAGGAAGTGGCGGTTAGACAGTATTCGTCTCTCCCGGTATTGGGAGTTGATATCGCGCTGTGTCAGAGAGCCATTACGCAAAGTCCCTGGCCAGGGCAAGCGAGATTTGCTGGTAGGTTCCAGTAGTTTCTCAGGATGTAATGGGCTTCGCTCCGACACGACTTATACCGCTATTAGGGGACTGACGCTTGCCGCCCCCCTAGGCCCGATATGCGATAGTCAAAGACGAACGGACCGGACTGTATGGAGATTGTCACAGCAGGCTCAGTATGAGTTCGGATGGGTTTCCTCATCGGCCTTCTTATCGACAACTACCTGGGGACCGTTACGTACAGCTAGTGCCGCTTGCGGTCTGTGGTTAAACCCACTGCCAGCGTAGTAGTCGAGTCTCTAGAGTCCCACACAGAGAGTTTCCTACTCCAGGCGAAACGATATAGAGGTCGTATGGTTTTACGACAAAGGGTTCGGACGCATACGTGTGTTTACGCATGTACGACTTTCGGACAGTTTTTACCAGTCGGCTTTGGTTTAAGCCAGTTACTGGTATCCGGTTATTGGATTTATACAGTCTAAAGTTTTTCCGTATTTTTGCGGAAAGGAGGGGCCTTCTCGTAATTGTGCGAGAAGCTTCTAGAAGATGGTGACTAAGGAGGTTTAGGTGTCATATGCATTGAATGAGTTTAGTGAGTCATGAGAGTGATTCATCCATATCATTAATGCACAATAAATGATTGATGAGTCATGGTTGTGAATCACCGTTTCCGCATTTGGCCGTAGGATTGACGGCCAGGGCGCTGCCGTGCACTTACAGTGGTATCAGAGCCTCGCCATTAACTTCGTCTAGCTTTGTTTGATGTGTTTGCATTTCCGATCGACCAAAATTTCCAAAAACCGTATTTTTCCTTCACATCAGTTTCTGTTGAAATTTTTTGAAGTCTAAAAATTTTTCAGATGGTCTCAGAATGATGTGCAGGGAGTTCTAAGACATCTGGGAAAATTCGAGTCATTGACCTTTCAACAGGAGCGCGGAATCGCGGCCAATACCCACTTGGGGCCGCGGTTCCGCCGCAGTTTGTAAGGATAAATGGGCCGGGTTTTTCTAGTGGGCTTCTGGGCTATAATTAGGGGTTTTGGAATATTAAAGTTGGGCCAATTATTTCTGTGAGTGCTACAGTTTTCTTTGGGGCCCACTTGTTAATTGTTTGATCAATCGGAAAATTTTAAACACATTTTTCACAGTACTTACATTATATCTGCGACCGTGAATGTCACTCGATCGGTAAATCCGGTCTAACTGCTATAGCCCGGTTAGACGGATTTGCGAACATGACTTTCACGTTGATGTTCTATGTATTTGCTGTGTTGTTGCGGATCGGTCGTGGGGGATAGCCTGGATGCAATGCTAGTACTGTTGTGATTGTATTATGTACATTTGATATTGCGGGGCGAGCATCCGACATGTGGACTGCCGTCACTGCCAGTTTGTATTATTATTTTGGGACACGACCAGGTTGCGGTCGATGTACCCGGTGTATGTATATTTTACTTTCTGTACTAGGATTACCCCGCGGAGGGGTGCACGGATAGCCGGGTTCTAGAAGGCAACAAGCCCGCATCTCATGGCATTGGGACGGAGGGGGCTTCACTCCAGGATTGGCTGACTATTCGCCGCACTCGTAGGGGGTATAGGATTTCATTGCACAGGCTATCCACACGACCAGGGGAACGTCGGGTTTCAGTAGTGGCTCTGTGAAACCCGAGGATCCCAGATATCTGTATTGTTCTGTGATGCTGTACATTTCTGTGATGTTGCATTTTATTCACGCCTTGAGCGAAATACTATATATTGGTATATATATTAGTAGATGTTGTATATGTTTTTCATCCGCGCTAGTCCAGTCCCCGCTCTGCCGTTAGTTAGCTAACCTAACGGGTGATGACGGGACCCAGTGGCGAATGCGGATGGCATATACGTACGTCAGTATATTTTCGTTCTTTGTGGTGTGATCAATTGATGGGACTGCGTTGATTCGGATCAATGCAAGTTAAACAAACCTATTCTGATGTTGTTGGAACACTTTTCAAAAAAGCTGTTATTGCAAGGACGTTTACTTTTGTTTTGCATCGTGGTATTCATTTGGAATATCCTGCTCCTCAGTCGACGAGGCAAGGGCCGAGATCCCTTCACCGGGAGTGACCCCTTGGACAGAAGTTTGCGTCAGGGCATTAACTTCACTATAGCCGATTACTTTTTCTTTGCATCGTGGTATTCAGTTGGAATATCCTGCACCCTATTCTACGGGGAAAGAGCCGAGATCCCTTCACCGGGAATGACCTCTTTAGTAAAGGTTTTCGTCACTATATTTTCTAAAAAGCTATCCGTTCCTTCAACGATATCAAGTTCACTACGTTAAAGGTTTTCGCCAGAAACCATTCGTAGCCCTCCGTCGTTTCATATGGGTAGTCAATAGTATTCAAGCTGTGTTTGTTGGCCTTAGTCAAGGCACAGTGTTTGGTAGCTATTGGGTATTCATATGCTGCATAGATAGATGTGTTGGTTTGGGACAGTCGTGTAGCCTTGTTGGCCTTAGTCAAGGGCTTGTACGGGTGGGTTCAAATCAACCTGGACAATGACGGGTAGAACTTGACATGTGACTTATGATTTGTTGGCCTTAGTCAAGGTCATAAGAGCATGGGGCAGAAATCCACATCGGGAGTTTCAAAAGTACTGAAACTTGCCAGATATGCGCATACCTTCTGGAGTGTGATGACGTGAGCGGATTCCGTCACGTTATCATACGATGAGAGTTGGATCCTGATTCCCACTGATGAGTTGGTTTACTCCTCGGGTGACCCCGACTAATTCTTCTTTCAGGTTTGGAGGAGAATTTGAGGTACAGTGGGAGGTTTCCAGATTAGATAAATTGGTAACCATTCTGATCTAGGATAGAGTGCACGCTGAGTGTTTCTTTTCTCTCTCTCTCTCTGGCAGCGACCATTGACCCGACCCTAAGACAATGACTCAGAGACCAAGTTAACCGAACCTTCTTTACACTGGCTTTTGGATTGTCAGAGTTGCAGACCTCATTGCCGCTTCTACTTTTACCCTTTTCTCCAGGACACCCCGTATTACTACGAACGTCCACTTCCATTGGACAAAACCATCGTATGGTTAGATACGAACTCGAAGGAATTCGAGGATGGTTTCCGGTTTTGGAGAAAACGGATAGGATTATTCAGTTGTCTTTTCCCTTTTACCTTCTCTCAAGTTACGAGTACTCATTAGTTTAGGAGATAGTACACCCATTACGCAAATTGGATAGTCTTCTTCCAATCTTTAGGCTGGTGCCGAACAGTGGGGAATGAAGAAAACTAATTAGAATAACGATGGTGTGCAGAAGGTATTAAGATTAAGACAAAGCAAGGGATTAGTAAGAGGGCAAAGTAAATTGCGACTGATATTCACGACCAAACCAACTATTTCTTCACCAATCCTAAATCACCTTTGTATTTCTCCAGGACACTCCGTATAACTACGAAGATCCACAGTTTATTGGATATTCCATCGTATGGTTATATACGAACTCGAAAGGAACTTGTTCCAGTTCGGGGATGGATTCTGGTCCAGGAGAAATAGGAATAAGGTTTATTCGGTTGTCTTTTATCTTCACCTTCTCTCGCATTGCGAGTGCTCCTAGGACTAGGACAGTACACCCATTATGCTTATTGGATAGTCTTCTTCCAAACCATAGGCTGGTGCCGAACGGTAGGAAAGGAAGAAAACCATTTGGCCTAAGGGGTGTGCAGAAGGTAACGACTAAAGACATATAAAGGGATTTGGAGAGGTGGCAAAGAATTATACGGTTATGGTTATGAATCTGGATAATGGTAGAGACATTACTAGGAATACCAGGATACCCCATCGAAACATTTCAATGTTTCAGTTCACTGTGTAATGTTAAAAGAAAACTGATTTCCCAATTAGATACTTACTCCAGGGTATGTATTTACCAGGTATGATTCTCACATCTGTATGGTTTTACAGATGATGAGTGGGAGTAAGTTATTGGGAATTGGGTGATCATCCTCATTATATCGGGATTCGTTGTAATCGGTGATATTTGAGAAAATCACCTGGGTTGTTTGTCGGACGGCAAATGTTTGGTTTTGAATATCCGCTGTTGTGCACCAATTTCAAATTGATATATCTGTACATCTATTTTCATAGAGTGAGATATACCTTTTGATATTATGTCGATGACATTTAGCTATATCAGTGGATGGTTAGGTAAGGAGCATCAAACAGCGGTGTAATTCTTCTTAACCATAAGTACAGTTTTCAACCTACGACGCACAGTGAAAGAGTTGTTAGACTCAGCGGACTTATACAGAGTATTGTATGTTGTCCAGTGTCCATTAGGACAGAGGGGTTGGTCCTCATACTATATTCTGTTTACTTTTAACTTCTCTAGTTCTTAGACATGTGTTTCGTAGAAACACAGGGTCTAAGTTTTGAGGAGTTATAGGTATTTGAATAGAGTAGAGAACCAGGTGTAGCAAGTATAGGGATTCTTCAAGTGATCGAAGATGTAGATACTTGTGTATGGTATTCAGTTGATAGTAATGATAAAGAGAAATTGCTTCTCTTTCAGGTTACTCATAATTGGAAGCATTCCTAAGTTGAGTAACGCTGATCGGCCTCTCTCCATTTAGTTGACATGCACTGGAGACAGCTGCATGATTTGGATCTGGTTCAATTAAATCAGTGTCTCTGGTTCTATATTGGATATAGAACAGTTCATATCTTAACGATGTTAAGGTACGGGGAGTTGTCCGGTTTATGATTAAAACCAGACACTGGACAACTCAAGGCACGTTTCTGTAATGGCTGTTTGTGGGTTGACCCAGGCTATGACGAGGGTTGATTTTCTACCATCTGGCAGATCAATAGAAATATTGTTCTAGACTCGCCACAGTTTTATTAAAAATGGATTTTTTCAAAAACAGTAGTGGGAGTATGGTAGAACTGGAAGTGATTCTAGAACCGCAAACGATTACTGAAGATTTGATAAGGAACCTAAACATTCAATCTGATTTGACATTCCATTGGCCACTCCGCAGATACGGTAGGTAACTTCACGCACCCGAGAGGTACTCCGGTAGCCTCAAGGACGGTGACAGGGAAGTTCTTGTTTACCCACACTTACCATTGCTGTTGTTCCAGGCTGCGAGGCCCGGCAGGAGGATGAGTATAGCGTCGTTCTAAACTAGCTTTAGAAGTGCACATCTATATGGCTCTGCCAGAGGGTTGTCGTAGTCAGTGGGAGCAGCGGAAGCATTGGTGGATATCAGGCTTATGTCTATTTATAGACTAAAGCAGATATAGCGGAGATAGGTCATCTATTTCTGATGTGACAGTCATGGGTTTGACGTTATCAGGATAAGGGATGGATCTGTTGAGAAGGTAGTAGGGTGTGAAATCCGGATTTTGGATGACATACACAAGGTAGGAAGTGACATTCCTATACTACGATCGGTTATACTTTGGTCGTCACACAGTGGTTTCTCCACAAGGGACTTGGACACAATATCAGACATACTGGTTACTAGATCTAGATTTGGGTGGTTTCCCAATCAGGGTACTTTGACAGCATTCTAAGAGTATTTAGAATGGACGACTCTTGGCAGGGTAGTATACCTGCAGGTGATGGAGTCACCCTCTCTAAAGGTGTCTTATAGACTAAAGTAGAGAGGGATGCACATGATTGGCAGATCACTTGCTTAGGCAATTGAGTCAATCATGAGATGTCAAGTACCACACCAGATGTTGTTCTTGCAGTACGTGCAATAAGTTGATATTGTTCCAATCCTGGAGAAACAGTCGAAAGCAGTTTTAGAACATAAGTGGATGTTCTAGGGATATGATAACGACAGCCTCATTTGGGAGGCAGTTATCATTCCAGGCTTCCAAGGTGACATGGACGACAAGGAGGTTGTCAGAGTTATAGTTTTCCTTCTGACGAGGGGCAGTATTTTGGACAGGTGGTCCAAGGCAATACTGAGGGTGGCATGGCGCAGGATACTGATTAAGTTTAGTTGACGATACAGTCTAAGAAGTTTGGATTTGGAGTTCATTTATGAACCAGGTCCTATCAGACATCCAGACATTCTAAGACAGGTATTACTCATTTCGGGAGATAGTTTTCTCCGCGAACTTGAGATATAGAGAGACAAAGAAAGAAACATAAGAGCGGATCCACTCACTGAGGCTATTCCTCGAACGCAATAGTCTCGCAAACGAGCTTTGTGAGACTGACTAGTAGAGGAGTTGGGTGTTCGGTATCATACGGGCTGTGAGTATGCGACATCGCTATAATTAGCCTTGAGTGCAAGTGGGAGATTGTTGGAGGTAGTGCCCTCAGAGTCAATTATTGGATCACAGGCACGTGATTGCAATGATTGAGGGAGGACCTATCCCGGTACGACAGTCTTACTCGAGATGATAGTTTGCTATCTGGTTTACCTTTATCATCGTGTACTGCTTTAGGTGACCTGACAGGTCGCTATTGCACGATGATAGAGCCCCTAGGATTCTTGCTTGACTGCCGGCAGTATGAGGGCGGTCATATAAGTGAGAGCTGGAGTCTATTAGCACATCCTTAAAAGGTCCCTAGTCGTGGGAGTTTCGAGACAGGGCATCGATTCTCCAGAGTAGACTAGTGTATACAGTCGAGACCCCGACGAGGGGCGGTGGCCGGTCTCACAAGCCACTGGTGTCAGTTGGTTCACCTAAGATGTATACAGGTGCTCATTGGGTTATGAGTACACCGGACAGGACTCGCCGGGAACATGCTAGTTGGTCTTATACCTGACGTCAGATAGCAGTTCCCAGGTGACATGTGTACAGGTTAGTTCATCGACCTGGGGATCGTCATTTGTCTCGTGTGAGTTCCCACTGTGCTTTGATTACTACCCTACCACGGCTCAAAGGAGTTGTGCAAACAGGTTTTAGTTGGGTACAGTCCCGAGCCACATGGAGGCAGTGAGCGGATCTTCGGGGGTTTCGTCTCTCCCGGTATTGGGGGTGAGGTCGCGCTGTGTCTAGGAGAGCCATTACACGAAGTCCTTGGCCAAGGCAGGAGATTTACTGGTAGGTATTCCAGTAGTATCTAAGGGTGTTCTGGGCTACACTCCGACACGACTTGTACCGCTTTTGGGGGTCTGACTTTTACCCACCCCCTAGGCCCGACATGCGATGCTCATAGACGAACGGACCGAACTGTACGGATATTGTCACTGACAGGCTCAGTAGGGTGTCAGGATGAGTTCGCTCATCGACGTCCCTTTTGGTCAATAGCTGGTGGCCCGTTACGTATTGGCTTATACCTCTGGCGTGCTAGTGGTTAAATCCACAGCCATAGTATTGACGAGTCTTTAGAGTCCACCACACTTTCAGTTACTCAGCTTTCGGGCGAAACGCTGTAGAGGCCGTATGGAGATATGGCAGGGTCCGATCAGATACGTGCGGTATTGCACGGATCAGGATCGGACGGTTTGTACTAGTAGCCGTATAGGTATATGGCAGGGTTCGATCAGATACGTGCGGTATTGCACGGATCAGGATCGAACGGATATTACTAGCCGGCTTTGGTTTAAGCCGGTCCTAGTTTAGTACAGTGTAGATTTTGTCTCTTTGCATTTGTATCCGGACGGAATACAGATGCGGGTGTGTATGCACAGTATCGGGGTTTTCCTGTAATTTATTACGGGACCAGTTTTCTGGAGTTGCCAGTTTGCATTTCGTTCCGGCCGGTTTTCCTTTGTTCTTTCCCGGCCGGACTTTTCCGATGGAGGGGGTTATTTGCAATTGTGCAAATAACACTTTGTGGAGGGGGTTTCTTGCAAATGCTTTGATTATGATAGCTTCATATCTTTTGCACCATCACTTGCATTTAATTAAGACATGAAAGGGTATGGGTTGGATTTAAATGAGTTATGGTTGATGTTTCTTTGCTTTATGGATGTGGTCACCTCTTTCATCTCCTACACTCACCTCCTTTCATGATATGTATTTGATCCCTCCACCATTCTCCAAATGCAATGGCCGGCCACACATTCTTGAGTGAGGAGAGAAAAATGAGGGAATTTCATTTTGTGAGCTTGTGGCATTCTTGATGTCATTTTTGATGCTAGAAAAATGCAAGCACCATTTTTCTTCTTGATTCCTCCATCATCTTTCAAAGGCAACAAACCCCAAAGTGAGACATGCACTCTACACTACACTTCCTACAACAAATCTTGGACGCGTCGATTCGCCAGCTTCGCGCCCGAGTTGCCTCGGTATTGAGGTGGGAGCCCGTAAAAGCTACAGGCGATGTGGTGCCCTTTCCGACGAGGAGGAGACGGACGGAGATCCCGCGAGGAGATCTGAGTGGAGATGAAGACCGGAGGACTTGGATCAGTCGGTATATCTTTTCCCTTTCTTCTTGTTAGCTAGACTAGTTTAATGGTTACGATCCGGGGTTTTGTGCGCGGTGGTGCCGGTTTGCAAAGTCCGGAAAATTAAAGTTTATCACCGTTTCCGCATTTGGCCGTAGGATTGACGGCCAGGGCGCCGCCGTGCACTTACATCCAGTGCATATCAACCAAATGGAATGAGGCCAATCAACATTACTTATCTAGGAGTGCATCCATATATGAGTAGCCAGAAAGAGAAGCAAGTTCTCAAAACCCTTACTATCAACGGAATACCATTCAGAATTATCTACATCTTCGATTACCTCGAAGAATCCTGATACTTCCAACAAATGGTTATCTACTTTTTTCTTATACCTATAACTTCTCAATATCTGGACCTTGCATTTCAACGAAATACTTGTCTAGAACTGGAGAAGTCATGAGTAAACAGAATATAGTACGAGTACCAACCCCTTTGTCCTAATGGACACTGGACAATATACAATACTTTGTATAAGTCTCCTGAGTTCAATAACTCAAACCCTATGCGTCGTAGGTTGAAAAACTGTACTATGGTTAAAAAGAATTACACCGTTATTGAATGCACCTTACCTAATCATCAACTGATATAGGTAAATGTCACAGATATAATATAAAAAAGTTATATCTCACTTTATAAAATAAACGTACAGATATATCAGTTTGAAATTGATGCATAATAACGGATATTCAAAACCAAATATTTGCCATCCGGCAAATACTTGATGATTTTCTCAAATATCACCAATTACAACGAATTCCGATATAATGAGGATCTAATCACTCAATTCCCAATATCTTACTCCCACTCACCATCCGTAATAACATACAGATGTGAGAAACTGATATGGTAAATACATACCCTGGAGTTCGATTCCAATAGGGAAATCAGTTTTCAATTAACATCGCACAGTGAAACTAAAACATGAAAATGTTTCAAAGGAGTATCCAGGCATTCCTAGTAATGCCTCTTCCACTATCCTGATTCATGACTATAACCGTATAGTTCCATGCCGTCACTCCAATCCCTTTATTATGCCTTTACTTATTACCTTCTGTACACCACCTTTAGGCTAATTGGTTTTCTTCCTTCCCAACCTTTCAGCACCATCCTATGGCTTGGAAGAAGACTATCCAATAAGAGTAATAGGTGTACCTTCCTATTCATAGGAGCCCTCGCATCCCGAGAGAAGGTAAAGGGAAAATACATCTGAATAATTCTATTATATTTCTCCTGAACCGGAAACCATCCTCGAATCTGAAACGAATTCCATCGAGTTAGTATGTAACTATACTATGGCATGTCCAAGAATTATGGACGTTCGTAGTGATACGAAGTATTCTGGAGAAATCTAAAGTGGATGTGGGAGTGGCAGGGGTATACATTGTTTTGTCGTGAATGATAGCAGTCGCAATTTTCTTTGTCGTTATTTTATTCCCTTTATATGTCTTTACTTATTACCTTCTATACACCAACTTTATGCTAATTGGTTTTCTTCCTTCCCTACCGTTCGGTACCTGCCTATTGTATGGAGGAAGACAATCCAATAAGCTCAATAGGTGTACCCTCTCCTAATCCTAGGAGCCCTCACAACCTGAGAGAAGGTAAAAGGAAAAGACAACTGAATAGTCCTATTCAATTTCTCCAGAATCAGAATCCATCCTCGAATCTGGAACAAGTTCCTTGCGGTTCGTATGTAACTATACGATCGATTTATCTAATAGAAATGGATGTTCATAGTGATACGGGATATTCTGGAGAATTGCAAAGGTGATATAGAAGTGGCAATGATATATACGACACCGTGACATTCCAAAAGCCAAAGTATTTTAAGAAGGTTCAGTTAACTAGATTCATGAGTATTAGTTAAGGGTCGGGCCATGGTCGCTGCCAAAGAGAGAGAGAAAAGAAACACTCAGCATGCACTCTAACTTAGATCAGAATTGTTAATCACTTTGTCTAATCAGGATGGCTCCCACTGTTTCCTCGAATTCTCCTCAAAACCAAAAGGAGAATTAGTCGGGATCATCTAAAATCACCCGAGGAGTAATCCTACTCATCAGTGGGAATCAGGATCCAACTATCATCGCATGATAACTTGATGGAATCCACTCAAGTTACCACACTTCAGAAGGTATGCGCAAGCCTGGCAAGTTTCCTTTATATTTGAAACTCCCGATGTGTGTTTTTACCCTAAGCGGCTTATGACCTTGACAGAGGTCAACATATCATAAGTCGCAAGTCAAGTTCAACCCGTCATTGTCCTGGATTAAATTAGACCCACCCGCACGAGCCCTTGACAGAGGTCAACATGACCATGCGACTGTCCTAAATAATTGTATATCTATGCAACAAACAAGCGTTACCCAGCTACCGAGCATTGTGCCTTGACAGAGGTCAACATACACAACATGAATACTAAGTAATACCTGTGAGAAATGATGCAGGGCTACGATTAGTTTTTGGCGAAAAACCTTTAACGTAATGAACTTGATATCGTTGAAGGAATCCAAGTGGTTTTACAAATATATAGTGGCGAAAAGTTTTGCTAAAGAGGTCACTCCCGGTGAAGGGATCTCGGCTCTTTACTCGTCGAATGAGGTGAAGGATATTCCAAACTGAATACTACGATGCAAAGAAAAAGAATCGACTATAATAAAGTTATTACATTGACGCAAACTTCTGCCCAAGGGGTCACTCCCGATGAAGGGATCTTGGCCCTTGCCTCGTCGAATGAGGTGCTGGATATTCATAACCGAATATCACTTTGCAAAGCAAAAGAGAACGTCTGTAATGTCAGTTTTCAAAACTTGGTTCCAACAACATCATATATGTTTGTTTTATCCTTGCATTGATAAAAATCAATGCAGTCCCATCAATTAATAACGCCAAAAAAGAACGAAAATATGATGTACGTATATGCCATCCGCATTCGCCACTGTGTCCCGTCATCACTCGTTAGGTTACTTAACTAACGACAGAGTGGGAACTAGACTAGCGCGGGTGCAAAACATATGCAACATCTACTAGTAAATATATAATTATATATATATATATAACAATCGTCCCAGGAATGATATAAAGCAACATCACAGAAGCATCACATAAGCAACACAGAATGGTGGATAATCCTGGAGCCCCGGGTTTCACTTGAGCCGTAAATGAGACCCGACGTTCCCTGTCATGTGGATAGCCTGTGCAATGAAAACCTAGACTCCTATGAGCGTGGCAAGTTACCTGCCAAAATCAGAAGTGAGGCAACCCCCTTCAACAATGTGAATGAGCCATCCAGTACTTCACGGAATCCGGTAACTTGAGCACCCCTCCGTGGGTCGTACCTAAACCACCTACGATTGCGGTGAATAGCCCGCCAATTCTAGAGTAAGGTCCCCTCCGTCTCAACGCTATGAGATGCGGACCCGTTGCCCTCTAGAAGCCGGCTATTCGTGCACTCCACTGCGGGGTAATCCTAGTACAGAAAAGAAAATAATATGTACAAGGGTGACATAGACCTCAACCCAGTCGTGCCCAAAATAAATAATATAAAAATTGGCAGTGACGGCAGTCCACATGTCGGACGCTCGCCCCGCAATATCAATTGTATAAATGAGACTAAACTGTACTAACATTTCACCCAAGCTATCCACCACGACGATCCAACCACAATCACAGCACAACACAGAACATCAACATGAATGTCACGTTCGCAAACCCGTCTACAAGAACTATAACAATTAGACAAGTTGTACCGATCTAATGACATTCACGGTCGCAGATAGTAATGTAAGTACCGATAAACATTTAAACAGTGTCACATTATCGACTTCGAAACACCCCGAATAGCCCCAAACAAATAGATAAATCAATATCAAAACTGGGCTAAACTAGCAATACCACTGAACCAACATTTCAGAGACCAGACCAAACACAAAATATGAACTCCAAACTCAAGTTCTGTGCAGGCCAGCTCGGATTTTTTTGCAATGTGGCCGGTCCTACTTGGGTGGAATGGTCTCTTATTTGGTGTGTGCTCTATTGGTCATCTATGTAGTCTTCTACAGTTGCTAAAATAATTTTTGAAGACCATATAAAATTCGACAGAAACTGGAATGTGCAGGATATTGATTTGAAGTTGTTTCGGTTTTGATACTTTAACATCGTCTAAACAAGCTAGTAAGGGGTTTACGGGTTCGCTCTGATACCATGTTGGGTTACCGCAGTGCCTCGGCCATCAATCCGTGGCCAAATGCGGAACAAAATTTTTATAAACTTGCGCTACCATAACCCGATGCATGGATCGACCTTTAACCCTAAACTAGCAATATGTAAACTAGGAGTTAGATGGTTATACCGAGTTGATCTATGTTCTTCGGTCTTGAACCATCATCCCAAGCTCCAAGAGGATCCTTGATCAAGTTTGATCTCCGATCTCCCCCATCGAAGACGATCCACCTTGAGAGTGTGTAATACGGGCTCCCGCCTCAAAACCGAGGAACCTCGAGTATCTAGTTTGCTATCGTAGATAGCTAAGATGAAGTAGAGAGTGTGTTGGATTACTTTGTCTCAAAACACCCAATGTTTCTCAACACACGAGACTTGATGGGTGGAGGAAGAAGATGAAGCCATGAGGATGAGAGAATGGAGTAAAAACCAAGTCAAGAAAATGGCTAAGTGTTGTGAGATATATGAAGCATGCTAGCAACTAAAGAAAATCACCAAGTGAAGTAAATATCTCACAACCCTAAAAAAAATCAAGCATGCTATAATAGTGTAGGATGAGTCACTACATGACTCACCCCATAAGTCAACAAAAGAGCCATGCTTCAATTAAATGCCAAGTCCACCTCATTAAATCATTTATCAAAAATGATTAAAACTAAAATGAGGTGGTATCTTCTAGAAGTATCTTGTAATGAAATTACAAGAATACCGCTCATCCGTATATACATAACCGTATCCGTATTCCAAAAAATACGAATACAATGAGACAGAAATAATCCAATAATATAATATTAGAATCCATCTTAAGCCAAAGCAACTAATATTATCCTTCCGAATCATGACATGTGCACAAGTGCACGTATATGTTCGAACCCTACCATAAAACCATACGGTCTCTACATCGTTTCGCCAGAATCAGGGAAACCCTCTGTGTGGAACTCTAAAGACTCGTCAATACGTTGGCAGTGGGTTTAACCACAAGCACCTCTGCGACACTAGATGTACGTAACGGCTACCCAGGTATTGAGCGAAAGGGAGGCCGACGAGCAAACTCATCCTGAACCCCTACTGAGCCGACAGTGACAATATCTGTACAGTCCAGTCTGTTCTTCTAAGAGTATCGCATATCTAGTCTAGGGGGGTTGATAAAGTCAGACCCCTAACAATGCGACATTTAGTGTCGGTATGAAGCTCATCACCACCTGAGAAACTACCGATCCTAGATCAGTAATTCTCAACTACCTAGGCCAAGGATTTCTGGTGATGGCCACCAGTGCATTGCGCGACATCAACCTCCAATACCGGGAGAGACGAATCCCCGACAATCTGCTCACTGCCTCCATGTGGCTCGGGACTGTACCCAACTAAAACCTGTTTGCATGACTCCTTTGAGCCATGGTAGGGTAGTAATCAAAGCACAGTGGGAACTCACACGAGAAAAATGACGATCTCAGGTCGACAGAATAACCAGTACACATGTCACCTGGGAACTGCTATCTAACAGTAGGTATAAAACCAACTAGCAAGTTCCCGGCGAGTCCATCCAGCGTACTCATAACCCAATGAGCACCTGTATACTATGTTAGGTGAACAAACTAACACCAATGGCTTGTGAGACCTGGCCACCGCCCTTCTTCGAGGTCTCGATCAGTATACACCAGTCTACTCTGGAGTATCGATGCCCAGTCTCGAAACTCCCACAACTAAGGACATTTAAGGATTTGCTTATAGACCACTCAGATCCGACGTATATGATCGCCATCATAATGCTGGTAGTTAAGCATAAATCCTATGGGCTCTATCAATATGTAATAGTGATCTGTAATACCATCTAATGCATGTACATGATAATAAAGACAAACCAGATAGCATACTATCTTCTCGGGTAAGACTGTTCTATTGGTATAGGTCATCACTCAATCATTGCAATCATGTGCCTACGAACCAATAATTGACTTGAGGGCACTATAGCCAAGATATATGTCTTTACTTCTTACCTTCTGTACAACATATATAGGCTAATTGGTTTTCTTCCATCCCTAACTTTCGGCACTTGCCGATGGTTTGGAAGAAGAATATTTAATAAGCGTAATAGGTATACTCTCCTAATACTAGGAGCCCTCGCAACCTGAGAGAAGGTAAAGAGAAAAGACAACCGAATGACCCTATTCAATTTCTTTAGAACCGGAAACCATCCTCGAACTGAAACAAGTTTCTTCGAGTTCGTATGTAACTATACGATGGAATATCCCAGCAATATGGATCTTCGTATTGATACGGAGTGTTCTGGAAAAAGACTAAGGTTTGGAAGAAGACTATCCAATGAGCGAAATAGGTGTACAATGCTTATGCCAGGAGCCCTCGCAACCTGAGAGAAGGTAATGGGAAAAGACATCTGAATAATCCTATTCTATTTCTCCTGAACCGAAAACCATCCTCGAATCTGGAATGAATTCCTTCGAGTTCGTATGTGACTATACGATGGCAAGTCCAAGTATTATGGACGTTTGTAGTGATACGTAGTGTTCTGGAGAAATCCAAAGTGGATGTGGGAGTGGCAGGGGTATACACGGTTTTGTCGTGAATGATAGCAGTCGCAATTTTCTTTGCCGTTATTCTAATCCCTTTATATGTATTTACTTATTACCTTCTGTACACCACCTTTAGTCTAATTGGTTTTCTTCCTTCCACACCTTTCGGCACCTGCCTATGGTCTGGAGGAAGAATATCCAATAAGTTCAATAGGTGTACCCTCTCCTAATCCTAGGAGCCCTCACAACCTGAGAGAAGGTAAAGGGAAAAGATAACCGAATAATCCAATTCAATCACTCCAGAACCAGAATCTGGAACAAGTTCCTTCGAGTTCGTATGTAACTATACAATGGATATATCTAATAGAAGTGGATGTTCGTAGTGATACGGGGTGTTCTGGGGAAATGCAAAGGTGATATAGAAGTGGCAATGATATATGCGATACCGTGACTTTCCAAAAGCCAAAATGTTTTAAGAAGTTTCGGTTAACTTGGTTCATGAGTTTTAGTCTAGGTCAGGTCATGGTCGCTGCCAAAGAGAGAGAGAGAAAAGAAACACTCAGCGTGCACTCTAACCTAGATCAGAATGGCTAATCACTTTATCTAATCAGGATGTCTCCCACTGTTTCCTCGAATTCTCCTCTAAACCCTAAAGGAGAATTAATCGGGATCATCTAAAATCACCCGAGGAGTAATCCTACTCATCGGTGGGAATCGGGATCCAACTATCATCGTATGATAACTTGATGGAAGCCACTCAAGTCACCACAATCCAGAAGGTATGCGCATGCCTGGCAAGTTTCCTGTATGTTTGAAACTCCCGATGTGTGCTTTTACCCCTCAAGTGACCTTGACAATGCCAACATATCAAAGAGTCCTAGTCAAGTTCGACCCGTCATTATCTTGATTGCGTTAAACCCACCCGTACGAGTCCTTGACAATGCCAACATAACCGTACGACTGTCCTAACCAATCCACATTTCCATGCAACAGAAAAGCATTACAGAGCTACCGAACACTACGCCTCGGCAATGCACGACATACGTAGCACGAATACTAAGCAATACTAATCTGAAATGACGGAGGGCTATGGCTGGTTTTTGGCGAAAAACCATTAACGTAATGAACTTGATCTCGTTGAAGGAATCCAAGTGGTTTTATAAATATATAGTAGCGAAAACTTTTGCTAAAGAGGTCACTCCCGGTGAAGGGATCTCGGCTCTTTCCCCATCGAATGAGGTGCAGGATATTCCAAACTGAACACCACAATGCAAAGA
This sequence comes from Agapanthus africanus, assembly GCA_030015575.1. Taxonomy (NCBI): domain Eukaryota; kingdom Viridiplantae; phylum Streptophyta; class Magnoliopsida; order Asparagales; family Amaryllidaceae; genus Agapanthus; species Agapanthus africanus. Next base: position 113,327,696 of record JASDDO010000026.1, on the reverse strand, counting down.
AAAAGAATCGACTATAGAAGCAGTGTGACAACCGGTGGTCACGATACGAGTGAAACCAACTACCAAGCAATCAGCCAGAAAGAAGCAGTGTGACAACAAGCCGCTACGGAACCTGTACGGCCAAACCTGCTAGAAACTGTGGCACAACGGGGGTGAGTTGCCAACTCGTGAGTAGAAGACAACACCGAGTTGAAACCAAATGTATGATTATCTCCTAGGTCATAAAATACGCAAAATATATGAATAGACATCGAGTAATAAAAAGGGTAACATAATAAGCATGTGCATAAGTGTAATACCAAGTATTCATGTCGGTGTCACAAAGCAGCGACATGTCATATATATGATGTATGAATACATCATGAATGAATTATCAACATGAAATCAGGATATATCTCTATGAGAAAACTGTGTTCTTATCTTAGTAAAATTTTTGTATTATAAAACCGGAGTATCATCAATGAAATCAACAGAAATCCTTGTCAAACATCGACACAATTTATACATCAATATCTCGGTAGCCATCTCTCAGATCGGCCATCAAATCTGTCAAATCACACGACTCTGGTCGGTATTCTCCGGATGACCGCTGGGTGAATAATCACCCGTAGATAGTGTTCCCCTGCCGGGCTCAACGCCTTCTCAATACGATCTTCTTACCCCGGGGTACCTTACCGGGCCCACCATGTACCCGCAGAATGTGCATCCCCCTTCTCGAATCAGGTATTTGTACACACGTGGCTCAAGAACCGAGAAAACTCATGGTGGACGCCACACACATCATATCATGAGAAAACAACACTTTGCATTTTTTAAATGATTATAAGTTTATAAATTCCTTTGTGGTTTTCCCCAAATCCAGAAAATCTCAAGAATACAGAAATAAATAACGAACAATGAATATCGGCATAGAGCCCAACTGCAGTATATAATCAGAATGTATGTGTTAGTTATATGTATGCCCTAGAGGCCATTATTATACATGTGATGTATATTATAGTGGATGCTTAAACATATACAGGGAGTACTTTTGTAAGTCCACGGTAGCGCCCCGGCCGTCTAACAGACGCTAAATGCGGAACAAAAACTTTTTACAATTGGCGCTATCGCGTACTATAACCCGGATCTGCCATTAAAGCTAAACTAACTAACTACAAAGTGGGAAGAAATGTTATACCAAACGATCCGAGTCCTTCGGTCTTTAACCATCATCCCTCGCTTCATTGCGGCTGCTCCGATCTCCTGAATCTCCAGTCTTTTCGTCTAGGTGGCACCACATTGACGGATCTTTAAATGGGCTCCCGCCTCTGAACCGAGGCAACTCGATCGTCATGTTTGCCAAAGGAGACGACCAAGATGATGTAGAGAATGAGTAAAACACTTTGTCTCGTTACGTCCAAAGCTATGGACGAACGGTTAATGAAGTTGCCATTTGGATCGGGTGAAATGAGAAATGAGGCTATCTAATTTTCATGAACCCGAATCTATCATAATCTTTTCAACCAAAACAACAACCATATCCTCCACCAAATGAATGGCCGGCCATTTATAGAAGCAAGGGAGGTGAGTGTGGGAGCTAGGAGGTGACCACAACCATAAATGAAAGAATGAGTCATAATACACCTAGTATGAACTCATTTAAAGCAAATGAAGAGTCATTAACTTAGTCATCAAAAACCATTAATGCACTAATGAGTCATGAAGCCAAGTCACCATCTAGAAGCTTCTAGAACCTTCCACACACTCATGACTCACCTTATGACTGACCCAAGAGAAGAAAAGATAAATCCGCATTTAACCGAATGTAAAATACAGCCGATAGAAAACTGGAAACTGGCAACTTCCAAAAGTGATCCTGAAACGAATTTCAGGATAACCCCGTATCAGTATAAACATACCTGCATTTGTATTACGACCGAATACAAATGCAACTGAGAAAAAGATATTATATCTACACAGTATAATACTCGGATCCGGCTTAAACCAAAGTCGACCAGTATTATCTGCCCGAAAAACGACACGTGTGAAATGTAGGGTTCCTAGGCACACTCAAGAGCTTCCACAAGGCATCGACCATGCCAAATTCAAAAATTTCCGGTGTTGAGAAAGCCTAATGCGATCGTTGACTAGAGTTTAAGGAGAAACTACAACTAGTTAACAAATTAACTAGATAGTGAACGGAAAATACAACCTTTGTAGATCCGGTCCTCCACTTCCTAAGCTCCGTGTTGACGTCCCTCCGCTGCGATCATCGGGATCCCGGACCCTAGTGTCGATTTCATCGGAGAAATGAGCGGGCTAGGTCGTCGACTTCGATGCCGAAGATGATCTACGTCGAGGCATCTCAAGATCAACCTCTAACTTCACTAAGTCATGAAACTTGTGAAGAAAACACCCTATACTACATGGCAAGTGGTAGAGGATGAAGAAATAGGAAGTGGGTTCACTTTGGATTTGGATTTCTCACTTGAAATCATCACTTGGAAATTTTTAGCAAGCTTTCTTCAACTCATGAAGAAGATGAAGAAGAAGAAAAATGAATAATCATTTAAAATAAAAATCCAAGTGAATACTTATCATGTTGCAACCATGGGTGAAGTTTACTCATGTAGAGACTAAACTAGGGTTTAAGTGAATGGTTAGGTTAAGGAAAGAAACAAAGTGGTCAAAGCTTCATGAAGCTTCAAGATAAAACCATACAAAGCCACCATTTCATTTCTTGCCAAAATAAATAAATGATTAAGAAAAGGTAACAAAACTCAAACCATTCACTTAAATAAGGTTTAGAGTAAACATACACCCAAGTTTGCATGTATCATCAAACATGATACAATCTAGTGCACAAAAAAATATATCACATATACAATGTGCGCAATCAAGTGAGAAAATCCATCTTAAGTGAACTAATACTAGTTAATGTAAAGTAATATATCAAATATATAATTATACATTAAATCATTAAATCAACACTTGATTTAACGATCCGGTCATATCGCATATAACCGACTAATATCCAATGTATCGACTTATCGAATCATTCCTCGATTCGATAACTAGGTTATATCGCATACAACCAATCGATACATTCATCGCGAGAATAGAATACAGTATCAGATACACGCATTATTCTTGGTCCCGCACATAACTCATATGCGCTCCTATTTCGTTTTGCTTGAGCTAGGAAACCTCTGTGTAGGACTCTAAAGACTCGTCAATACGCCGGCAGTAGGTGATGATCATATCAAACACCCACAAGCCGCAAGCGGTCTGCTAAATGTAACGGCCACCCGGGTATTGAGCGATCAGAAGATCGACGAGCAAGCCCGCTCACACTCCTGTGAATCCAACCAGTAACACTTACCGTACAGTCCGGTCTGTTCGTCTGATATGTCGCATATCTCGCCTAGGGGTGGTAAACGTCAAACCCCAGTAGCTCGATAAGTCGTGTCGATATGAGGTCTATAACAGTTCAAGAAACTACTGGTAACACTTACCAGTAAATCTCAGCAACCCTGGCCAGGGATTTCCGGTTATAGCCAATCGAACACAGCGCAACATCAACTCCCTATACCAGGAGAGACGAATCCCCTCCTATCGCTCATTGCCTCCATGTGATTCGGGACTGTACCCAAAAACCACCGTTTTGCACGCCCCCTTGGACGTAGTAAGGTGGAAATCAAAGCACGGTAGGAATCATACAAGACTCTTTGACGATCTCGGGTCTACAGACTAACCTGTACCAGTGTCACCAGAGAACTGCCATCTGACGTAAGGTATAGTACCACCTGGGAGTTCTCGGCGAGTCTGTCCAGTGTACCCAGTCTCCACTGAGCACCCGTATATAATCTCTGATGTCAAACACCAATGGATATGGGATCATCCATCGCCCATCTGTATGGGTCGAGAAGGTATATTCTAGTCTACTCTGGTATATCGATGCCCCATCTCGATACACCTACGACTAGGGACCTTGAAGGATGTACTTATGGACTACCATGTCCCTACTAGTATGATCCGCATCATAGTCCAGGTAGTCAAGTACACATCCTAACGGCTTTACCAACATGTAACAGAGAGACAATCAGTGTACACGTTAAGGTAAAGAGCAACCAGATAGCATACTATCATGTCGAGCAAGAAAGTCCTCCCTATATATGTCCAAGCATCTACTACAATATACATCCTATGTATAGTAATGGCCTCTAGGGCATACATATAACTAACAATCTCCCACTTGCACTAGGGCCATCTGTAGCAGTGGTTGCAGTATCTCATACTCAACCATCCCATAAAAGTCTCTCTCTGGGAAAAGGCCTTTGTGAGTGGATCCGCCGTGTTGTCCTCTGAGTCTACTCTCCTAACCTCGATCACCTTGGAGATCAGCCATCTCCATGATCAGGTGATACTGCCTTAGAATATGTCTGGATCACTGATGGGACGGACGTTCCTTGGCATAAGCCACAACACCATTGCCACACAATGGGAGGAACTAAGTTCATTTCATGAACAAATATACATCCAGACTGCCTCTTTGGTAGAATCTTAAGTAGCGATGTATCTAGCCTTTATCGTCTAGTATGCCACGGTATCTAGCTTAGAACTCTTCCAACATACCGTCCCTTTACTGAGGGTAAAGGCAATGCCTGTGACTGACTTTCAGTCGTCCTTATCACCCTGGAACCCTTCCAGTGATTCTCCCCAGGATCGATCGATACCTTCTCACTACTTCTAATGAGAATCTTAACATCCAATTACATCTATCTCATAGATGAAAACTCAGGATTTAGGAGGTATCATTTTGATCCTATATGGTGAATCCTTGTGATAAGCGGAGATTGACCAAACGTAGCATAGGAAACTCCTTCCCCATTAAGAGTATGTCATCCACGTACTCTACGAGGATCACCACCATACTCCCTACTATCCTTTTGTTTATACAAGGTTCATCTACCATTTTGATGATGTCAAACTCTTTGGCTAACACATCAAAACAGACGTTCCAACTCCGCGATGCCTGCTTCATCACATAAAACATCTTGCACACGTTTTCGCTGCTCCCACTATTTACGAAGCCCTCTGGCTGTGTACTTATAGACGTTCTCTTCTAAATCATCATTTAGAAAAGCAGTCATGGCACCCAACTGCTAGATATCGTAGTTATGGTATGTAGCCGTGGCAAGTAGGATCTGGATGGACTTAAGCATAGGCATTGGAAAAAGGTTTCATCATTATCCACGCCTGGTCGATGACGAAAACCTTTAACATGTCTAGCTATGAAAGTCTCAACTTTTCCATCTACACCAAGTAATCTTCTCAAGATATACTTTCTCCTGATGGGGATTTAACCCTTCATATATAGCAACCAAAGTCCATACTTTGTTGGTGTATAAGGATTCCATCTCAGATCGATAAACATCCAGCCATTCTTACAGAGTCTCACTCCTGATGGCCAGCTCGAAACTAGTTGGGTCATCATCTCATGATGCAATCCTCGCTCCCACTGTCATAGAGAAACCGAAGTAACTCTCAGGTGGGTGAGGAACCATACGAGATCGGCGGAGAGGCTGAGGTTCATTGGTTACTATTGAATCCTTCGGTTCTACTAAATCATCAGCTGCAGTTTGTATAGCTGGAACATTTCCAGTTCTACATAACAGATCTTGCCTCGAGCTTGTCCGGATTTTGCTTTTAGACATAGGCCGGACAACCCCAAATCTTAACTAACTTAAGATATGGGCTCTTCCCTTTCCAAATCACATATGAAGTGGTAGGCAACTGATTTGATCGAAACCCTATTCAATAGGTATGCAACTTCATAAGTGCATAACTCCCAAAAGGAAATAGGAAACTCGGTAGTACTCATCATAGAGCGCACCATATCATATAGGGTGTGATTGCTCCGCCCCGATACAACGTTGTGCTGTGGTGTATTCGGAGGAGTAAGGCTGAGAGAGAATCTCATTCTTCTTTTGAATAGTCCAGGAATTCCATGCACAAGTATTCTCCTTCCTGATCTCATCATAGGACATAATACTTATACCCGTATTTTGGTTCTCTCCTTTTAACTTATATTCTGTGAATATCTCAAAAGGTTCGGACTTGTGTTTCAACAAGAACATAGGTCTGAATCTTGAAAGATCATCAGAGAATTTAATGAAGTACAAAGAACCGGTCTTGGCATGTGTAGACAGGGGACCTACATACATCAACATGTATCATCCCAAGAGTTCACTAACTCTTTCTCTGCTTCCAATAAACAGAGCTGTGGTCATCTTATCTTTGTGACATGACCGGAAAGTTTTCACAAGATGTAAATTCAAACAGATTTAAATATGCATCTTTGTGTAACTTAGCTAGTCGGGTCGCATTGATATGACCTAGTCTACAATACCTCAAGAAGGATCCGTTCATTTCTGAACTCTTGCTCTTGTGTGTGTTCCGTATACTAAAGAACTGTAGTTTGATTTAGAACATCAATGCTTTTAGATAACGTGCCTGAACCGATCAACTTTTGATATAGGAAATGTTCAAAACATTATCCAACAATACAAAATTTTATCGTTTCTTTACTAATAAAGAGACTGATATGATTTTGTATATCAGGTTCGGTATCTAATAGCATTTGTTCAGAATCAATGTACTGATAATACAGGATGACAGTGACCAACAGACTTGGCTGCAACACTTGCCCTGTTTTCTGTCTCATGAAACTTGTCACCCGTTCTCAGTTCTCTACCTATCTGTAGCCCTATGTAACAGATTACATATCTGGGATCCTGATCCGTTATCAAATACCCAGGACATAGAGGATACAGAGAAACAGTTCTTTGTAACGAACACACCCGAAGATGATGCATCAACATGCACTTTCTTCGTTTGGGCGGCACGGGAAATCTGGTATTCCCCAATTCCTGCTCTTTCTTATAACAATTATAAGTTGGAGCGGGACCAACGTTCCCCAGCTCAGTATAACAAGCGGGTTCGGTCAATTATCCGTATTATTATCTTGATTAAGGCATGATATGGTCGCTACCTGGAGAGAGAGAGAAGAAAACACTCAGCGTATGCTCTTGCAAGATCAGATTGGTTATTATTTTATCTAATGAGGATGGCTCCCACTGTTTTTTATCAAATCTTCCTACAAACCCTAAAAGGAAAGACTAGCCGGGATTAATTATACACTACAAGTTCGCCAATCTTTCAGCCAGGCCAGTGTCAGTACTTTGAGGGAGGTCCCCCATGCTTTCACACAAACCTAATTAATGTAAACCTCGTTTTCCTAGAGGCGTAACCTCGTTAACACCTTTCTAGACACCTAGTTGATCGGCTAATTGTAATGTGTAAAACTCTCCCAGGAGTAACTCTTACTCGCAGCGGGTATCGGGATCTAACTATCTCACAGAAGGTATGTAATCTCATTGCAAATTTCAACACTTGAAATTCCCGATAATATTTTGCCCTAAACGATCTATGACCTTGACAAGGTCAACAAACCATAGACCGCAAGTCAAGTTCAACCCGTCATTTCTTGATTGAATTAAACCCACCCGCAGGACCCTTGACAAGGTCAACAAGGCCGTACGACTACCCTAAAACAATCTGCATCATATGCAAAAGCAGATAAATACAGGTTAGCTACCGCACACTGCGCCTTGACAAGGTCAACAAATGCAGCACGAATACTAAACAGGACTTATCTGAAATGACAGAGGGCTACGACAGGTTTTTCTGAAAACCTATTGCGTAATGAACTTGATATCGTTGTAGGATCGAATGAATTTTGAAATGGAGTGTTTTTGAAGCTTTTCTAGTTCTGCTAAAGGGGTCACTCCCGGTGAAGGAATCGTCGGCCCTTTCCTCATCGAATAAGGTGCAGGATATATCAAATATACCGCCGTGCAAAGCAAAAAACTATAGAAGCAATCAAAAGACAAACCGAGGGTTGTAGCATCTGCGAGTTATTGCTAAAGGGGTCACTCCCGGTGAAGGGATCTCGGCCCTTTCCTTATCGAATAAGGTGCAGGATGTTCTATAAGGAACACCATGATGCAAAGCAAGAACTGTAGTTACCTGTTTTTAAGAAATTCGATTCCACAATATCTTAGGTTTCTTTTCTTTCATTAATCACATTAATGAAGTCCCATCATTTAAGCACCTAAACATCACAGATAAATACGACGTACACTTATGCCATCCGCATTCGCCTCGATGTCCCCTCGTGCACCGTTAGGTTAGGTAACTAACGGCAGAGCGGGGCAGGGCTAGCGCGGGTGTAAAACATAAGTAACATCTATATAATATATCATATATACTATATACTGTATCTATCACAGAACATCACATGATCACATCACAGATAACGCAGCAGAAAATATCATATGAAATATTGGATATACTAGGACGTCCGTGTTTTCAATACGAGCTAGTATAAAACACGGATTCCACGGTCGCGATGAATAGCCAAACCCACACCCCTAGACCCCTACGAGAGCGGCAAGCAACCCTACCAATTCTAGAGTTAGGATACCCGGCCTCGACTCCTCGAGTTGGTCTCCCACTGGACTCCAGAACCCGGTTACTTGTGCCCTCCTCCTTGGGTCTATCCTAGTGCGGAAAAGTAAATAATATACAATGGTGACATCTTCCGCAACCTGGAAGTGCCCCAATAAAAGAATATTACATACAAGTTTTTACATGAATGAAAATGAAAAACACTCATCTCACATAAAAGCCCCCCGGCTATTCAAACACGACGATCCAATATAACATATCCAGCAACATATAACATCACAGGTCATCAACGTAAGTAAACATGCGTATCCCAATTATCGTTGACATATAGCAACGAAACCAGCGATATCACATATTACACTTACGGTCACAGAAAAGAATGGGTAAAACTACAACAGTTGGAATCCGCAACCATTTTAGACATCGCATGCCTAATCAAATGAATTACTTAGATATCGCATGCCTAACAATTATAAACCCTGCATTTTAGTCTCTATATCGAAAACACTTTTCAATATCAAGTCGGGCAATTCAACAAGATTCCCGACATCCTGATCAAACGCTCGTCGCAAACTTCAATAGACGGCCGCACCCCCGATGCCGTCGACGAAGTGCACCAAGGCGGAACACCGCTGCCGCGAGCACCCGAACGGATGCTTTCGGTGACGGGGTTCTCCTACATTCACTTGGTCGGGGCTATGGGGTGTGGCTGTCTTTTAAGTTTACCCGGCGAGTATCCGCGTACGCTACGTGATTGTGATGGACTTTTGATCACATCAAAATTCCGTGGCAACCGATCAAGTGAGACTAAACCGCTAGATTTATAACATTCATTCAGTTATCTCATAACTACTTGTGAATTCCAATTATTGTATCACATTCCAGATAAATAGAAAATGTTAAACTTTCCGATCGAACAGTCAAACACCCAAGTTTTCCCGAAACAGCTCAACACATGAAATAAGTCTAAAAACATCCACTTCATGCCACAGTAGCAACGGTCCAGCCGTAGAAGGGTCAAGTCAACGCCTCATATGTGGCACGCCGTACTGCCCCAAATCCGAAGGTTCAAAGGGCAGTTCAAGACGGTCACATAATCGAGTTAAGGTTTGTTGTCTTCTAGAGGGTCCATCGCGTTACTTGCACTACTTAGAACGTCTTTAAACCACGGAAAAATCCAACACTTGGAAATTTCCCGGCAGGGGAAAAAGTGGGTATTTATATCCGGTCGAACTTTTCAACATATTCAAAAATTATCCGGAAAACACATAGACGAAGTTAAAGATTCCGATCGAATCGTCGAATCCCCAAAATACCCCAGATTACTCAACTCTTGAGTGAAGATTAAAATTACCCAGAAAATACAGGATTCCATAAGAAACATTACTGTGAAAATTTTAGAGGGTGACGCAACAAAGTGGCGGCGGATCCGCCGCACAAGCCATGCTCGTGCCGCGGTTCCGCGGCGGTTTGAGCTCTAAACAGCGTCGTTTTGCACAGTTATTCTTATAATTTCCTGCTTATTTTTCTGCATATTTTTAATTAGGAAAAATGTACAGTTTTGAAAAATGTATAGAGAGGGGTATGAATTAGGGTTTCGTGTTTCGTTCGGATTTCTAATATCGTCTACGCATCGCCTAAGGCTCTAGCTAGGCTCTGATACCACTGTAGGGTTCCTAGGCACACTTAAGAGGTTCCACAAGGCATCGACCATGCCAAATTCAAAAATTCCCGTGCCGAGAAACCCTAATGCGATCGTTGACTAGAGTTTAAGGCGAAACTACAACTAGTTAACAACTTAACTAGATAGTGAACGGAAAATACAACCTTTGTAGATCCAGTCCTCTACTTCCTAAGCTCCGTGTTGACGTCCCTCTGCTGCGATCATCGGGATCCCGGACCCTAGTGTCGATTTCATCGGAGAAATGGGCGGGCTAGGTGGTCGACTTCAATACCGAAGATGATCTACGTCGAGGCAACTTAAGATCAAGCTCCAACTTCACCAAGTCATGAAACTTGTGAAGAAAACACCCTATACTACATGGCAAGTGGTAGAGGATGAAGAAATAGGAAGTGGGTTCACTTTGGATTTGGATTTCTCACTTGAAATCATCACTTGGAAATTTTTAGCAAGCTTTCTTCAACTCATGAAGAAGATGAAGAATAAGCAAAATGAATAATCATTTAAAATAAAAATCCAAGTGAATACTTATCATGTTGCAACCATGGGTGAAGTTTACTCATGTAGAGATTAAACTAGGGTTTAAGTGAATGGTCAGGTTAAGGAAAGAAACAAAGTGGTCAAAGCTTCATGAAGCTTCAAGATAAAACCAAACAAAGCCACCATTTCATTTCTTGCCAAAATAAATAAATGATTAAGAAAAGATAATAAAACCCTAACCATTCACTTAAATAAGGTTTAAAGTAAACATACACCCAAGTTTGCCTGTATCATCAAACATGATACAATCTAGTGCACAAAAAAATATATCACATATACAATGTGCACAATCAAGTGAGAAAATCCATCTTAAGTGAACTAATACTAGTTAATGTAAAGTAATATATCAAATATATAATTATACATGAAATCATTAAATCAACACTTGATTTAACGATCCGGTCATATCGCATATAACCGACTAATATCCAATGTACCGACTTATCGAATCATTCCTCTATTCGATAATTAGGTTATATCGCATACAACCAATCGATACATTCATCGCGAGAATAGAATATGGTATCACATACACGCATTATTTTCGGTCCCGCACATATCTCATATGCGCTCCTATTTCGTTTCGCTTGAGCTAGGAAACCTCTGTGTAGGACTCTAAAGACTCGTCAATACGCCGGCAGTAGGTGATGATCATATCAAACACCCACAAGCCGCAAGCGGTCTGCTAAATGTAACGGTCACCCGGGTATTGAGCGATCAGAAGATCGACGAGCAAGCCCGCTCACACTCCTGTGAATCCAACCAGTAACACTTACCGGACAGTCCGGTCTGTTCGTCTGATTTGTCGCATATCTCGCTTTGGGGTGGTAAACGTCAGACCCCAGTAGCTCGATAAGTCGTGTCGATATGAGGTCTATAACAGTTCGAGAAACTACTGGTAACACTTACCAGTAAATCTCAGCAACCCTGGCCACGGATTTCCGGGTATAGCCAATCGAACACAGCGCAACATCAACTCCCTATACCGGGAGAGACGAATCCCCTCCTATCGCTCATTGCCTCCATGTGATTCGGGACTGTACCCAAAAACCACCGTTTTGCACGCCCTCTTGGACGTGGTAAGGTGGAAATCAAAGCACAGTAGGAATCACACAAGACTCTATGACGATCTCGAGTCTACAGACTAACCTGTACCAGTGTCACCAGAGAACTGCCATCTGACGTAAGGTATAGTACCATCTGGGAGTTCTCGGCTAGTCCGTCCAGTGTACCCAGTCTCCACTGAGTACCCGTATATAATCTCTGATGTCAAACACCAATGGATATGGGATCATCCATCACCCATCTGTATGGGTCGAGAAGGTATATGCTAGTCTACTCTGGTATATCGATGCCCCGTCTCGATACACCCACGACTAGGGACCTTGAAGGATGTACTTATGGACTACCATGTCCCCACTAGTATGATCCGCATCATAGTCCAGGTAGTCAAGTACACATCCTAAGGGCTTTACCAACATGTAACAGAGAGACAATCAGTGTACACGTTAAGGTAAAGAGCAACCAGATAGCATACTATCATGTTGAGCAAGAAAGTCCTCCCTATATATGTCCAAGCATCCACTACAATATACATCCTATGTATAGTAATGGCCTCTAGGGCATACATGTAACTAACACAAAAACGCACGTGCATTTTCCGAACCTTGCCATAAAACCATACGGCCTCTACAACGTTTCGCCCAAACTTGGGAAACTGTCTGTGGGGGACTCTAATGACTCATCAACACACTGGCACTGGGTATAACCACTAGCACGTCAGAGGTACTGGCTGTACGTAACGGTTGCCTATGTATTGATTGGAAGGGAAGCTGACGAGCGAACTCATCCATAAACCCTACTGAGCCTAACAGTGGCAATATACATACAGTCCGGTCCGTTCGTCTATAAGTATCGCATATTTGCCTAGGGGGCTAGTAACGTCAAACCTCCAATAGCGGTATAAGTCGTGTCAGAGAGTGGCCCAGAACACCCTGAGATATTACTGGAGTATCTACCAGTAAATCTCCTGCCTCGGCCGAGGGCTTTGTGTAATGGCTCTCCTAGACACAGCGCGATCTCACCCCCAATACTGAGAGAGACGAATCCCCTGCCGATCCGCTCACTTGCCTCCATGTGGCTCGGGACTGTACCCAAAAAAGACCTATTTGCACGACTCCTTTGAGCCGTGGTTGGGTAGAAATCAAAGCACAGTGGGAACTCACACGAGAAAATTACGACCTCAGGTCGATGAACTAACCTGTACACATGTCACCAGGGAACTGCTATCTGACGATATGTATAATACCAACTAGCATGTTCCCGGTGAGTTGATTGAATCGAAAGAGTGTTTGTAGAATAACCGTAATCAATAACGGTATCGCGCGTAGCTAGACCGAGATGAGTACGGGTCGTCCTCAGGGAAACGTGGAATCTTTTACTCTTACTTTAGATGTGTTGAAAAAGAGAGGAGGAAATAAGAATTTTGTGAAAAGTTTCTAGATCTACGTTAAGCAAGAATGCAAAAATATAGATCTAGATTATTTTAGAGATGTAGATTGTTAGTTATATGTATGCCCTAGAGGCCATTACTGTACATAGGATGTATATTGTAGTGGATGCTGGGACATATATAGGGAGGACTTTCTTGCTCGACATGATAGTATGCTATCTGGTTACTCTTTACCTTAACGTGTATACTGATTGTCTCTCTGTTACATGTTGGTAAAACCCTTAGGATGTGTACTTGACTACCTGTACTATGATGCGGATCATACTAGTGGGGACATGGTAGTCCATAAGTACATCCTTCAAGGTCCCTAGTCGTGGGTGTATCGAGACGGGGCATCGATATACTAGAGTAGACTAGCGTATACCTTCTCGACCCATACAGATGGGCAATGGATGATCCCATATCCATTGGTGTTTGACATCAGAAATGATATACGGGTGCTCAGTGGAGACTGGGTACACTGGATGGACTCGCCGAGAACTCCCAGTTGGTATTATACCTTACGTCAGATGGCAGTTCTCTGGTGACACTGGTACAGAGTAGTCTGTTGACCCGAGATCGTCATAGAGTCTTGTGTGATTCCCACTGTGCTTTGATTTCCACCTTACCACGTCCAAGAGGGCGTGCAAAACGGTGGCTTTTGGGTGCAGTCCCGAATCACATAGAGGCAATGAGCGATAGGAGGGGATTCGTCTCTCCTGGTATAGGGAGTTGATGTTGCTCTATGTTCGATTGGCTATAACCGGAAATCCCTGGCCAGGGTTGCTGAGATTTACTGGTAAGTGTTACCAGTAGTTTCTCGAACTGTTATAGACCTCATATCGACACGACTTATCGAGCTACTGGGGTCCGACGTTTACCACCCCTAGGCAAGATATGCGACATATCAGACGAACAGACCGGACTGTACGGTAAGTGTTACTGGTTGGATTCACAGGAGTGTGAGCGGGCTTGCTCGTCGATCTTCTGATCGCTCAATACCCGGGTGGCCGTTACGTTTAGCAGATCGCTTGCGGCTTGTGGGTGTTTGATATGATCATCACCTGCTGCCGGCGTATTGACGAGTCTTTAGAGTCCTACACAGAGGTTTCCTAGCTCAAGCGAAACGAAATAGGAGCGCATATGAGATATGTGCGGGACCGAGAATAATACTAGTATGTGATACTGTATTCGATTCTCGCGATTTGTGACATTGATCGGTTATATGCGATATAGCCGGGTTATCGGATCAAGTGTTGATTCGATAAGTTGTTACTATTGATATTAGTCGGTTATATGCAATATGACCAGATCGTTAAATCAAGTGTTGATTTAATGATTTAATGTATAATTATATATTTGATATATCACTTTACATTAACTAATATTGGTTCACTTAAGATGTTTTTCTCACTTGTTATTGCACATTGTATATGTGATATATTTTTGTGCACAAAATTGTATCATGTTTGATGATACATGCAAACTTGGGTGTATGTTTGAATTAAACCATGTTTAGTAAATTGTTAGGGTTTCATTTCATTTGATTTATTTACTTATTCATTTATTTATTTATTCTTTATGGTGAGAAATAAAATGGTGACTTTATTTGGATTTCACTTGAAGCTTCATGAAGCTTTTAAAGTCAAACCCATTTTGTTTCTTTCCTAAACCCTAACCCTTTAACTAAACCCTAGTTCATTCTCTACACTTAACCATGGTTGCTAAAATGATAAGAATGACTTTATTTCTTTTTATTCATTATTCTTATCATATTCTTTCTTCTTCTTCATGAAGAAGAATGAAGCTTCCTAGCTTCAATGGTGACTTGAGAAAAAGAGTGAGAAATCCAATTCTAAAGTGAACCCACTTCCTATTTCTTCATCCTCTACTACTTGCCAAGTAGTATAGGGTGTTTTCTTCACAAGTTTCATGACTTGGTGAAGTTGGTGCTTGATCTTGTGTTGCCTCGACGTAGATCATCTTCGGCATCGAAGTCGACGACCTAGCCCGATCATTTCTTCGACGAAACCATCGCTAGAGTCCGGGATCCGATGATCAGAGCGGAGGGACATCATCACAGAGCTAAGGAAGTGGAGGACCGGATCTACAAAGGTTGTTGTCTCTTTCACTTAGCCGTAAAGTTGTTTACTTGCATGTATCGCCTAATCTCTAGTTAACGATCTATATTAGGGTTTCTCGGCACCGGAAAAATTTGAAATTGGCATGGTTGATGCCTTGTGAGACCTCTCGTGTGTGCCTAGGAACCCTACAGTGGTATCAGAGACTAGCTAGAGCCTTAGGCGAAGTGTAGACGATGTTAGAAGTCCGATCGAACCCGAAACCCTAGTTCAAAACCCTTCTCTGTACATTTTTTCAAAACTGGGTTTTTTCCAAATTAAAAATATGCAGAAAATTCAGCAGGGTTTTGTATGGATTACTGTGCAGCACGTGCGCATGATTCGTCTAAAGCGTCGCGGAACCGCGGCACGAGCTTGGCTCGTGCGGCGGTTCCCCGGCCATTCAGTCACATCACCTTTTCAAAATTGTACAGTAATTCTCATCTTATAGTGCTGTATTTTCTGGGAATTTTTAACTTCTACTCAAGAGTTGAGTTTTTTGTGTTGTATTGGGGACTCGGTGTTTCGATCGGGAAATCTAATTTCGTCTATGTTTTTTTCCGGATAACTTTAGAATATGTTAAAAAGTTCGACCGGATAAAGATACCCACTTTTTCCCCTGCCGGGAAATTACCGATTGTTGGATTTTTCCGTAGTTTAATGATGTTCTAACTAGTGCAAGTAACGCGATGGTCCCTCTAGAAGACAACAAACCTTAACTCGATTATGTGACCGTCTTGAACTGCCCTTTGAACCTTAGGGTTTGGGGCAGTACGGCGTACCACATATGAGGCGTTGGCTTGACCCTTCTACGGCTGGACCGTTGGTACTGAGGCATGAAGTGAATGTTTTTAAACTTATTTCATGTGTTGAGCTATTTCGGGAAAACTTGGGTGTATGAATGTTCGATCAGAAAGTTTAACATTTTCTATTTATCTGGAATGGGATACAATACTTGGAATCCACAAGTGGTTATGAGATAACCGATTTGGATGTTATAAACATAGCAGTTTAGTCTCACTTGATCGGTTGCCACGGAATTTTGATGTGATCAAAAGTCCGTCGCAATCACGTAGCGTGCGCGGATACTCGCCGGATAAACTTAATAGTCAGCTACACCCCATAGCCCCGACCAAGTGACTGTAGGAGAGCCCCGTCACCGAAAGTATCCGTTTGGGTGCTCGCGGTAGCGGTGTTCCGCCTTAATGCACTTCGTCGACGGTATCGTGGGTGCGGCTGCCTACTAAAGTTTGCGACGAGCATTCGATCAGTTTTTCGGGAATCTTGATGAATTGCCCGACTTGATATTGAAAAGTGTTTTCGATATAGAGACTAAAATGCGGGGTTTATAATTGTTAGGCATGTGATGTCTAAGGAATTCAGATGGTTAGGCATGCGATGTCTAAGAAGGTTGCGGATTCCAACTGTTGTAGTTTTACACTTTCTTTTCTATGACCGTAAGTGTAATATGTGATATCGCCGGTTTCGTTGCTATATGTCAACGACAATTGGGATACGCATGTTTACTTACGCTGATGACATGTGATGTTATGTGTTGCTGGATATGTTATATTGGATCGTCGTGTTTGAATAGCCGGGGTTTTTTATGTGAGATGAGTGTTTTTCATTTTCATTCATGTAAAAAACTTGTATGTAATATTCTTTAATTGGGGCACTTCCACGTTGCGGAAGATGTCACCTTTTGTATATTATTTACTTTTCCGCACAACGATAGACCCAAGGTAGAGGGAACAAGTAACCGGGTTCTGGAGTCCAGTGGGAGACCTACTTGAGGAGTCGAGTCCGGGTCTCCTAACTCTAGAATTGGTAGGGTTGCTTGCCGCTCTCGTAGGGGTCTAGGGGTGTGGGTTTGGCTATTCATCGCGACCGTGGAATCCGTGTTTTATACTGGCTCGTATTGAAAACACGGACGTCCTAGTATATCCAATATTTCATATGATTCTTGTGCTGCGATATCTGTGATGTGATCATTTGATATTCTGTTATAGATACTATATATAGTATATATGATATATTATATAGACGTAACTTATGTTTTACACCCGCGCTAGCCCTGCCCTGCTCTGCCGTTAGTTACCTAACCTAACGGTGTATGAGGGGACATCGAGGCGAATGCGGATGGCATAAGTGTACGTCGTATTTATCTGTGATGTTTAGGTGTTTTAAATGATGGGACCTCATTAATGTGATTAATGAAAGAAAAGAAACCTAAGATGTTGTGGAATCGAATTTCAAAAATAAAAACAGGTAGCTACAGTTCTTGCTTTGCATCGCGGTGCTCCTTATAGAACATCCTGCACCTTATTCGATAAGGAAAGGGCCGAGATCCCTTCACCGGGAGTGACCCCTTTAGCAATAACTGGCAGATGCTTGATTGTTAGGATACGAGCCTGTCAAGTTTAGTTCTAAATACCGCAATCAAGACGGTTTCGCACGTAGCTAGCCGGTTGAGTACGGGTCGTCCGCAGGGAGATGGGAATCTTTTTCTATGTGTTTTTCGACGAGTTAAGTCCGGTTGTTCAGATTTTGTTTGTAGTTATCTAAGTGTTGAGTTGATATTTAAAGAGAGCTTGTTAGGGTTAGGATTAGGTTAGTTTGAGTTAGGAGTCTCCACATCTTTCGTTGCCCCACTTAATATCGGTGTTACGGTAATCGGCAACAACGGGGATTAGCACGACTAGGAAGGAACTTGCGAGTATAAGCTAGGCTTTCCAACGCATAGTCCTTCCTTTTGGTGCTTGTCCGTCCGTTCTTGGCTCTTATCCATAACCTCCGGTTAATTCAACCACAACCGGTCTCACTACGGAATCACCGCTATCATGTAGGATAGGGTGCCGTAAGGAGCGGATTGTGGTTGGGTTAACGGGAGTTGATTTAAGTTGTTGGGCAAGGAAAGAGTGAGAGAGATTTCCTTCTCTCAAACTTCCCTTATCCTACCCTAACAAGTATAGAACTACTCACACTTCATAATACGGAAAAATAAAACAACACAAAAGAGGAAGATAGAAAGAAAGAGATTAGAAGAATACGACTAACTGTTTGCGACCTCACCTTGGCGAGGATCAAGCGTAAGTATCATTGTCGTATGAAAGGATAAAGAAAAAGAGAGAAGAAACAAACAACAAGGAAATAACAACAACTACTTAACAATTAAAATTACAACAATTATAACAAGTAAAGAAAGAGACAAGCATGATAATAAAAATGGTCTTCTTTATTCATCACTCTTCACTCAAAAGCTCACTTACAAGTTTAATGGAGAAGAGGTGAGAAGAGGAAGAAGAACATGTACTAAAACCTAGCAAAGAAAAATACAAGATTATGGACCCTTTCCTTCACAAACTTCTGGGCTATTTATAGGCCAAAACATGAAACCCTAGGGCAACCAACAGAACATACAGGAAAAGACCAACCTACCCCCCAAAACCCTGCACATTTGGCGCCAAGATGGCAGCGGAAGAGCGGCCAAAACCACCCTTTGGCCGCGCTTCCGCGGCCGTTTAGATGAGTTGGGTCTGGATCTTTTTGGTGGGACCCTGGTTTGATGTGAGCATCCTTCTGATATATGTATTTTCCCATAATTGCTTCACGAATTTTCCAGAATTTCTGTTGAGGGAAAGGTGGACTTTTTGTCAAGATTTTGTCATGATTGCCTCGAGCTCCGCGTAGATCTCTTGGATCTTGTGCCACCATTGAGCCTTGTGCATAGATTTGACATTTTGTCTTCCTACTGGTATCTGGCAACATACGGATGAGGGACGGAGACCGTGTTTTATCTGTGGTCGGCAAGAACCCGGATTTTTTCGTGTTTTCCATGAATTTCATCGTTTTGGAACCGAGAACCTGTATCCTGCAATTGACTAGCAAACACGGCTCAAGAGTATCTACGGATATGCAATGTGATAAAAATTGGGCGGTATGAAAATGCAAAAATCTGATATGAACAAATACCCCCAAACTTATCATTTGCTCGTCCCGAGCAAAGTCCATTTATTCACAAAAAATTTCCTAACCTCACTTTCGCAGGGAACGCGATTGCACTGAGCATGTGCAACAAGCCGTTAAACCTCTAGGTGTCCCTAGTAGGAGGAGTGTTGTCTCCTGAGGGTTTTCAGCGGATACTACCCACAAAATCCGGTCAAGTTGGTTTGTAAAAATGACTAAGTTTCAAACCCTAAAGTTTTGTTTTAGAAAATAACAATTCTATAATCCTTAGTCTAGACTATCGAACCTTTATTTTTCACACCTCACATCTTGTTTAACTACAGATTTTATATGTCTTTACGTGCAGTGCGGATAGTGTCGTTAAGTTCCAGAAGGATCGATTAGAGTCATCATGTCGCACAATAAAGCCCAGATAATAATTTTAAAAGGATCACATAAGTTTTATAATGAGTTAAGCATTTTTCAAGTTTCGTTTTGCAGTAAGGTTTCAACTTTAGAATTTCTATCTTCCTTAACAGGAAACTAAGTCGTATTTTTCACTCCACCTTTTTCTTGTTTTCATTTCATACACACCACTGTGAACGTGCAATAGTCTTTATCAAAGAGTAAAACCTTCATATCTCCGTTAAAATTTTTTTTTAAAAGCCTGTCTTTTATCAAGATTATTCTCACACAAAGAACCGTTAGGAATTTTAACTCGGAGAGAACACTTGCTTGACTTTGTTTTAAACTAGACTTTCTAGGCTTCTTAGCGAGCTTTGGGCCAATGCACCCAAACCAGTTGGTTTTAGGGCATTAGGTGTAGAAACACCCCAGCGGACTTAATTACTCAAGTTACCTAGGTCCAAAAACAAAAGACAGTTTGGCGTGAAAATCAGATGATTTAATACGAACGGAGATATAACCGGCAGTTCAAATATTTTTTTGGATAAAAGACGTGTCTAGTGGGTTTGGTGTGTAATCATTCCAATCAAGTTTTAGATGGGTTATTTTTCAGACTTAGCTCCTATTACGGCATCAATAACATTCCTTCATATTCGCTTTACTTCATAAACTATTCTTGTCATTACTTATTTCAGAACAAACCTATTTGATTCTCAGAAAATCATTTATCTGTTTAAAAGTTTGAACATGAAAGACTTGTCATCTAATTCCCAAAACTCACGACACGTGTGGTGTGATGTAAAGACGTATATCAGCTATAGTTAACTTCAAAGGAGAGTTATCTTTCAGGTTTTCAAAATCCAAACATAAGATCTAGTTATTCCTATTTTATCAAACAAAAACCGTCGAATGTTGAATCAGAGTTCTTCCACAAGCTAACTTGACAAAAAAGTTTTTATATTTTTGGAAAATTTTCAAATTTTTATGGATTTTATGGATTTTAATATGCAGATGCAAAATATACATATGAATGCGAAGGTAAGAAATGCGTACCGAGTGTACCCCCAAACTTAAACTGGACAGTGTCCTCACTGTCATTGCATGAAGAGAGTAGTTTGAAGGTTCAAAATTGTTGGTTAGCGATACACAATTTTTATTTGTTTTTGTTTTGAAAGAAAAGAAAAAGAATATACAAGAATATAAACAAAATTGTTTGTACATACCCCCAAACTTATTTGGAACAGTGTCCACTGTTCTTGGCTGGATAACCGAAGTTTGGAGGTAGGCAGAGGAAGATCAAGCAAGGTAAACCGGCTCCTGTAAGAACAGGAGCTCCTCTGTTGGTTCGGCGCTAAGGTACGGTTTGCATCGGTGTCCGTTCACTTTGAAGAGTGAACCGTCCTTTGGATTTTCCAAATCCACAGCGCCCTGCGGATACACAGTCCGCACAAAATACGGCCCTTTCCAGCGAGATCGGAGCTTTCCAGGATGGAAGTGAAGTCGGGTGTCGTAAAGAAGTACCTGCTGACCAGGTACGAAGGTTTTGCGCACAAGGTGTTTATCATGAAACACCTTCGTTCGATTCTTAACGACAATCGCATTGTCGTAAGCCTCATCCCTAAGCTCGCTCAGTTCGTTCAGCTGCAGCTTCCGATGGCTGCCCGCGTCCTCCAGAGACAGATTCAGCTCCTTTATCGCCCAAAACGCGCGATGCTCGATTTCGACAGGAAGGTGGCAGGCTTTTCCGTACACAAGCCGATAGGGAGACATGCCAAGGTCGGTCTTATAAGCGGTTCTAAATGCCCAAAGGGCATCAGTGAGTTTCAAAGACCAATCCTTACGGTTCTTGGAAACCGTTTTCTCCAGTATCTGCTTGATCTGCCGATTTGAAACTTCGGCCTGCCCGCAGGTTTGGGGGTGGTAGGGTGTAGAAAGCTTATGATTAATGGAGTATTTCCGCATCAAGGCCTCGAAAGTCCTATTGCAGAAATGACTTCCATTGTCGCTAATGATCGCTCGGGGGTGCCCAAACCGTGAGAAAATGTTTTCTTTAAGGAACCTAACGAAAACCTTGTTGTCGTTAGTTCGGCTGGGCACAGCCTCGACCCATTTAGAGACGTAATCAACAGCTAGAAGAATGTACAAGTTCCCAAAAGAGCTGGGAAACGGCCCCATGAAGTCTATCCCCCAAACATCGAAAATCTCCACAACCAAGATCGGTTGGAGCGGCATCTCATTCCTCCGGGATATCCGGCCCATGTGTTGGCACCGGGAGCAAGTCTTGCAATAGTCGTGAGCGTCTTTGAAAAGTTGTGGCCAGTAGAAACCACATTGCAAGATCTTCTCAGCTGTCTTTCTGGGCCCAAAATGCCCGCCACATGCTTGGTCGTGGCAAAATGACAGCACACTCTTGAATTCCTCATCAGGGACACATCGACGAATAATCTGGTCGGGACAGTACTTGAACAAGTAGGGTTCGTCCCAGTAAAAATGTTTTACTTGGGATAAGAAGCGAAGTCTGTCCTGACTCGACCATTCGGTCGGTAGCAATCCCGTGGCCAAATAGTTCACAATATCTGCGAACCAGGGTTCGCAAGATACTGTCAAGAGTTGTTCATCCGGGAAAACGTCGTTTATCGGAATTGGAAGCGAAGGCGAAGAAGGAAGTCGCGAGAGATGGTCGGCAACCACGTTTTCACATCCTCGTTTGTCCTTAATGACAAGGTCAAACTCTTGAAGCAAGAGGATCCAACGGATTAACCGAGATTTGGCATCTTTCTTCGCAAAAAGATGGCGCAGAGCTGAGTGGTCAGTGTAGACAATGACTGGAGAGCCGATGAGGTAGGGCCTGAACTTTTCTAAGGCAAATACAACAGCTAAGAATTCCTTCTCAGTTGTTGTATAATTGAGTTGTGCGTCGTTCAGGGTTCGGCTTGCGTAATAGATTACATGCGGCATCTTGTTGATGTGCTGTCCAAGGACAGCACCGATGGCAAAGTCGGATGCATCGCACATAATCTCGAATGGGTGCGTCCAGTCAGGAGAAGAGAGAACGGGAGCAGAAGTGAGTGAGAGTTTCAGTGACTCGAAAGCAGCCGCACAGCTTGAGCTGAAGTCGAATGGCGTGTCCTTGGCCAGGAGAAGAGTCAAGGGCCTAGCAATCTTGCTAAAGTCCTTGATAAACCGTCTATAAAAACCGGCGTGGCCAAGGAAGGCTCGGATATCTCTGACGCATCGGGGAGGAGGCAGATTGGAAATGACCTCAATCTTTGCTTTGTCAACCTCTATGCCATTTTGCGAGATGATATGTCCTAAGACAATACCTTCGCGCACCATGAAGTGGCATTTCTCCCAGTTCAAAGTGAGATTCTTGTCCTTACATCGTGTAAGGACAGCGTCAAGATGCAGCAAACACTCGTCAAAGGAGTCGCCGAAAATGGAGAAGTCATCCATGAAAATCTCCAGAAATTTCTCCACCATGTCTGAGAAAATCCCCATCATACACCGCTGGAAGGTAGCGGGCGCATTGCATAACCCAAAGGGCATGCGTCGATATGCAAACGTGCCGAAAGGACAAGTGAAAGTGGTCTTGTCCTGGTCTTTTTCGGCGATGGGAATTTGATTATAGCCAGAGTAGCCATCTAGAAAGCAATAGTACTCATGTCCGGCCAATCGTTCGAGCATCTGGTCAATAAAAGGTAGCGGAAAGTGGTCTTTCCGCGTTGCGGCGTTGAGTTTTCTGTAATCAATGCAAACTCGCCACCCGGTTTGGGTGCGAGTAGGGATTAACTCATTCGCTTCGTTGGTTATGACCGTGATGCCCGACTTCTTGGGGACAACGTGAATGGGGCTAACCCACTGGCTATCAGAGATAGGGTAAATGATACCACTATCTAGACATTTGACGATCTCCTTCTTCACAGCCTCCTTCATGACTGGATTAAGACGTCTTTGTGGATCCCGGGCTGGTTTGGCATCATCCATCAGATGAATGTGATGCTCAACGATGAGGGGACTAATCCCCTTGATGTCCGCCATGGACCAGCCAAAAGCTTGCCTGTTGCTGTGCAAGATCGCGAGAAGGGCTTTCTCTTGCTCGGGAGCTAGAGAAGCCGAGATGATGACAGGAAGGGTCTCGTTCTCACCTAAGTAAGCATACTTAAGGTGAGACGGCAACGGCTTGAGTTCGAGCGTTGGAGGTGAAATGATGGAAGGCAAGACTGGTGCAAAGGTCTCGAACTCAAAGGACTCCAGCAAAGGTTCAAAACGAGTGTAGGCAACCGAGTCGGATGGTTCAGGTAACTCATCCGAAAAGTCGAAAGATTCAAACTCGGGTTGTGCGCGGCTAAGATCGTTCGTGAACGTGAAACACTCGTAGTCGTTATCGGGCGCAGAAACAGCAGCAGGTTCGAAGAGACACGCACTAGTGGCGTCAAGATTATCGTATTCAAACAAAAACTCCTCGAATTCACACTCTCGGGGGTGATCTCCTGGATCGAGCAAACATCCAGTATATGAGCATTAGGTTCGGCGGGCTGATTCCCCAACCTAAAAATGTTGAGTTCAATTGTCATATTTCCAAAAGAGAGGTTCATTGAACCATTGCGACAATTGATCACAGCATTTGAGGTTGCGAGAAATGGGCGACCGAGTATCACCGGAATTTGATTCCGGGGGTTAGCTACAGGCTGTGTATCTAAGACAATGAAGTCGACGGGGAATATGAAATCCCCGACTTTGATTAACACATCCTCTAGCTCACCCCTAGGATGGGTGATCGATCGGTCGGCCATCTGGAGAGTGCAGTGTGTGGGTTTCAGCTCTCCGACGCCTAATTGCTCGTATACTGAATACGGAAGCAAGTTAACACTGGCACCAAGATCTAATAGTGCGCGGTTGATGTTCTTATCCCCAATAGTAATTGAAATCGTAGGACAGCCAGGGTCCTTCCGTTTTTGTGGTAAAGATTGGGTAAGGGCATCACTCACAGCACTAGCCAAGAAAACTTTCTTGGGTACCTGAGACTTCCTCTTTTTCGTGCACAAGTCCTTTAAGATTTTCGCGTAAGAAGGGACTTGTTGGACAGCATCTAAAAGAGGAATGTTAATGTTAACTTGCTTGAATAACTCCAAAATCTTCTCCATTTGTGGATTTTGTTTGTTAGACCTCAACCGGTTTGGAAATGGAACATTTTGAAAATTGGTTGAGTCTAAAGCTGGAGGAGAAGATTTTGGAGTTGGAACAGATCCCAGAATAGGTGTTTTCGTGGAGTGAGAAGTGGGTCCGTTCAGAGCAGAAGAAGAAGAGGGAGAGCCTTGTGAAGAACGGAGAATAGGCTCGGAAGACGAAGAAGAAGAAGAAGAAGCAGAAGAAGAAGAAACAGCGGCCGGGGTGTCATCGTTGATTTGCTTGCCAATGTTGTTTTGCAGCACCCTCCCTGATCTCAGTGTGGTCACGGCACTCACATTATGGTTTTGTTGTTCAAGAGCAACATGTGCATTATGTGGGTGGCCGGGATTTGGAAGTGGCTGGGACGGGAGCTTCCCCTTCTCTCGCTCGCTCAAGGCCGCGTTCAGCTGTGCAATCTGGGCCTCGATGGTCTTGATGCTCTGCCCGTGTGCGGCGGTGTGTTGCACTAAAGATTGGATTGAAGACTGGATGTTGGCGGTGGATTGAGTCGATTGTTTAACAAACGCATCCAGACTTCGCTCGAGCGAGGAAACCTTATTGTTGTTCGACGGAACAAAGTTGTTTGGTGGAAAGGAATTGTTCGGTGCAAAGTTGTTCGTCTGGTTTTGGTAAGGCTGGGGTTGGAAGGGCTGCTGATACTGAGTTTGTTGTTGCGCTTGTTGTTGCGGTGGAGGGGCCCTTTGGAAATTGTTGCCCTGGAATTGATTCTGATTCTGATTCCAGGCGAAATTGGGGTGGTTCCTCCAACCGGGATTGTAGGTCGAAGAGTATGGATCATTCCTTGGTCTTTGCTGGAATGCATTAACCTGATCCTGTCCTTGCGAGGGTGGATTGTAAGGACACTCTTCAGTCAAGTGGGACGGATCGGAACAACAAGCGCAGATGGTACGAAGGGGGAGAACAGGGGCAGGAGTAGGAGAAGAAAATTTGCTCTCTATTGCTTCAAGCTTTTTTGTGATAGCAGCCATTTCAGCTCTCATCGCAATAGAGACATCAAGCTGGTGAATTCCTACCCTAGACTGACCGGTAGAAGTGGAGGGAGAAGAAGAAGAAGGAGTCGGTCTGGTGCTCTCCCACTGTAGCGTTTGCTCCGCAAGATCGTCAAAGAACTGCCACGCTTCCTCGTCAGATTTGGATAGGAAGTGGCCCTGACAGATGGTTTCCAGCAACTGCTTCGTTGCTGGGTTCAGTCCCTCGTATAAGGTTTGGCAGAGTTGCCATTTCTCTATACCGTGGTGAGGACACTGAACAAGAAGGTCTTTGTATCGGTCAAAGCACTTCCAAAAGGGTTCAGAAGGAAGCTGGGAGAATTGGTTGATCTCATTTCGAATTCTTGCGGTCTTATGATTTGGGTAGAATTTTTTCAGAAACGCTTTAACAAACTCGTCCCAGCTGGTGATTGAGTGGGAAGCGGTGCTATACAGCCATTTTTCTGCGAGATCGCATAAAGTGAACGGAATGACCCGTAGACGTATAGCATCGTCCGACAGCTGGGTTGTTTTCATCATGGCACAGACGTTTTGAAATTTGTTAATGAAGATATAGGCATCTTCAGATTCAAGCCCATGAAAACGTGGAAGCATGTTGATGAAATGGGGCTTAATTTCAAAGTTGTCCCCATTGGCCGGAGGAAGAGAAAGGCAGGTTGGAAGTGCAGAATGGGTAGGGTAGAAACGATCCTGGAGCGCAATTCGCTGCGGCGCTACAACAGGCGGAGGTGGTGGGAGATTGGTCTCCATAGGAGGTGGAGCCAATCCAGGGGTGGTCAACGAGATGTTTGGAATAAATCCCGACATCGCGGAAGAAGAGGTTGGTGAAGATGAAGGTGAAGGTGAAGATGTATGAACAGAATTCCGGTCAACGTCGGAGTTGGCCGGCAAAGGAAGGGGAGAAAGAGGAGTGGACGGAGTATCGACTTCGGAGTCGATCACGTAGTCGGTCGCGACTAACGTAACGCGGACTAGACAAGCGCTAGTGTTCCGAGTCCAAGCGGACATACACTAAACGAGTTTAGTATAGTCAAAGCGGAGAAGGTGAGGGTAAGAAAACGTCAATGAAGAAAGGCGAAGGGTGTTGGGTGAAAATGGATTTGGCGACAAAAGGGCAAGTTTTTATAAAAGTTTTTGATTTTTTCTTTTTTTTTTTTTTTAGAAAAAGATTTACAGAAGTATGTACGGGAATACGGCTTAAGCAATCACAAATAAGATATGCACAATCACACCTAGATCTAGGGTAACCTAGGTCTACTAGACCTGCTCCTGAACTTGATTGTCGAAGTTAAACAATGTCGAGAAACGGGCTTAAAAATACACTGATCACGAGGCCAGGTAAGTGCAGAGATAAGGGGAGGTTGTCCAACGCTTTCGCGAAGTTCCTTAATTAAATAACCCTTTCTCTTTCGGCGGTTGCGCCTTTAACACTTTCCTAGACACCCCGTAAACAATATACGGTTAAGCGAGCTTCTAAACAAGGTTTATCTTCTCCTAATGAGCGCGAAGTCCTTAGAGCTGAAGTCTAGTATTTTTTAATTTACAATGGACAATGCATATGCTTTAGTGATTTCCGGGGTCCTGGGAAGGGTGATGAAATCCCCATCCAATCTGGATTGGTTTCAAGCCCCTTAAGTCCGTATTAAAGAATGCAAAACAGTAACAATATCAACAGCAAACAATTTTTATTTGCGGCGCAAAGAATCCTGCACAAGAACAGTTTATTGGAAGGGGGAGAAGAATTTGCGCAAAGAAGGCTGCAGAAAACACAATTCAGTGGAGCTTAGAGGAGTGGAGAGAGGCAGAGAGACTCACCAGAGAAAAATGGGGCCCTGAAGCCAAAAGATGGCCGCGCTTGCGCGGCCAAATGCATGTAATTGCCGCGCTTGCGCGGCAGTCCTGAGGCTTTGGTGCTCTGGAAAAATTTGGTGTTCTCTGTTGGGTGTCCTCTGCTTGTCTGGATATACTGAATCTTGATTTGCTCACTGTATTTGCTCCAGATTTGTACAGTAAACCGGATGCTTCGTTTTGTCCGTCGCGGTGTAGCCGCGAAAATGTGGGTCTATCTTCCCACGTCTTTGGCACTGTACTTGAACTCCGTATTTCCAACGTCTTTGGCGTCGATCTTGAGCTTCGTATTTCCTGCACACTTGCACAAAAACTAATCAAAAATAACAAGATGGTTTCTTTTACAAAGTATATATTTTTTTGGTTTTTGGTTGTTTTTATATTCACAAATTAACCCGAAATTTCACTTAGAAATAGACTACCGTCTCCCCGGCAACGGCGCCATTTGATTGTTAGGATACGAGCGTGTCAAGTTTAGTTCTAAATACCGCAATCAAGACGGTTTCGCACGTAGCTAGCCGGTTGAGTACGGGTCGTCCGCAGGGAGATGGGAATCTTTTTCTATGTGTTTTTCGACGAGTTAAGTCCGGTTGTTCAGATTTTGTTTGTAGTTATCTAAGTGTTGAGTTGATATTTAAAGAGAGCTTGTTAGGGTTAGGATTAGGTTAGTTTGAGTTAGGAGTCTCCACATCTTTCGTTGCCCCACTTAATATCGGTGTTACGGTAATCGGCAACAACGGGGATTAGCACGACTAGGAAGGAACTTGCGAGTATAAGCTAGGCTTTCCAACGCATAGTCCTTCCTTTTGGTGCTTGTCCGTCCGTTCTTGGCTCTTATCCATAACCTCCGGTTAATTCAACCACAACCGGTCTCACTACGGAATCACCGCTATCATGTAGGATAGGGTGCCGTAAGGAGCGGATTGTGGTTGGGTTAACGGGAGTTGATTTAAGTTGTTGGGCAAGGAAAGAGTGAGAGAGATTTCCTTCTCTCAAACTTCCCTTATCCTACCCTAACAAGTATAGAACTACTCACACTTCATAATACGGAAAAATAAAACAACACAAAAGAGGAAGATAGAAAGAAAGAGATTAGAAGAATACGACTAACTGTTTGCGACCTCACCTTGGCGAGGATCAAGCGTAAGTATCATTGTCGTATGAAAGGATAAAGAAAAAGAGAGAAGAAACAAACAACAAGGAAATAACAACAACTACTTAACAATTAAAATTACAACAATTATAACAAGTAAAGAAAGAGACAAGCATGATAATAAAAATGGTCTTCTCTATTCATCACTCTTCACTCAAAAGCTCACTTACAAGTTTAATGGAGAAGAGGTGAGAAGAGGAAGAAGAACATGTACTAAAACCTAGCAAAGAAAAATACAAGATTATGGACCCTTTCCTTCACAAACTTCTGGGCTATTTATAGGCCAAAACATGAAACCCTAGGGCAACCAACAGAACATACAGGAAAAGACCAACCTACCCCCCAAAACCCTGCACATTTGGCGCCAAGATGGCAGCGGAAGAGCGGCCAAAACCACCCTTTGGCCGCGCTTCCGCGGCCGTTTAGATGAGTTGGGTCTGGATCTTTTTGGTGGGACCCTGGTTTGATGTGAGCATCCTTCTAATATATGTATTTTCCCATAATTGCTTCACGAATTTTCCAGAATTTCTGTTGAGGGAAAGGTGGACTTTTTGTCAAGATTTTGTCATGATTGCCTCGAGCTCCGCGTAGATCTCTTGGATCTTGTGCCACCATTGAGCCTTGTGCATAGAATTGACATTTTGTCTTCCTACTGGTATCTGGCAACATACGGATGAGGGACGGAGACCGTGTTTTATCTGTGGTCGGCAAGAACCCGGATTTTTTCGTGTTTTCCATGAATTTCATCGTTTTGGAACCGAGAACCTGTATCCTGCAATTGACTAGCAAACACGGCTCAAGAGTATCTACGGATATGCAATGTGATAAAAATTGGGCGGTATGAAAATGCAAAAATCTGATATGAACAATGCTATAACCCTCGGTTTGCCTTTTGATTGCTTTTATAGTTTTTGCTTTGCACAGCGGTATATATGATATATCCTGCACCTTATTCGATGAGGAAAGGGCCGACGATCCCTTCACCGGGAGTGACCCCTTTAGCAAAACTAGAAAAGCCTAAAAAACACTCCATTTTAAAATCATTTGATTCTACAACGATATCAAGTTCATTACGCAATAGGTTTTTAGAAAAAACCTGTCGTAGCCCTCCGTCATTTCAGATAAGTAGTAGCTAGTATTCGTGCTACGTTTGTTGGCCTGCGTCAAGGCATAGTGTGCGGTAGCTAACTAGTATTTATCTGCTTATGCATATGATGCAGATTGGATTAGGGTAGTCGTATTGGCCTGCGTCAAGGGTCGTGCGGGTGAGTTTAATTAAATCAGGAAATGACGGGTTGAACTTGACTAGCGCACTATAGTTTGTTGGCCTGCGTCAAGGTCATAGGATGCTAGGGGCAAAATTATTGGGAATTCAAGTGTTGAAATTTGCAATGAGGTTGCATACCTTCTATGAGATAGTTGGATCCCGATACCCGCTGCGAGTAATTGTTGCTACTGGGAGAGTTTTACACATTACAATTAGCCGATCAAGTAGGTGTCTAGAAAGGTGTCAACGGGGTTACGCCTCTGGGAAAATGAGGTTTACAGTAATTAGGTCCGTGCGAAAGCACGGGGAACCTCCCTCAAAGTACCGACACTGGCCTGGCTGAAAGATTGGCGAACTTGTAGCGTGTAATTAATCCCGGCTAGTCTTTCCTTTTAGGGTTTGAAGGAAGATTTGATAAAAAGCAGTGGGAGCCATCCTGATTAGATAAAATAATAACCAATCTGATCTTGCAAGAGCGCACGCAGAGTATATTCTTCTCTCTCTCTCCAGGTAGCGACCATGTCACGCCTTAATCAAGATAATAATACGGATGTATTGACCGAACCCGCTTGTTATACTGAGCTGGGGAACATTGGTTCCACTCCAACTTATAATTGTTATAAGACAGAGCAGGAAATTGGGGAATACCAGATTTCCCGTTCCGCCCAAACGAAGAAAGTGCATACTGATGCATCATCTTCGGGTATGTTCATTACAGAGAACTGTTTCTCAGTATCCTTTACGTCCTGGGTATGTGATACCGGATCAGGATCCCGCATATGTAATTTGTTACATGGGCTACAGATAGGTAAAGAACTGAGAATGGGTGATAAGTTTCATGAGACAGAAAACGGGGAAAGTGTTGCAGCCAAGTCTGTTGGTCACTGTCACCCTGTATTACCAATACATTGATTCTGAACAAATGCTATTAGATACCGAACCTGATATACAAAATCATATCAGTCTCTTTATTAGTAAAGAAATGATATAATTTTGTATTGTTGGATAATGTTTTGAGCATTTCCTATTTCAAAAGTTGATCGGTTTAGGCACGTTATCTAAAAGCATTAACGTTCTAAATCAAACTACAGTTCTTAGTATACAGAACATACACAAGAGGAAGAGTTTAGAAATGAACGAATCCTTCTTGAGGTATTGTAGACTAGGTCATATCAATGCGACCCGACTGGCTGAAGTTACATTTAGATGCATCTTTAAATTAGTTTGAATTTACATCTTGTGAAACTTTCCGGTCATGTCACAAAGATAAAATGACCACAACTCTGTTTATTGGAAACAGAGAAAGAGTTAGTGAACTCTTGGGACTGATACATAGTGATGTATGCAAGGTCCCCTGTCTACATATGCCAAGATCGGTTCTTTGTACTGCATTACATTCTCTGATAATCTCTCAAGATTCAGCCATATGTTCCTGTTGAAACATAAGTCCGAAGCCTTTGACATATTCACAGAATATAAGTTAGAAGTAGAGAACCGAAAATCGGGTATAAGTATTATGTCCCATGATAAGATCAAGGAGGAGAATACTTGTGCATGGAATTCATGGACTATTCTAAAGGAAAATGAGATTCTCTCTCAGTATTACTCCTCTGAATACACCACAGCACAACGGTGTATCAGGGCGGAGCAATCGCACCCTATATAATAAGGTGCACTCTATGATGAGTACTACTGAGTTACCTGTTGGAGATAGTGCCCTCAAAGTCAATTTTTGAATCGCAGGTACGTGATTACAATGATTGAGGCAGGACCTATACCGATATGACAGTCTTACTCGAGATGATAGTATGCTATCTGGTTTGTCTTTATCATCGTATACATGCCTTAGTTCGCTATTGCATGATTGATAGAGCCCATAGGATTCTGCTTGACAGCCAGCAGTATGATGGTGATCATATATGTAGGAGCTGGGGTTTATAAGCACATCCTTAAAGTGTCCCTAGTCGTGGGAGTTTCGAGACAGGGCATCGATACTCCAGAGTAGACTAGTGTATACAGTCGAGACCCCGACGAGGGGCGGTGGCCGGTCTCACAAGCCACTGGTGTCCGTTGGATCACCTAAGATGTATACAGGTGCTCATTGAGTTATGAGTACACCGGACAGGACTCGCCGGGAATCTGCTAGTTGGTATTATACATATCGTCAGATAGCAATTCCCTGGTGACATGTGTACATGTTAGTTCATCGACCTGAGGTCGTCATTTTTCTCGTGTGAGTTCCCACTGTGCTTTGATTTCTACCCTACCACGGCTCAAAGGAGTCGTGCAAACAGGTCTTTTTTGGGTACAGTCCCGAGCCACATTGGAGGCAAGTGAGCGGATCGTCGGGGATTCGTCTCTCCCGGTATTGGGGGTTGATGTCGCGCAGTGCACGGGTGGCCATCACTAGGAATCCTCGGCCGAGGTAGTGGAGGATTACTGATTTGGATCAGTAGTTTCTCAGGTGGTGATGGGCTTCATGCCGACACGATTTATCGCGTTATTAGGGGTCTGACTTTATCCACCCCCCTAGACTCGATATGCGATACTCTTTAGACGAATGGACCGGACTATATATACATTGTCACTGTCAGGCTCAGTAGGGTTTATAGATGAGTTCGCTCGTCAGCTTCCCTTCCAATCAATACATAGGCAAAACGTTACGTGCAGCTTGTACCTCTGACGTGCTAGGAGTTATACCCAGTGCCAGTGTGTTGATGAGTCATTAGAGTCCCCCACAGACACTTTCCCAAGTTCGGGCGAAATGGTTGTACAGGCCGTATGGTGTTATGGCAAGGTTCGGAAAAAGCACGTGCGTTTTCGCACGTGTCGTTTTTCGGGCAGATAATACTGGTAGGCTTTGGTTTAAGCCGGAACCCAGTATTATACTGTGTAGATATAATATCTTTGTCTCAGTTGCATTTATATTCGGTCGTAATATAAATGCGGGTATATTTATACTGATACGGGGTTATCCTGAAATTCGTTTCAGGATCACTTTTGGAAGTTGCCATTTTCCAGTTTTCTATCAGCCGTATTTTGACATTCGATTAAATACGGATTTATCTTTTTGGGTGAGTCATGAGGAGATGTGTGTGGATGCTTCTAGAAGTGGTGATGAGGATAGTGACTCATTAGTGCTTTAATGGACCATTAATGATTATGATGACTAAGGGTGATGATTCATTAGTTCATTGATGGGGTTTTGTTTGTGATTAGATATTTTCTTCTTGATCTTTTCCTTGTGTTCACCTCCCCCTCTCCTACACTCACCTCCCTCCTCTCCTATAAATGGCCGGCCCCTCCCCTCTCTCTCACGAACTGGAGAAATGGTTGTTGTTTGAAAAGATTAAGGATTTTGGTTCATAGAAATTGATATACTTCATTTCTCATTTCGTATCAATCCAAAAGGCAACTTCATTAACCATTCGTCCATAGCCTTGGACGTAATGAGACAAAGTGTTCTACTCATTCTCTACTTCATCTTGGTCGTCTCTTCTAGCAAACTTGACGATCGAGTTGCCTCGGTTCAGAGGCGGGAGCCCGTTTAAAGATCCGTCGACGTGGTGCCACCCAGACGAGAAGAACGGAGATTCAGGAGATCGGAGTAGCCGCAACAAGCGTGGGATGATGGTTGAAGACCGAAGGACTCGGATCATTCGGTATAACGTTTCTACCCCTTTGTAGTTTGTTAGTTTAGCTTTAATGGCAGATCCGGGTTACGGTACACAATAGCGCCAGTTTCATTAAAAGTTTTTGTTCCGCATTTGGCGTCTGTTAGACGGCCGGGACGCTACCGTGGACTTACAGTGGTATCAGAGCCTCACCATTAAGCTATACTAACTTGTGCTAATGCGTTTAAAACATCGATCGAACCGAATTTCGAAAAACACAATTTTCTAGCATACCAGTTTCTGTCGATTTTAAATGATGTCCTAAAATTTTTTTGCATATCACAGAAGACAGAGCAGGGTTTTCTAAGGATACTGGTGAAATTTGGTGGCCCAATTCCACAGAACCGCCGCGGATCCGCCGCTCAAACATGGGTTTGGCTGCGGATCCGCCGCAGTATTGTGAGATTGGCACTCCAAATTTCTACAGTGAGTTCTACATGGGAAATTGTGGTTTTTGGTATATATATTTTGGGCCCAGATTTTGTTACTGTACACCAGTTGTTCGTGGGGCCCACTTTGGGAAATTTAGTCGATCGAAATTTTAAACTTGTTAGTTTACAGTATTTACTTTATATCTCCACCCGGGAATGTCATTTGATCGGTAAACCACGTCTGATTGCTATAGTTCTTTTAGACGGGTTTGCGAACGTGACATTCGCGTTGATGTTCTGTGTGGTGCTGTATTGTTGCGGATATGTCGTGGTGGATAGCAGGGTGCAATGATAGTGCAGTTTGGATTTATTTGTACATTTGTTATTGCGGGGAGAGCGTCCAACATGTGGACTGCCGTCACTGCCTGTTTGTATAATATTCTTTTGGGGCACGACCAGGTTGCGGTCGATGTACCTGTTGTACTTTTTTTAATTCTGTACTAGGTTTATCCCGCGAAGGAGTGCACGGATAGCCGGGTTTTGGAGGGCAATGGGTCCGTATCTCATGGCATTGAGAGGCAGAGGGATCTCACTCTAGAATTGGCAGACTATTCGCCGCACTCGTAGGGGGTACAGGTTGACCCAAGGAGGGGTGCTCAATTTACCGGATTCCATGAAGTGCCGGGTGTTCCATTCACTATGCTGTGGGGACCACCTCGCTTCAGGTTTTGGCGGGTAACTTGCCGCACCCGTAGGGGTCTAGGTTTCATTGCACAGGCTATCCACATGACCAGGGGAACGTCGGGTTTCAGCAGCGGCTCTGTGAAACTCGGGGATCCCAGATTATCTGTATTGTTCTGTGATGCTTATTACTTTTCTGTAATGTTGCATATTATCACGCCTGGAGCGATTATTGTATATTGGTAAATATACTATTAGATGTTGTATATGTTTTACACCCGCGCTAGTCCAGCCCCCGCTCTGTCGTTAGTTAAGTAACCTAACGGGTGATGACGGGACCCAGTGGCGAATGCGGATGGCATATACGTACATTTTATTTTCGTTCTTTTCTGGTGTGATTGATTGATGGGACTGCATTGACTCTTATCAATGCAAGGATAAAACAAACCTATATTTGATGTTGTTGGAAAAATTTTTAAAAAGGTGTTATTACAAAGATGTTTCCTTTTGTTATGCATAGTGATATTCAGTTCGAATATCCCGCACCTCATTCGACGAGGCAAGGGCTGATATCCCTTCACCGGGAAAAACCCCTTGGGCAGAAGTTTACGCCAGGGTAATAACTTTAATATAGTCGATTACAAGTTGCTTTGCATCGCGCTATTCAGTTGGAATATCCTGCACCTCATTCCATGAGGAAAGAGCCGAGATCCCTTCACCGGGAGTGACCTCTTTAGCAAAACGTTTTCGTCACTATATTTTATAAAAAGCTATCAGGTTCCTTCAGCGATTTCAAGTTCATTACGTTAAAGGTTTTTTCGCCAAAAACCAGTCGTAGCCCTCCGTCATTTCTTATGGATAGTCAGTAGAATTCAAGCTATGTATACTTGGCCCTTAGTCAAGACATAGAGATTGGTAGCTGCTGGGGTATTCACATGTTGCATAGATAGATGCGTTGGTTTGGGACAGTCGTATTACTATACTTGGCCCTTTGTCAAGAGTATGTACGGGTGGGTTCAAATTGACCTGGATAGTGACGGATAGAACTTTACATGTGACTTATGAGATATTTGGCCCTTAGTCAAGGTCATAAGAGCATGGAGCAAAAATTTATATCGGGAGTTTCAAACATAAAGCAAACTTGCCAGGCATGCGCATACCTTCTGGAGTGTGATAACTTGAGTGGCTTCCATCAAGTTATCATGCGGTGATAGTTGGATCCCGATTCTCACTGATGAGTTGGTTTACTCTTCAGGTGATCCCGACTAATTCTTCTTTCAGGTTTGGAGGAGAATTTGATATTACAGTGGGAGGTTTTATGATTAGATAAATTGATAACCATTCTGATCTAGGTTAGAGTGCACGCAGAGTGTTTCTTTTCTCTCTCTCTCTTTGGCAGCGACCTTTGACTGACCCTAGACTATGACTCAGTGACCAAGTTGACCGAACCTTCTTAAAATATTGGCTTTTGGATTGTCCGAGTTGCATAAGACATTGCCGCTCCTTCTTTTACCCTTTGTATTTCTCAGAACACCCCATATTACTACGGATATCCACTTCCATTGGATAGATCCATCGTATGGTTATATACGAACTCGAAGGGACTTCTTCGAGGATGGATCCAGGTTCAGGAGAAATAGAATTAGTTTATTCAGTTGTCTTTTATTATCACCTTCTCGCAGGTTGCGAGAGCTCCTTAGTTTAGGAGAGTACACCTATTACGCTTATTGGATAGTCTTATTCCAAACCATAGGCAGGTGCCGAAAGGTAGGGAATTAAGAAAACCAATTAGCCTAAGTAGGGTGTGCAGAAGGTAATATGTAAAGACAAAATAAAGGGATTAGAAAGAGGGCAAAGTAAATTGCGACTGTTATCATTCACGACCAAACCGCGTACTTCATCGCTACTCCTATTTCACCTTTTTCCCCGGTTCGGGAGAAATAGAATAAGGTATTATTCAGTAGTCTTTTATCATCACCTTCTCTCAAGATTGCGAGTACTCCTAGGATTAGGAGGGTACACCTATTATGCTTACTGGATAGTCTTCTTCCAAACCATAGGCTGGTGCCGAACGGTAGGGAAGGAAGAAAACCATTTAGCCTAACGAAGGTGTACAGAAGGTAACGACTAAAGACAAACAAAGGGATTTAGAGAGATGGCAAAGAAATATACGGTTACAGTCATGAATAGGATTATGGAAGAGGCATAACTAAGAATACCAGAATACCCCTACGAGATATTTTAATGTTTCAGTTTCACTGCGCATTGTTAAAAGAAAAACTGTTTTCCCGATTAGATACTTACACCAGGGTATGTATTTACCAGGTTACATTCTCATATCTGTATGGTTTTTACAGATGATGAGTGGGAGCAAGTTATCAGAAATTAGGTGATCATCCTCATTATATCGGAATTCGTTGTAATTGGTGATATTTGAGGAAATCGCCTAGGTACAGTTTTCAACCTACGATGCACAGGTTTTGAGTTATTCAACTCAGCGGACTTATACAGAGTATTGTATGTTGTCCAGTGTCCGTCAGGACAAAAGGGTAGGTCCTCGTACTATGTTCTGTTTACTTATCACTTCTCTAGTTTTTAGACAAGTGTTTCGTAGAAATACAATGTCTAAGTTTTGAGAAGTTGTGGGTATAAGAATAAAGCAGAAAACCAGATATCGCAAGTATCGGGATTCTTCAAAGAGATTGAAGATGTAGATTCTTGTGATAGGTATTCAGTTGATAGTAATGGTTTTGAGAAACTTGTTTCTCTTTCAGGTTACTCATAATTGGATAGATTCCTAAGTTGAGTAATGCTGATTAGCCTTTTTTCCATTAAGTTGTTATGCACTGGAGACAGCTGCATGATTTGAATCTGGTTCCAATTAAATTAGTGCCTCTATTTCTATATTAGATATAGAATGGTTCATATCTTAACAATGTTAAGGTAAGAGGAGTTGTCCAACTTATGCTTAAAACCAGACACTGGATAACTCAAGGCACGTTTCTGTAATGGCTGTTTGTGGGTTGACCCTGGCTTAGACGAGGGTTGACATTTCTACCATCTGGAAGATCAATAGTGATATTGTTCTTGACTCGCCACAGTTTTATTAAAATGGATTTTTTCAGAAAATAGTAGTGGGAGTATGGTAGAACTGGAAGTGATTCCAGAACCGCAAACAATTACGGAAAATTTAATAGGACCTATATATTCAATCAGCTTTGACATTCCAATAGCCACTCCGCAGATATAGCGGAAAAAGATCATCTAATTTTGATGTGACAGTCATGGCTTTGACTTCATCAGAATAGGGGATGGATCTGTTGGGAAGGTAGTAGTGTGTGATGTTCTGGTATTTGGATGACATACACACTGTAGGAAGTAAAATTCCTATGCTTCAATCGGTTGTACTTTGGTCGTCACACAATTGTTTCTCCAGAAAGGATGTGGATATAATATTAGACATTCTGGTTTCTAGATCTATGGTTTTAGATCTGGATTTGGGTAGTTTCCTAATATGGGTACTTTGACAATATTCTAATAGTATTTAAGAATAGATGACTCCTGGCATGGTGGTGTACCTGCAGGTGATGGAGTCACCCTCTCTAAAGGTGTCTTAGAGACTAAAGGAGAGAGGGAAGTGCATGATTGGCAGATCACTTGCTTAGGCAATTGAGTCAATCATGAGATGTCAAGTACCACACCAGATGTAGTTTTTGCACTTGATGCGATAAGTTTATATTAATCCAATCCTGAAGAGACATAATGAAGCAGTTTTAGAACATAAGTGCATGTTCTACGGATTTGATGACGACAGCCTACTTCGGGAGACGGTTATCATTCCAGGCTTCAGAGGTGACATGGATGACAGAGTGATTGTCAGAGTTATAGTTTTCCCTCTGACGAGGGACAGTATTATGGATAGGTGATCCAAGAGGATACTGTGGGAGGCATGGTGCTGGATACTGATTAGGTTCAGTTATCGATACAGTCTAAGAAGTTTGGATTTGCAGTTCATTTATGAACTAGGTCCCATCAGATATCCAGACATATTCTAAGACAGGTATTACTTAATTCGGGAGATGGCTTTCTCCGTGAACTTGAGATTAAGAGAGACATAGAAAGAAACAACAGGGCGGAACCACTCACTGAGGCTATTTCTCGAACACAAGAGTTTTACAAACTAGCTTTGTGAAACTGATTAATAGAGAAGTTGGGTGTTCGGTATCACACGGGCAGTGAGTATGCGACATCGCAATAATTAGCCTTGAGTGCAAGTGGGAGATTGTTGGAGATAGTGCCCTCAAAGTCAATTATTGAATCGCAGGTACGTGATTACAATGATTGAGGCAGGACCTATACCGATATGACAGTCTTACTCGAGATGATAGTATGCTATCTGGTTTGTCTTTATCATCGTATACATGCCTTAGTTCGCTATTGCATGATTGATAGAGCCCATAGGATTCTGCTTGACAGCCAGCAGTATGATGGTGATCATATACGTGGGAGCTGGGGTCTATAAGCACATCCTTAAAGTGTCCCTAGTCATGGGAGTTCCGAGACAGGGCATCGATACTCCAGAGTAGACTAGTGTATACAGTCGAGACCCCGACGAGGGGCGGTGGCCGGTCTCACAAGCCACTGGTGTCAGTTGGATCACCTAAGATGTATACAGGTGCCCATTGAGTTATGAGTACACCGGACAGGACTCGCCGGGAATCTGCTAGTTGGTATTATACATATCGTCAGATAGCAATTCCGTGGTGACATGTGTACAGGTTAGTTCATCGACCTGAGGTCGTTATTTGTCTCGTGTGAGTTCCCACTGTGCTTTGATTTCTACCCTACCACGGCTCAAAGGAGTCGTGCAAACAGGTCTTTTTTGGGTACAGTCCCGAGCCACATTGGAGGCAAGTGAGCGGATCGTCGGGGATTCGTCTCTCCCGGTATTAGGGGTTGATGTCGCGCAGTGCACGGGTGGCCATCACTAGGAATCCTCGGCCGAGGTAGTGGAGGATTACTGATTTGGATCAGTAGTTTCTCAGGTGGTGATGGGCTTCATGTCGACACGATTTATCGCGTTATTAGGGGTCTGACTTTATCCACCCCCCTAGACTCGATATGCGATACTCTTTAGACGAATGGACCGGACTATATATATATTGTCACTGTCAGGCTCAGTAGGGTTTATAGATGAGTTCGCTCGTCAGCTTCCCTTCCAATAAATACATAGGCAAAACGTTACGTGCAGCTTGTACCTCTGACGTGCTAGGAGTTATACCCAGTGTCAGTGTGTTGATGAGTCATTAGAGTCCCCCACAGACACTTTCCCAAGTTCGGGCGAAATGGTTGTAGAGGCCGTATGGTGTTATGGCAAGGTTCGGAAAAAGCACGTGCGTTTTCGCACGTGTCGTTTTTCGGGCAGATAATACTGGTAGGCTTTGGTTTAAGCCGGAACCCAGTATTATACTGTGTAGATATAATATCTTTGTCTCAGTTGCATTTATATTCGGTCGTAATATAAATGCTGGTATATTTATACTGATACGGGGTTATCCTGAAATTCGTTTCAGGATCACTTTTGGAAGTTGCCATTTTCCAGTTTTCTATCAGCCGTATTTTGACATTCGGTTAAATACGGATTTATCTTTTTGGGTGAGTCATGAGGAGATGTGTGTGGGTGCTTCTAGAAGTGGTGATGAGGATAGTGACTCATTAGTGCTTTAATGGACCATTAATGATTATGATGACTAAGGGTGATGATTCATTAGTTCATTGATGGGGTTTTGTTTGTGCTTAGATATTTTCTTCTTGATCTTTTCCTTGTGTTCACCTCCCCCTCTCCTACACTCACCTCCCTCCTCTCCTATAAATGGCCGGCCCCTCCCCTCTCTCTCACGAACTGGAGAAATGGTTGTTGTTTGAAAAGATTAAGGATTTTGGTTCATGGAAATTGATATACTTCATTTCTCATTTCGTATCAATCCAAAAGGCAACTTCATTAACCGTTCGTCCATAGCCTTGGACGTAACGAGACAAAGTGTTCTACTCATTCTCTACTTCATCTTGGTCATCTCTTCTAGCAAACTTGACGATCGAGTTGCCTCGGTTCAGAGGCGGGAGCCCGTTTAAAGATCCGTCGACGTGGTGCCACCCAGACGAGAAGAACGGAGATTCAGGAGATCGGAGTAGCCGCAACAAGCGTGGGATGATGGTTGAAGACCGAAGGACTCGGATCATTCGGTATAACGTTTCTACCCCTTTGTAGTTTGTTAGTTTAGCTTTAATGGCAGATCCGGGTTACGGTACACGATAGCGCCAGTTTCATTAAAAGTTTTTGTTCCGCATTTGGGGTCTGTTAGACGGCCGGGGCGCTACCGTGGACTTACATTACCTATTTCCTTTTAGGAGTTATGCACTTATGAAGTTGCAAACCTATTAAATAGGGTTCCAATCAAATCAGTTGCCTACCGCTTCATATGTGATATGGAAAGGGTAGAGCCCATATCTTAAGTTGGTTAAGATTTGGGGTTGTCCGGGCTATGTCTAAAAGCATAATCCGGACAAACTCGAGACAATGTCTGTTATGTAGAACTGGAAAGGTTCCAGATATACAAACTGCAGCTGATGATTTGGAAGAACCAAAGGATTCAATAGTTACCAACGAACCTCAGCTTCTCCGCCGATCTAGTAGGGATCCTCACCCACCTGAGAGATACTTCTGTTTCTCTATGACAGTGGGAGCGAGGATTGCGTCATGAGATGATGACCCAACTAGTTTCGAGCTGGCCATCAGGAGTGGGACTCTGTAAGAATGGCTGGATGCTTAGCGATCTAAAATGGAATCCTTATACACCAACAAAGTATGGACTTTGGTTGCTCAATCTAAAGGGTTAAATCCCCATCAAGAGCAAGTACATCTTGAGAAGATTACTTGGTGTACATGGAAAAGTTAAGACTTTCAAAGCTAGACTTGTTAAAGGTTTGCATCATTGACCAGGTATGGATGATGATGAAACCTTTTCTGGGGCTATGCTTAAGTCCATCCAGATCCTACTTGCCACGGCTACATACCATGACTACGATATCTGGCGGTTGGATGCCATGACTTCTTTTCTAAGTGAAGTTTTAGAAGAGTGCGTCTGTAAGTACACAGCCAGAGGGCCTCATAGACAGTGGCAGCAGCGGAAACGCGGGCAAGATGTTTTATGTGATAAAGCAGGCATCACGGAGTTGGAATGTATGTTTTGATGTGTTAGTCAAAGAGTTTGACATCATCAAAATGGTAGATGAACCTTGTATATACAAAAAGGTAGTAGGGAGTATGGTAGTGATCCTCGTAAAGTACGTGGATGACATACTCTTGATAGGGAAGGAGTTTCCTATGCTACGTTCGGTCAATCTCCGCTTATCACAAGGATTCTCCATATAGGATCAAAGTCATACCTCCTAAATCCTGAGTTTTCATCTATCAGATAGAGGTAATTGGATGCTAGGATTCTCACTAGTTGTAGTGAGATGGTATCAATCGATCCTGGGGAGAATCACTGGAAAGGTTCCAGGGTGATAAGGACGACTGAAAGTCAGTCACAGGCATTGTCTTTACCCTCATAAAAGGGACGGTATGTTGGAAGAGTTCCAAGCTAGATACCGTGGCATACTTGACGATAAAAGCTGGATACATCGCTACTTAAGATACTACCAAAGAGGCAGTTTGGGTGTATATTAGTTCTTGAGATGAACTAGGTTCCTACCATTGTGTGACAATGGAAGTGTGGCTTTGGCCCAGGAACCCCGGTCCCATCAGTGACCCAGATGTATTATGAAGAAGCATCACCTGATCATGGAGATAGTTGATCTCCAGGGTGATCGAGGTTAGGAGAGTAGACTCAGAGGATAACACGGCGGATCCACTCACAAAGGCCTTTTTCCAGAGAGAGACTTTTATGGGATGGTTGAGTATGAGATACTACAACCACTGCTACAGATGACCCTAGTGCAAGTGGGAGATTGTTAGTTATATGTATGCCTTAAAGGCCATTACTGTACATAGGATGTATATTGTAGTGGATGCTGGGACATATATAGGTAGGACTTTCTTGCTCGACATGATAG
This sequence comes from Agapanthus africanus, assembly GCA_030015575.1. Taxonomy (NCBI): domain Eukaryota; kingdom Viridiplantae; phylum Streptophyta; class Magnoliopsida; order Asparagales; family Amaryllidaceae; genus Agapanthus; species Agapanthus africanus. Next base: position 113,284,715 of record JASDDO010000026.1, on the reverse strand, counting down.
TATGCTATCTGGTTACTCTTTACCTTAACGTGTATGCTGAATGTCTCTCTGTTACATGTTGGTAAAGCCCTTAGGATGCGTACTTGACTACCTGGACTATGATGCGGATCATACTAGTAGGGACATGGCAGTCCTTAAGTACATCCTTTAAGGTCCCTAGTCGTGGGTGTATCGAGACGGGGCATCGATATACCGGAGTAGACTAGCGTATACCTTCTCGACCCATACAGATGGGCGATGGATGATCCCATATCCATTGGTGTTTGACATCAGAGATGATATACGGGTGCTCAGTGGAGACTGGGTACACTGGACGGACTCGCCAAGAACTCCCAGATGGTATTATACCTTACGTCAGATGGCAGTTCTCTGGTGACACTGGTACAGAGTAGTCTGTTGACCCAAGATCGTCATAGAGTCTTGTGTGATTCCCACTGTTCTTTGATTTCCACCATACCATGTCCAAGAGGGCGTGCAAAACAGTAGCTTTTGGGTGCAATCCCGAATCACATGGAGGCAATGAGCGATAGGAGGGGATTCGTCTCTCCCGGTATAGGGAGTTGATGTTGCGCTGTGTTCGATTGGCTATAACCGGAAATCCCTGGCCAGGGTTGCTGAGATTTCTGGTAAGTGTTACCAGTAGTTTCTCGAACTGTTATAGTGTCACGACCCAGAATTTGGCCCGTGACGGCCCTAATACTACGCAACGCCTAAAGACGCAACGTAGTAAAAGAAAGCCAAACCCAGAAATCTAAACCAAGGAAAATACGGAAAAAAGATAATATAAGTTTAAAAACAATTGAAATCGCAACCCAAATTCTTTAAAAGTCTTACTTTCTTTCCTTTAAAATTTTAGCAACGATCCATTGGTAAAAACCCAGCCAAAATGAATACAACAGAAACTAATAACAGTAGAGAAAGAAGCTGTATATACAAGACATCAAATCCACAATAATATCTGCTAACGTCCTCACCAAGTCTCTATGTCAAAAGATACAATAGCTGATGGAGAGTACAAACTACAACGAATATACAATATGAAATACAGACAACCGTCTAACCCACCTAAGCCAAAAAGGTACTGTGAGCTGATACGGTATCTGTAGCAAAAGGTGGTAGCTGGATAGCTGAATAAAGGAATAGCCTGCCTCGACTACTCTGGGGAACAACCTGAAACACCTGTGGCACAACGGGGGTGAGTTGCCAACTCGTGAATAGTATAAAACATATGCAGGTAATCGCAGGAATGTACGTACAGCATGAATCTAAGATATGCGATTACAATAATAATATATCATGCAATGCTGAAATAGGGAAAGTACACTAGCAGGTACAATCAATATGTGAAGCAATGATGGCATGATAGTAGTATGCAATGTCTATGCAATAGAGATATGAGAAGCAAATATGCAACTATCATAAGGGTACACTAACAGGTACTGCCACTATAAGAATCTGTGCATAAGATAGGCAATGGTGAGGTGTAGGGTGGAATATGTCATTTTCCACGGAAACCTGACGTCGTGGCAGGATCACAATCCAGCAAGATACTCCAATCCCAAATCCTCAAACCAGGCCCCCACATTGGGCACTCACATCAAATAAGTCTCACATCTCCTCAATGTACAATGTCGAGTAATCTCCTATATCCCGAATGTACAGGTCACCAATCACATAGGTATATCCAATGTCCAAGTCCCAATGAATCATCTAGTATCCCAAGTCCAATCTCAAGTAAGTTTCTAGCATCCTAAAGGTAAATATATGTACAGAAATAAATATGATGGGGGCAATACACATATATTAGCGTCCCATTCCACTAATATTGGTGTAAGGGTATATATAACAACGGCTAAGTCCCCTGTTATATATACAAAAGGGGGTTTAAAGAAATATCATGAAAACGTGTGCCAAGCATCGACACAGAAATCCTCGTACATGGGGCTCCGTCAGTCCGGATCAGCCCACGGGTCCGTCTGCAGTGTCGGCCCTCGCCTCGACAGTACAGGTCATCCCGCATCCATCTCTCTCTACTCTGGCCAGTAGCCTCCGGACTACTGCCAGGTCCAAACAATCACCGGTAGGTACTCGCCCGCCTCCAGGCTCAATCGGCAAACCCATCGATCTTCTTGCCGAGGGGAACCATACCGGGCCCCACCATGTACTCTCATACGGCAACCACACATCGTATGGAGTATAGAATCAGCGCCGATAAAACTCATGGGGGACGCTCGAAATATCATATCAAGGAAACCGGGTTGTTCATGTATGCATAATTTCATGAACTTCCACGGTTCCCAAATCCCGAAAACATCATATAAAATCCAGATAAACAATGCGCAAATACAGGAATAAATGTATGCGATATATCTGAATGCGAACAGGTAAACACAAGTATAAAGCTGAACCAGATGTATGCGATATCAAGATAAGGTACAGCTAAGTAACATCAATAAATGTGAATATGCGACAACAACTGAATACGAATCTAACATACAGGTGTAGCAAAGTATAGGTATCTACCTATAGGAACTGATGTCGTATACCCCCCTGGGTATAAGTAAAATATGTAGGAGGTATACCTGTAGCTGTATCGCAAAGTGAAAATATACCTATCACTAAAGGTATGATACACTATAGGTATACCGATAAGCTAGATGTCAAGTGTGGTAAGCAATGGTAGCTATAAGGGGTAGTGTGTGACATGGCAATTATTGACGGTGTGTGTAGCATGCAATCCATGCTCGTGCATCATGAACCGTCAATAATGTGTGCAGTGTCCTACGGCTGCTAGTCACAGTATATAGCTATATCTAGGAAATGCAGTAAAGCGCAATTCTACAATGACGTAGAATGTGCGGCAGATAATTGAATCCTAGCCCAGACGCATAACGCCATGCGGGCGATTCCCCTGTAGATGTTATATCTACTCACCTAAACTCCACGCTGGGTGAATCCTGTCACCTGCTCCCCCTGTATCCGTGTCCGTAGCTCCTGCCTGCAAACCTGCAAATACGACATGGATATCACATATAAGCCAAAATATCTCGCGAAACGCGATATCGAATCGAAACGAGAAACTCGCGTCGCGAACTAAACGCGCGTGTGCACGATACGCTGAATCGTGTGTGTACGCGTCTAAAACCATCGCGACACGCCGCGATACGCTGGATCACAGAACCCACTCACGTATCGCGCGTATCGCGCAAACACAAATAACACCAAAATGACATATAGTCCCAGATTTTCCTACAGGTAAGGTATTACAAAACTAGACATACCAACACACTACACAACACCGTAAACTACCCCAGACAAAACCCCAACACCCAGACCCCTAACCTGGCCGCAAATTGCGGCCAGAATGGTGAAATTGGCGGCCTCAAATGGGGTAGGGTGGCTCGTGTTCAGGTGGTGTGCTCTAGACCTAGGTAGCATGTCCCAGTCCTCTCAATTTTATTCTGTAAGGTCCGGGTCTATAGCAGATCACAAAAGTCATAAAAATCTCTTTAAAACACCAAATTTGCACAAAAAGGGAAACCTATGGTATTTTAGTGTAATCTGGGGATTTCTCAGTTGAAGTGGCCTTATTAGCACTTAATTAAGCTAAAGTAACTAACACAATCAACAATCAACCACCATTCCACTTAAACACCATAAATTAGCACAAATCTCAAAATTAACACAAACCGACACCAATTCACACATAAGCAAGCAATAAGGGAAATTGGGTTCAGCAACTATACCCTAAAGACCCCCAAGAAGCAGGTGAAGAAGTGTGTGCAGGTGCTGGGGCTGCTGCTGCTGCCTGCTGATCCTGTTCCTGCTGCTTCTGTTGTTGTTGCTACCCTTCGTGTTGGAGCTGCTGCTGAAGAGGATGATGATGATGTTGCCACTGCTGCTGCTTCTGCTACCTCTCTCTCTCTCTGCAGTGTGTGAGTGTGTGTGTTCTTGAGAGAGTGAGTGAAAAGAGAGGAAATGAGTGAGAAATGAGAGAAAAACTAAAACCCCCTCCCATTCTCTTTCTCTCCCCTCATTAAAAGAGCATGGCATGAGCCATGTAGCACCATGCTCACATCTCTCTCTCTCAAGTCAACATTCATCCAATAATAAAACCTTTTCAAAACTCAATTTATTAAAAACAACCATAACCCTTAAACAATCCAAAACACCTAATACAACCTTAACACTAAATTAAGAAATGGTTAGTTAACCATGGTTGCCAATCATGGTTAAATACCAAAAACAAGCCTAGTTAACATGCACAAGTGTGTGTGTGCCTAACAAAAATATAATAAAATACACATTAAATAAGATAAAATATTTAAAACTTAATTTGGTAAACTTTTTATTAAAAACCACATCTAAAAATATAATTAGCTACAAAACACATTCTAAGGTGTTACAATCTCCCCCCCTTAAAAGAAATTCGTCCCCGAATTTAAAAATATTCCGATACGCACACCTTCAAAGAGAAGATTAAAATCCTCAAATCTCGCTCGCAGCCTCCCAAGTGACTACCTCACTATACGGTTACGTCCAAGAAAACCCTTCACAGATGGTAAGACCTTTGACCGATGTCCCTCCACCTGCCGAGCCATTAACACACATGGCTGCTGGTGAACGAAAGATCGCGCCAAAGCTAAAAAGGTCTGGTGCCAAATCATGTGAGAAAGGTCGAGAAGGTAATTGTAAAGTATCATCACAAGGAACACGGGGTGAAAATCCAATAATCTGGGCGGAAGTGCCAAGTTATAGGCAACGAAACTAACTCGCTTATAGGATCTAAAAGGACCTAAAATCCTGGGATAAGCTTCCCAAAATCCAACATGTCATTCATCGGAAGTCCATAGGAATACATGATCTGTCCTACGAACTCGAGTCTATGACCAACACAGTCGTCATAAGACCTCAGTTCGAAATGGACAATCCCCATCCTGACCTAACACGACTGGACCGTCTCCGAAATCTCTAGACTAGCTGGGGTCCAAAGTCCTACTTACGCAGAGTCAGCAAAACAACAGGCTGGCGATCGACACAACCTATCCCCTAAACCTAAGGGTGGCCAATTGGAGTGTCTCCTGATAACAGCTATCGAAGGAGAACCCTAACGATGGTAAGTGACGATCCCAAGCTGCTGACGACCAAACAAAGCAATTACACAACTTAACAAAACAACTGAGCAAACTGAGTAAAACCGGACGACAAGAATCCGAATGGGATCACACCCTAAATAACTGGGTAGAAACCATAACGGAATTCAAGGAGATTTGCTCCCATTCCTGCTTCGGAACGGTAAAAGATTGCAATTCTCCAGCCGGCCTCAGATGCTCGACTCAAGCACACAACAAGACTGACACCTTGAAACGAAACCTGAAACTTCTCTTTACATCCCTGTCCACTCGTAACTACCTCACAAGTCACGCCAAAGCTGGTGGAACTTGAATGAATAAAGAGAGTTGACAGATGTGCATGTGCTAGGAGTACACGTCTCTACCTGATAATGATAGGTACACAAATGTGTCCCTAACTTAGCACATCATTGTCACAATCAAGGTCTCCGAATCATTACCTAGCCGAATATGCTCAAGTACCTCTGACGTACGAGCTTCGACGGGCAGTGTCTCGCGAAAACGATTTTTGGAAAGTGGTCGGGCGCGGACATGAGCAAGCTGTCCCCTCCGTAGAGACGAACTAAGCTATACTCGACGATCACACAAGAACTATAAATCTGCAGAAGACCATCACAACAATCTAAATCTGCTGCAGGAAGATGCACATTAAGCTCTAGGGGTCCGTGGAAAATCTGACACGACTCTCAAGCAAGTAGTGTCTCCAAATCTCCAACGCAAAACCACCGCGGCCATCTCCGGATCATGAGTGGAATATCCTCCTCGTACTTCCTCCAAATGTAGGGAAAGCAAAAGCGATATCTCTATAGTGTCATCTCAGTACACCCTCGAGCCCACTCAAGAAACATTACAGTTAAACAACAAGGTCGCCCGAACCAAAGCAAAGAAAGACTGATGTAGTTGCTAACTGAATCTTCAACTGCTGAAAACTCCGTACACATGCCTCAGTCCAAAGAAAAGAAACCTCCTTTCTGGTCCATTCAGTCGACGGTGCAGCATTACTCTAGCAATCCTGCATGAAACGGCGGCAAAAACCTGCTAAGCCCAACAATCTGCTGATCTCCGTCCTGCACACAAGTCTGGGCCTAAGCTGTACGGCCACGATCTCCCTCGGAACCATACGGAACCGTCTCCCGCGACAACAAGACCTAGGAGTCAACACAAAACAAGCCTGAAGAAACACCCTGAGAATTAGCAACTGCTGGTGCTCTCCCAGCAATTGCATAATAAATCCTCAAGTGTTACTCCTGTCCCTCAAGACACATTAAATAGACCAGAATGTCGTAAATAACACAACAGAACTGGTCGAGGAACGGCCTGAAGAAATCTGGTTCATCATAACTACAAATGCTGCTAGGGCGACAGTGAATCCAACGACTCACAAAAACACACAAAGCCCGTAGCACGCATAAGGCAGTCTTCGGAATGCCATCACTCCGAATCCGCCATAATGATGACCTGATCCCAAACACACTTAGAAAGTGTCTCGCACTCTGGAACTGATCGAAGAAATCGTCACGGCGGGATGAAGGATACCTATCCGCACCGTAAGCCGGTTCAATTGACGATCCGTCGATACGCAACCTCCAACTGCCGTCTTCCTCCTGGACGAACAGAAATAGGAGTCCCTAAAAGCGAAACACTCAGACGCACAAAACTCCCCAAACCAAAACTCTGCAGCTGATCCTTTAGCTCCCAAGCTTCGCTGGCCCATCTGGAATGTCGGAAAAACTCTCGCACGAAAGGAACCTGGTCCAACAATCCCACTGTGGCTTCGGTATCACGAACGAACGTCAAGAATCCACGACATCTTCTCAGAAGCCGACTAGCGAAAAGGCTGAATTCAAGCTGTGGGAGGCGGCACAACTATCCGCCTGCACAACAAGAACTGACTTGCCGGGGAAAACAAAACCTAACTTGTTTCCTCACGGTAGTCCACAGACGCCTAACACGTAGTTAACCAATCCGTGCCTAGGAGAACGTCAAATCTAACATCTCAAGAAGGATCAAAATGACGGACGAATCTCCATCTCCTATCCGATTGGCACAAAATTGAATACGTGTCGCGCAACAAAAGGATCGCTGATAGAAGTTAACACAACTACGACTAATCTACCCAACCACGGTACAAGCAAGAAACAAACAAATACACCAAGAGAAAATGTAACTCAAGGGTACCTGAAAACTCCACATTGGACGTCTGCGCGTCCCGATGAGTAGAAGCAAACTCCTGTGTCTGCCCTCTACTCGCAGCTAGATGAACTCCTCTGGTAGCCTGAGCCCTCTGAGCAAATCTTCCACGTCCACGGCCTCTCTGAATACGATCCTGACGCCGTGCTAAGGAACAATCCCTGACGAAGTGCTGAAGGCTTCCGCATCGAAAACATCCACGTGCTGACTGCTGACCATCCTGGGTATGAGAGCTGAACGACTGTCCTCGTCCCAAGCCTCTGCTACTCCCGTAGTGGCCACGAAATCTGTTTCGACGACCAAACCTCTGTCTCTGGGCTGGTACGCTGGTACGAGTCCTCCACTGTCCTGGAACTCTCTGAGCCTCCGAAATATGCGCCTCGTCAACTGGAGCTGCAACCACTGGTGCTATGTAGGTGACGGACTGCTGCACACTGATCGTAAGGGAGAGCTGAGTAACAGGGGTGACAACCTCCTGTCGTAGCTCCCGAACGACGTCAACTAATGAACTCATCGTCTGGCGGAACTCCTGCATCTCTACCAAAAGTCTACCCATAGTATAGGTGGTAGGCTGATCCGTCTGCACCTGTGCAACTAGAGTGCCATCCTGGTCAGTACCCGTCTCATCCGAGCTAACTCTGACCTCGGCCCTCGCTGCATCACTCTGAGTCCCCATAGTCATCGGCGGCAAGGCTATAGATAGATATAAGATGAGATTCGATAAGAATGAGGAATTCGAATCTCAAAGATATGAATCATCAAGGGAGGAATGTCAAGCAAATTGTACTTAGGTCACTTAATGCAAGGTACCGCGCTGTGGGTATGCTGCAGACATACACACACTACGTTACTCTGCTTAAGCTACCTACTCCATCATACTAAGGTCATCCTACACTCCGAAAGGTAAAACCTGGCTCTGATACCAACTTTGTCACGACCCAGAATTTGGCCCGTGACGGCCCTAATACTACGCAACGCCTAAAGACGCAACGTAGTAAAAGAAAGCCAAACCCAGAAATCTAAACCAAGGAAAATACGGAAAAAAGATAATATAAGTTTAAAAACAATTGAAATCGCAACCCAAATTCTTTAAAAGTCTTACTTTCTTTCCTTTAAAATTTTAGCAACGATCCATTGGTAAAAACCCAGCCAAAATGAATACAACAGAAACTAATAACAGTAGAGAAAGAAGCTGTATATACAAGACATCAAATCCACAATAATATCTGCTAACGTCCTCACCAAGTCTCTATGTCAAAAGATACAATAGCTGATGGAGAGTACAAACTACAACGAATATACAATATGAAATACAGACAACCGTCTAACCCACCTAAGCCAAAAAGGTACTGTGAGCTGATACGGTATCTGTAGCAAAAGGTGGTAGCTGGATAGCTGAATAAAGGAATAGCCTGCCTCGACTACTCTGGGGAACAACCTGAAACACCTGTGGCACAACGGGGGTGAGTTGCCAACTCGTGAATAGTATAAAACATATGCAGGTAATCGCAGGAATGTACGTACAGCATGAATCTAAGATATGCGATTACAATAATAATATATCATGCAATGCTGAAATAGGGAAAGTACACTAGCAGGTACAATCAATATGTGAAGCAATGATGGCATGATAGTAGTATGCAATGTCTATGCAATAGAGATATGAGAAGCAAATATGCAACTATCATAAGAGTACACTAACAGGTACTGCCACTATAAGAATCTGTGCATAAGATAGGCAATGGTGAGGTGTAGGGTGGAATATGTCATTTTCCACGGAAACCTGACGTCGTGGCAGGATCACAATCCAGCAAGATACTCCAATCCCAAATCCTCAAACCAGGCCCCCACATTGGGCACTCACATCAAATAAGTCTCACATCTCCTCAATGTACAATGTCGAGTAATCTCCTATATCCCGAATGTACAGGTCACCAATCACATAGGTATATCCAATGTCCAAGTCCCAATGAATCATCTAGTATCCCAAGTCCAATCTCAAGTAAGTTTCTAGCATCCTAAAGGTAAATATATGTACAGAAATAAATATGATGGGGGCAATACACATATATTAGCGTCCCATTCCACTAATATTGGTGTAAGGGTATATATAACAACGGCTAAGTCCCCTGTTATATATACAAAAGGGGGTTTAAAGAAATATCATGAAAACGTGTGCCAAGCATCGACACAGAAATCCTCGTACATGGGGCTCCGTCAGTCCGGATCAGCCCACGGGTCCGTCTGCAGTGTCGGCCCTCGCCTCGACAGTACAGGTCATCCCGCATCCATCTCTCTCTACTCTGGCCAGTAGCCTCCGGACTACTGCCAGGTCCAAACAATCACCGGTAGGTACTCGCCCGCCTCCAGGCTCAATCGGCAAACCCATCGATCTTCTTGCCGAGGGGAACCATACCGGGCCCCACCATGTACTCTCATACGGCAACCACACATCGTATGAAGTATAGAATCAGCGCCGATAAAACTCATGGGGGACGCTCGAAATATCATATCAAGGAAACCGGGTTGTTCATGTATGCATAATTTCATGAACTTCCACGGTTCCCAAATCCCGAAAACATCATATAAAATCCAGATAAACAATGCGCAAATACAAGAATAAATGTATGCGATATATCTGAATGCGAGCAGGTAAACACAAGTATAAAGCTGAACCAGATGTATGCGATATCAAGATAAGGTACAGCTAAGTAACATCAATAAATGTAAATATGCGACAACAACTGAATACGAATCTAACATACAGGTGTAGCAAAGTATAGGTATCTACCTATAGGAACTGATGTCGTATACTCCCCTGGGTATAAGTAAAATATGTAGGAGGTATACCTGTAGCTGTATCGCAAAGTGAAAATATACCTATCACTAACGGTATGATACACTATAGGTATACCGATAAGCTAGATGTCAAGTGTGGTAAGCAATGGTAGCTATAAGGGGTAGTGTGTGACATGGCAATTATTGACGGTGTGTGTAGCATGCAATCCGTGCTCGTGCATCATGAACCGTCAATAATGTGTGCAGTGTCCTACGGCTGCTAGTCACAGTATATAGCTATATCTAGGAAATGCAGTAAAGCGCAATTCTACAATGACGTAGAATGTGCGGCAGATAATTGAATCCTAGCCCAGACGCATAACGCCATGCGGGCGATTCCCCTGTAGATGTTATATCTACTCACCTAAACTCCACGCTGGGTGAATCCTGTCACCTGCTCCCCCTGTATCCGTGTCCGTAGCTCCTGCCTGCAAACCTGCAAATACGACATGGATATCACATATAAGCCAAAATATCTCGCGAAACGCGATATCGAATCGAAACGAGAAACTCGCGTCGCGAACTAAACGCGCGTGTGCACGATACGCTGAATCGTGTGTGTACGCGTCTAAAACCATCGCGACACGCCGCGATACGCTGGATCACAGAACCCACTCACGTATCGCGCGTATCGCGCAAACACAAATAACACCAAAACGACATATAGTCCCAGATTTTCCTACAGGTAAGGTATTACAAAACTAGACATACCAACACACTACACAACACCGTAAACTACCCCAGACAAAACCCCAACACCCAGACCCCTAACCTGGCTGCAAATTGCGGCCAGAATGGTGAAATTGGCGGCCTCAAATGGGGTAGGGTGGCTCGTGTTCAGGTGGTGTGCTCTAGACCTAGGTAGCATGTCCCAGTCCTCTCAATTTTATTCTGTAAGGTCCGGGTCTATAGCAGATCACAAAAGTCACAAAAATCTCTTTAAAACACCAAATTTGCACAAAATGGGAAACCTATGGTATTTTAGTGTAATCTGGGGATTTCTCAGTTGAAGTGGCCTTATTAGCACTTAATTAAGCTAAAGTAACTAACACAATCAACAATCAACCACCATTCCACTTAAACACCATAAATTAGCACAAATCTCAAAATTAACACAAACCGACACCAATTCACACATAAGCAAGCAATAAGGGAAATTGGGTTCAGCAACTATACCCTAAAGACCCCCAAGAAGCAGGTGAAGAAGTGTGTGCAGGTGCTGGGGCTGCTGCTGCTGCCTGCTGATCCTGTTCCTGCTGCTTCTGTTGTTGCTGCTACCCTTCGTGTTGGAGCTGCTGCTGAAGAGGATGATGATGATGTTGCCACTGCTGCTGCTTCTGCTACCTCTCTCTCTCTCTGCAGTGTGTGAGTGTGTGTGTTCTTGAGAGAGTGAGTGAAAAGAGAGGAAATGAGTGAGAAATGAGAGAAAAACTAAAACCCCCTCCCATTCTCTTTCTCTCCCCTCATTAAAAGAGCATGGCATGAGCCATGTAGCACCATGCTCACATCTCTCTCTCTCAAGTCAACATTCATCCAATAATAAAACCTTTTCAAAACTCAATTTATTAAAATCAACCATAACCCTTAAACAATCCAAAACACCTAATACAACCTTAACACTAAATTAAGAAATGGTTAGTTAACCATGGTTGCCAATCATGGTTAAATACCAAAAACAAGCCTAGTTAACATGCACAAGTGTGTGTGTGCCTAACAAAAATATAATAAAATACACATTAAATAAGATAAAATATTTAAAACTTAATTTGGTAAACTTTTTATTAAAAACCACATCTGAAAATATAATTAGCTACAAAACACATTCTAAGTTGTTACATATAGACCTCATATCGACACGACTTATCGAGCTACTGGGGTCCGACGTTTACCACCCCTAGGCAAGATATGCGACATATCAGACGAACAGACCGGACTGTACGGTAAGTGTTACTGGTTGGATTCACAGGAGTGTGAGCGGACTTGCTCGTCGATCTTCTGATCGCTCAATACCCGGGTGGCCGTTAAGTTTAGCAGACCGCTTGCGGCTTGTGGGTGTTTGATATGATCATCACCTGCTGCCGGCGTATTGACGGGTCTTTAGAGTCCTACACAGAGGTGTCCTGGCTCAAGCGAAACGAAATAGGAGTGCAGATGAGATATGTGCGGGACCGAGAATAATACTAGTATGTGATACTGTATTCGATTCTCGCGATTTGTGACATTGATCGGTTATATGCGATATAGCAGGGTTATCGGATCAAGTGTTGATTCGATAAGTTGTTACTATTGATATTAGTCGGTTATATGCAATATGACCGGATCGTTAAATCAAGTGTTGATTTAATGATTTAATGTATAATTATATATTTGATATATCACTTTACATTAACTAATATTGGTTCACTTAAGATGTTTTTCTCACTTGTTATTGCACATTGTATATGTGATATATTTTTGTGCACAAGATTGTATCATGTTTGATGATACATGCAAACTTGGGTGTATGTTTGAATTAAACCATGTTTAGTAAATTGTTAAGGTTTCATTTCATTTGATTTATTTACTTATTCATTTATTTATTTGTTCTTTATGGTGAGAAATAAAATGGTGACTTTATTTGAATTTCACTTGAAGCTTCATGAAGCTTTTAAAGTCAAACCCATTTTGTTTCTTTCCTAAACCCTAACCCTTTAACTAAACCCTAGTTCATTCTCTACACTTAACCATGGTTGCTAAAATGATAAGAATGACTTTATTTCTTTTTATTCATTATTCTTATCATATTCTTTCTTCTTCTTCATGAAGAAGAATGAAGCTTGCTAGCTTCAATGGTGACTTGAGAAAAAGAGTGAGAAATCCAATTCTAAAGTGAACCCACTTCCTATTTCTTCATCCTCTACCACTTGCCAAGTAGTATAGGGTGTTTTCTTCACAAGTTTCATGACTTGGTGAAGTAGGAGCTTGATCTTGTGTTGCCTCGACGTAGATCATCTTCGGCATCGAAGTCGACGACCTAGCCCGATCATTTCTTCGACGAAACCATTGCTAGAGTCCGGGATCCGATGATCGCAGCGGAGGGACACCATCACGGAGCTAAGGAAGTGGAGGACCGGATCTACAAAGGTTGTAGTCTCTTTCACTTAGCAGTAAAGTTGTTTACTTGCATGTATCGCCTAATCTCTCGTTAACGATCTATATTAGGGTTTCTCGGCACCGGAAAAATTTGAAATTGGAATTGTTGATGCCTTGTGAGGCCTCTCGTGTGTGCCTAGGAACCCTACATAGATAATATAATAGAAGGGCTTGTAGGGTTCGTTAGGATTTAGTAGTCATGGACAATTAATTAAAAGTTACCCTTTTTATCCTTTAATAGATTTATAACTAGAACGACGGTGATGCGTGTAGATTTGGGTTTCTGGAGGTAAAAGGAATCCCACTCTTAACCCTTATCTCGACACGGAACTCCGTTCATATCTAGTCTTTACCAAAACAATCATTAATCTAATCTCTAATCGCTGTCGGAACTAGCAAAGAATTTTTAGCACGCCCGATTGGGATGTTAATGATTCTTTTGATAAAGTTCATAAACTTTATAGGACTTAAAAAGGGTTTAGGGATGTTCATCGTTCATTAGCCTACCCTAAACCTACGAACCCTAACAAGCGGAGAATTACTCGCGCCTGTTGGGAGAAGAAGATGAAAAGACAGAGAGGGAAAACATAATGCAAAATGCAAAAGAATTAACTAAAACAACTACCTTTATTAATCAACTTGAACAATCTACACTTTATTCCTTAGAAAATGATTACAAAACTAGTTGCTTCTCGATCTCTTCCAAGGAGGTAGATGACCCGTTGATGATCAGCCTGGATGCGTGAGCCGTCTGGGACTTCGTGATCGCGTCGGCTTGATGAATTTTCCAAGAGGCTCTCGGTGCCTATTTATCATCCAAAGCCAAAATCTTTTGCTTGAAAACTTGGTAAAATATAGCATAGATTCGTCGACCAAAATTTCACACTGTAATCTTTTAATATTGCCGCGGATCCACGGCCAAAGTGGGGTTTTGGCCGTGGATCCACGGCCAAGGGTAAAGATCAATTGATCAAAATTTTAGGTCTTGCTCCCTGTAACATGTGTCGATATCTGGAACCTTTGGATCTTTGAAATCTTCTCGTAATTGCTGCCAGACTTGGTCTCCAAGCTTTGCTTCTTAATTAGGCAAGTCTTCTTCAACAACTTGATTTTCTTGATTCTAGTCTTGAAAAATTATGCACAACTTGGAAAAATTATGCACAACAATCTCAAATAATATTTAGTAGACTTAGTTCTACTAGGATTAGGTCAATGAATTTATTTGCATACATTTTCCTACCAAATGCTAATTATAATATATCAACACATGGAAAATAGTATTTTTACACATAAACCCTCATATGTATGATATATTATAATACTGTCCTTTTTAATATGAAAATGGTAGGAAAAAATGTAATAACAAATGTGCAGTTTTATCAACTGAACAAATACCCCCAAACTTATCTTTGATCGTCCCGAGCAAAATAGTTTATTCAAGAGGAGAAAAAGAAAGGAGAAAACTAAGCACACTTTCGTAGGCAGACACGATTGCACTGAGCACGTGCAATAAGCCGTTAAACCTCTAGGTGTCCCTAGTAGGAGGAGTGTTGTCTTCTGAGGGTTTTCAGCGGATTACACCCACAAAATCCTATAAAAAAAGATAGATGGTGAAATTTACATATAAAGATAAGAACCATAAAAGAAAGACTTTGAAAATAAGAGTTTCCAACTACACTAGCTTTTCAGTTGTCATGAGCCCTATCTTAATAGTCATGAAAAGATATTAGAAATCACATTATCCCTCAATAAAACATCGTCTTTATTCTTCATTCCTACCTTTCATCCAAATATTGATCATATACCCTTACGTGTGTGAAATGGACATCCCTACACTCGGAGAATTCAATTCAAGCTATCATACTCTTATCCATCTACCTTAGTACTTTTTAATTTGATGAATACTTAGGTTTGCTCACACCTTTTCATGCGACCGTTAATACTTCTTGAGGTACTAACCGACCGATTACTCAAGTGCTTGCTGATTAGGTGATAATAGTTTTCTCGTTTTGCACCACCTAAGGCTTAGCAGTGACTCACAGACCAGTTGGCCTTAGGGCACTGGGTGAAGAGGCACCCTCGCTATATTTTTTTATTGCTGCCTTGGCGATACAAAACCAGTGTTCATTTTTTTCTTGTCACCATTTTTATATTTTCTTCATTTTTTCATTTCCTTCATACTTTGGCTTTTAGACAAGAGCATATCAAGGTATCCTCTACTCTCCCGAGTTTCAAGACGTGTGTAAGTGCATATAGTAGGGTATCAAAATTCAAATGTTTGGCTTTCAGAATAAAAACTATTTTTCAGACTTATTTTTATCCCCAGATTAGTGACTTCCTTCATCTTACTAACCCTTGGGACAACAGCTCATAACTACTTATTACTAGTTCGTTTAAGAAAACTTCTAATTTCTTGGTTTTCTTAAAATATTCCTATCTTTTGGATGTAAATTTTCTGTTTCTACTCTTTTGTTAAAAAATTTTAATGCCCGGTGTCAAAGATAATTTAGTGAATATAAACCTCCCCCCCAAACCTGTTTTTAGCATTGTCCTCACTGATATAGCTTTTTGAGAATATGGACCTGTATACTAAGGGAGAGATACGAGGGGTAAAATAATAGTTAAATGAAAAATTCCCCCAAACTTATTCTTTGACACGCACAGATATTCAATCAAATCATTTTTTTACTCACCTCCATTCTTAAAATGTGAAAAAGTTACCAAAACATGGAGGTGAGGCGGAGGAAATTTAGTTTTGATAAAGCGGCTCCTGTAAAAACAGGAGCTCCTCTGCGGGGTCAGCAGAAAAAAAACGGTTTTAATCTATGCCCATTCACTTTAAATATTGAACCGTTTTTCAAATTTTCGATTTCAGCTGCCCCATGCGGGTGTACATGCCGCACCACAAAAGGTCCTTTCCAACGAGATTTAAGCTTACCCGGATGAAGATGGAGACGGGAATCGTAAAGAAGGACTTGTTACCCCGATGTGAATGTTTTTCTAGAAAGATTTTTATCGTGGAACACTTTAGTCCTGTTCTTTACTATCACCGCATTATCGTAAGCTTCATCGCGGAGTTCGCTTAGCTCATTCAATTGCAGCTTCCGATAGCTGGCTGCATGATCAAGATCAAAATTAAGCTCTTTAATAGCCCACATTGCTTTATGTTCGATCTCGACAAGAAGGTGGCATGCCTTCCCAAACACAAGGCGGTATGGAGACATACCAAGATCGGTCTTATAAGCGGTGCGGAATTCCCAAAGAGCATCCGTCAATTTGGTTGACCAATCTTTACGGTTCCTAGAAACAGTCTTCTCTAATATCTGTTTGATCTGCCTATTTGAGATCTCAGCCTGCCCGCTTGTTTGGGGATGATAGGGTGTAGAAAGCTTGTGAGTGATTGAATATTTCCGCATCAAGGCCTCGAAAGACCTATTGCAGAAATGTGTCCTGTTGTCGCTAATGATAGCGCGAGGGTGTCCGAATCACGAAAAGATGTTTTCTTTAAGGAACTTAATGACAACTTTGTTGTCATTAGTGCGACACTGTATAGGTTCCACCCACTTCGAGACATAATCAACAGCTAACAAGATATATAGATTCCCAAAGGAGTTGGGAAAAGGGACCATAAAATTAATACCCCAAACATCAAATATTTCCACAACCAATATAGGTTGGAGCGGCATCTCGTTCCTTCGTGAAATCCGACCCAAATGCTAACATCGCGGACAAGTTTTGCAATGTTCAAATGCATCTTTAAATAATGTTGGCCAATAAAAGCCACATTGCAAAACTTTCTCCGCCGTTTTTCGAGGTCCAAAGTGACCGCCGCATGCCTGATCATGACAAAATGATAACATGCTCTTGAATTCATCGTTAGGGACACACCTCGAATGATTTGATCGGAACAATACTTGAATAGATAAGGTTCATCCCAGTAAAAATATTTTACTTGGGATAGAAATCGAAGTTTGTCTTGTTTCGACCAATCACTAGGAATAACTCCCGTAGCAAGATAGTTCACAATATCCACGAACCAAGGTTCGTAGGATACATTCAAGAGCTGTTCGTCAGGAAATGAGTCGTTTATCGGCACGGTCATAGTTGGCGAAGAAGTGATGCGTGAAAGATGGTCGGCTACATTGTTTTCACATCCACTCTTGTTTTTGATAACAAGATCAAATTCTTGTAACAATAGGATCCAACGTATTAGCCTGGCCTTTGCATCCTTCTTCATTAAAAGATGTCGTAGGTCGGAGTGATCTGTGTAAACCACAATAGGCGAGCCAATCAAGTAGGGCCTAAATTTCTCTAATACAAATACAACTGTCAAGAGTTCTTTCTCGGTAATTGTGTAATTTATTTGTGCATCATTCAAGGTCCTACTTGCATAGTAAATTACATGTGGCATCTTATCAATATGTTGTCCCAAGACAGCACCAATAGAAAAATCTGATGCGTCACATATAAGCTCGAACGGGTGGTTCCAATCCGGAGATGATAGAACGTGGGCTGTAGTGAGTGATTCTTTAAGCGATTCAAAAGCAGCCTCACAATCCGAATCGAAGTGAAATGTAGTGTTCTTGGCCAATAGATGGGTTAAGGGTCTAGCAATTTTGCTAAAATCCTTAATAAATCTCCTATAAAATCCTGCATGGCCAAGGAAGGATCGTATATCTTTGACGCAGTTGGGACGAGGGAGGTTATGAATGACATCTATTTTAGCTCTGTCAACCTCAATGCCTTTTCGTGAAATTATATGTCCAAGTACAATACCTTCTTGGACCATAAAATGGCATTTTTCCCAATTCAAAGTTAAGTTCTTATCCTTACAGCGGGTAAGAACCGCGTCAAGATTACGAAGGCAGTCCTCAAAGGAGTCCCTAAAAATGGAGAAATCGTCCATAAAAATTTCTAGAAAATTTTCCACCATATCTGAAAATATCCCTATCATGCACCGCTGAAATGTAACGGGAGCGTTGCATAACCCAAAGGGCATGCGTCTATAAGCAAAAGTTCCGAAAGGACAAGTAAAAGTGGTTTTATCTTGATCCTTTTCGGCGATGGGGACCTGGTTGTAGCCAGAGTATCCGTCCAAGAAACAGTAGTAATCGTGTCCCGCTAATCGTTCCAACATCTGGTCAATGAAAGGTAGAGGAAAGTGATATTTCCTCGTCGCGGCATTGAGTTTCCTGTAATCAATACATACGCGCCACCCAGTTTGGGTGCGTGTGTGGATTAACTCATTAGCCTCATTAGTGATGACCGTGATACCAGACTTTTTAGGGACCACATGAATTGGACTTACCCATTGGCTATCAGATATGGGGTAAATTATTCCACTATCAAGGCACTTGACGATTTCTTTCTTTACCGCTTTCTTCATAACGGGATTTAACCGTCTTTGTGGGTCTCGGGTTGGTTTGGCTTCATCCATCAGATATATATGATGTTCAACAATTAAGGGAGTAATCCCTTTGATGTCGGCCATTGTCCAACCAAATGCTTGCCGATTCGATCTCAACACTGCCAAAAGTGCATTCTCTTGCTCTAAGGCTAGAGAAGTGGATATAATCACTGGCAAAGTCTCATTCTCTCCTAAATATACATATTTAAGATGAGAAGGTAGCGGTTTGAGATCAAGAATTAGCGGAGAGACAATAGAAGGTTGGGTAACGGAATGATATTCGGACTCCTTAAGAGGTTCAAAACTTGCATAAGATATTGACTCGGAAAGTGCTGCTGACTTTTGCAACGAGTCAACGGGTTCATTCTCAAGGTCGGACTCATTGAACATATCCTCACTGTGAAGTGGTGTAAGATCAAACGATGTCTCATTAGTGTTGTCGAGAACATCAAAGCAAAGTTCCTCATCCATGCAGCTTTCGGAAGCTATCTCGTGGATGGAACAAACATCCAGCAAATGAGCAGAAGGTTCTGATGGCTGACTTCCTAGCTTGTAAATATTAAGCTCAATTGTCATTTTCCCGAAGGATAAGTTCATAGAACCGTTACGACAATTAATCACAGCGTTGGAAGTTGCTAGGAAGGGTCGACCAAGTATCACCGGGATTTGATTGCATGGGTGTGCCGCAGGTTGTGTATCTAAAACAATAAAGTCCACGGGAAATATGAATTCCCCGACTTTAATTAACACATCCTCTAGTTCGCCCCGAGGTTTGGTGATAGATCGGTCTGCCATCTGGAGAGTACAATGGGCGGGTTTTAACTCTCCAATTCCTAACTGCTCGTAAACTGAATAAGGAAGCAAGTTGTCGCTAGCGCCTAGATCGAGTAAAGCACGATTAATATTTTTACCCCCAATAGAAATAGAGATTGTAGGACAGCGGGGGTCCTTACGTTTGTTTGGTATTTGTTGGGTAAAAGCTGTGCTAACATTACTCATCATGAAAACCTTTTTAGGCACTTGAGTATTTCTCTTTCTAGTGCACAAGTCTTTAAGGATTCTTGCATAAGATGGGACTTGTTGAATAGCATCTAGGAGAGGAATATTCACGCTAACTTGCTTAAACATTTCCATAATCTTCTCCATTTGCGGGTTAGGTCTGTTGGCCCTTAATCGGTTTGGAAATGGAGCTCGATCAATAAGTTTTGGGTCCAACCTTTGCGGAGGAGACTGTGGCGACGGGTTCGATCCCGAAATTGGAGTGGGAATCGACTTAGATAGATTTGGCAAAATGTTTGAGCCTTGGGGAAAACGGAGAATAGGCTCGGATGAAGGTTGAAGACTAGACGAATTAGGGGAAGAAGAAGAAGAAGATGGGGTTTCAAATGTGTCACTAGCATCAAATTGCTCACCCACTCGGTTATTCAGCACTTTCCCCGATCTCAACGTAGTAACGGCATTCACATTATGATTTTGTGAATGGCCAGGATTAGGTAGGGGTTAAGATGGGAGTTTCCCTTTCTCTCTCGCACTCATTGCGGCGTTTAACTGTGCGATTTGGTTTTCTAATGATTTAATACTCTCACCATGGGATGCGGAGTTTTTCGTTATAGTATCAATAGAAGACCTCATCTCAGCCGAAAATTGCATGGATTGTTTCATGAACATATCCAAAGTTTGTGCAAGTGAGTTGTCGGTACCGGCCACTTGTGGTGTAGAAATGTTGGCCGGATTTTGGAAATTCTGTGACTGAAAGGGGGGCTGATTCTGTGGTTGTGGTTGCTGTGGAGGAGGTCTTTGATAATTGCTTTGTTGGTTTTGATTCCAAGCAAAGTTAGGATGATTCCTCCATCCTTGATTGTACGTGGAAGAAAAAGGGTCGTTTCTAGGTCGCTGCTGAAAAGCAGCATTAGCTTGAAACGATGCATTCATAGGACATTCTTCCGTTAAGTGTGAAGGATCCGAACAGCAACCGCAGACGGTCTTAGGAAGCGTGACCTGATTTAGGGAGAATGATGAGAACTTTTTTCAATAGCCTCGAGTTTCTTCTGTATCGCTGCCATTTATTTTTTTACTGCGATAGAAACATCGAGCTGGTGAATACCTCCCTTAGTTGAAGGTGGTCTTACGCTTTCCCACTGCAACGTGTGTTCAGCAAGGTCTTCCAGATATTTCCAAGCTTCACCGTCGTCTTTAGACATGAAATTGCATTGACAATTTGTTTCAAGCATCTGCTTTGTCGCTGGATTAATGCCCTTATATATAATCCGACATAAATCCCATCTATTGATTCCATGATGAGGACATTGGACAAGCAGATCCTTGAAACGTTCAAAGCACTTCCAAAATGGTTCATTGGGAAGCTGGGTGAACTGGTTGATCTCGCTCCTAACACATGCAGTCTTATGGTTTAGGTAAAACTTCTTAAGAAATGCTATGACAAATTCATCCCAATTAGTGATAGAGTGTGCGGCAATATTGTAAAGCTATTTTTCTGTCAAGTCGCACAGTGTGAATGGGAGAAGACGTAAGCGCATAGCATCTAAAGTCAATTGTGAAGTACCCATCATTGCGCATACGTTTTCGAATTTGGTGATGAAAACGTACGCGTCTTCCGACTCAAGCTCGTGAAATTTGGACAGCAGATTGATGTAGTAGGGTTTAATTTCGAAATTATCCCCATTAGGTGGCAGCAGAGATAGACAAGTGGGAAGAGGACTACGGATAGGATAGCATCTCTCTTGGAGAGAGATGCACGGTGGCAGCGTGGTGTTATACTCTGATGGAGTGCCGTCCATCTCGGTTAATGTGGTGTGTGGTGGGGGAAGAGAAGATGAAGAAGTACCGACTTCGGCGTCGATAGCAGGAACACGGACAAGACGGGCACTAGGATCCCGTATCCAGCCGAGCATGCACTAAGCGGGTTTAGTGCAAGTGGCAGCGTGTGTGTGATTTAAAATTGGCTTGTTTTGAAAAAGTGGGACTCAAGACAAATCTCCCTAAAATGCACAAGCAACCCTAGAACTAAGGTCACTTAGGTCAGTCTCTAGACCGCTCCTAGACTTCCAAAGGATAAGCCGCAGGATAAATCCTCTACTGCCTCCGTACTACCCTTGTAGCCAGGTTAGTGCCAGGTAAGTGGGAAGGAACCACGGTAGTGGGCCTAATTAAAAACTACTAGCCTTTGACACACTTGCCTAGGTACTACAAAAGTAATGCGGATAAACGATAGATTACCCACGACCTTCCTCTGTCCTTAATGAGCACGACAGTCCTTAGAGTATGGTCTAGATATTTTTTAAATTAATGAAGGGTTGATCTATTTGCTCGGTTTGTGATTTGTGGGGCTTAGGAAGGGTGATGAAATCCCCACCTAATCTTGATTTGGTCTTTACCCTTTAAAGTCCGTATTAAAATATGCAAAACAAAACCAATCACAAAACTTTTGCAAAAAGATTTTTTTTTTGCGGCGCTGTTTTGCAAAGAATCCTGCAGAAGATTGATTTTATTAGATTTGAGAGGAGAGAGAAGGAGTTGAAAAAGATACCAGAGAATTGCGAACCCTAGATCTCCTGTTTCCTCAAGTCCGTGACTCCAGATCTCCTTGCAAAAATTCACGCACAAATTTTTAAATATGCAATTTGCAGTTTTTTTTTAATAATGATATGAATCGTCTAAGAATTTAACACAAATAGTAAAAATAAAAAATTACGCACGTATCCCCGGCAACGGCGCCATTTGATTGAATCGAAAGAGTGTTTGTAGAATAACCGCAATCAATAACGGTGTCGCGCGTAGCTAGACCGAGATGAGTACGTGTCGTCCTCAGGGAAACGTGGAACCTTTTACTCTTACTTTAGATGTGTTGAAAAAGAGAGGAGGAAATAAGAATTTTGTGAAAAGTTTCTAGATCTACGTTAAGCAAGAATGCAAAAATATAGATCTAGATTATTTTAGAGATGTAGATAATATAATAGAAGGGCTTGTAGGGTTCGTTAGGATTTAGTAGTCATGGATGATTAATTAAAAGTTACCCTTTTTATCCTTTAATAGATTTATAACTAGAATGACGGTGATGCGTATAGATTAGGGTTTTTGGAGGGAAAAGGAATCCCACTCTTAACCCTTATCTCCACACGAAACTCCGTTCATATCTAGGCTTTCCCAAAACAATCATTAATCTAATCTCTAATCGCGGTCGGAACTAGCAAAGAATTGTTAGCACGCCCGATTAGGATGTGTTCTTTTGATAAAGTTCATAAACTTTATAGGACTTAAAAAGGGTTTAGGGATGTTCATCGTCCATTAGCCAACCCTAATCCTACGAACCCTAACAAGCGGAGAATTACTCGGGCATGTTGGGAGAAGAAGATGAAAAGACAGAAAGGGAAAACATAATGTAAAAAGCAAAAGAATTAAATAAAACAACTACCTTTATTAATCAACTTGAACAATCTACACTTTATTCCTTAGAAAATGATTACAAAACTAGTTGCTTCTCGATCTCTTCCAAGGAGGTAGATGACCCGTTGATGATCAGCCTAGATGCGTCAGCCGTCTGGGACTTCGTGACCGCGTCGGCTTGATGAATTTTCCAAGAGGCTCTCGGTGCCTATTTATAGTCCAAAGCCAAAATCTTTTGCTTGAAAACTTGGTAAAATATAGCATAGATTCGTCGACCAAAATTTCACACTGTAATCTTTTAATATTGCCGCGGATTCGCGGCCCAAGTGGGGATTTGGCCGCGGATCCGCGGCCAAGGGTCAAGATCAATTGATCAAAATTTTAGGTCTTAATCCCTGTGACATGTGTCGATATCTGGAACCTTTGGATCTTTGAAATCTTCTCGTAATTGCTGCCTGACTTGGTCTCCAAGCTTTGCTTCTTAATTAGGCTAGTATTCTTCAACAACTTGATTTTCTTGATTCTAGTCTTGAAAAATTCTGCACAACTTGGAAAAATTCTGCACAACAATCTCAAATAATATTTAGTAGACTTAGTTCTACTAGTATTAGGTCAATTAATTTATTTGCATACATTTTCCTACCAAATGCTAATTATAATATATCAACACATGGAAAATAGTATTTTTACACATAAACCCTCATATGTATGATATATTATAATAAAATCCTTTTTAATATGAAAATGGTAGGAAAAAATGTAATAACAAATGTGCAGTTTTATCAACTGAACAAGAGTCCTGTCCGGTGTACTCATAACCCAATGAGCACATGTATACATCTTAGGTGAACCAACTAACACCAATGGCTTGTGAGACCGGCCATTGCCTCTCGTCGGGGTCTCTACTGTATACACTAGTCTACTCTGGAGTATCGATGCCCTGTCTCGAAACTCCCACGACTAGGGACACTTTAAGGATGTACTTACAGACCCCAGCTCCCACGTATATGATCGCCATCATACTACTGGTAGTCTAGAAAGAATCCTATGGGCTCTATCATTATGCAATAGTGAACTAAAGTATGTATACGATGATAAAGACAAACCAGATAGCATACTATCATCTTGAGCAAGACTGTCATATCGGTATAGGTCCTGCCTCAATCATTGCAATCACGTACCTGCGATCCAATAATTGACTTTGAGGGCACTATCTCCAACAATCTCCCACTTGCACTTAAGGCTAATTATTGCGATGTCGCATACTCACAGCCCGTGTGATACCGAATACCCAACTCCTCTACTAATCAGTTTCACAAAGCTAGTTTGTAAAACTCTTGTGTTCGAGAAATAGCCTCAGTGAGTGGATCGGCCCTGATGTTTCTTTCTATGTCTCTCTTAATCTCAAGTTCGCGGAGAAAGCCATCTCCCGAATTGAGTAATACCTGTCTTAGAATATGTCTGGATATCTGATGGGACCTAATTCATAAATGAACTCCAAATCCAAACTTCTTAGACTGTATCGATAACTGAACCTAATCAGTATCCAGCACCATACCTCCCACAGTATCCTCTTCGACCACCTGTCCATAATACTGTCTCTCGTCAGAGGAAAAACTATAACTTTGACAATCACTCTGTCATCCATGTCACCTTGGAAGCCTGGAATGATAATCGTCTCCCTAAGGAGGCTGCCGTCATCAAATCCGTAGAACATGTACTTAGGTTCTAAAACTGCTTTCTTATGTTTTTCCAGGATTGGATTAATATAAAATTATCGCATCTAGTTCAAAAACAACATCTGGTGTGGTACTTGACATCTCATGATTGACTCAATTGCCTAAGCAAGTGATCTGCCAATCATGCATATCCCTCTCTCCTTTAGTCTCTAAGACACCTTTAGAGTGGGTGACTCCATCACCTGCAGGTACACCACCATGCCAGGAGTCATCTATTCTAAAAATACCATTAGAATACTGTCAAAGTACCCATATTGGGAAACTACCCAAATCTAGCTCTAATACCATAAATCTAGTAACCAGAATGTCTGATATTATATCCATGTCCTTTGTGGAGAAACAACTGTGTGACGACCAAAGTACAACCGATCGTAGTATAGGAATTTTACTTCCTACTCTGTGTATGTCATCTAAATACCAGGACATCACACCCTACTACCTTCTTAACAGATCCATCCCTTATTCTGACGAAGTCAAAGCCATGACTGTCACATCAAAAATAGATGATCTATCTCCGCTATAACTGCTGAAGTCTATAAATAGACATAAGCTACTTGCCCACTTTGCTTTCGTTTCTCCTATTGACTATGACAACCCTCAGGCAGAATAATATATACGTGTACTTCTAAAACAATTTTAGAACGACGCTATACATTTTCTCCTGCCGGGTCTCATAGTCTGGAACAACCGTAGTGTCAAGTCTGGGTAAACAAGAACCTCCCAGTCACCGTCCTTGAGGCTACCGGAGTACCTCTCGGGTGTCTGAGGTTACCCTCCATGTCTGCGGAGTGGCTGTTGGAATGTCAAACCTGATTGAATATATAGGTCCTATTAAATTTTCCGTAATCGTTTGCGGTTCTCGAATCACTTCCAGTTCTACCATACTCCCACTACTGTTTTCTGAAAAAGTCCATTTTAATAAAACTGTGGCGAGTCTAGAACAATATCACTATTGATTTTCCAAATGGTAGAAATGTCAACCCTCGTCAAAGCCAGGGTCAACCCACAAACAGCCATTACAGAAACGTGCCTTGAGTTATCCTGTGTCTGGTTTTAAGCATAAGCTGGACAACTCCCCTTACCTTAACATCGTTAAGATATGAACCATTCTATATCCAATATAGAAACAGATGCACTAATTTAATTGGAACCAGATTCAAATCATGCAGCTGTCTCCAGTGCATAATAACTTAACGGAAAAAGACTAATCAGCATTACTCAACTTAGGAATCCATCCAATTATGAGTAACCTGAAAGAGAAACAAGTTTCTCAAAACCATTACTATCATCTGAATACTAATCACAAGAATCTACATCTTCGATCTTTTTGAAGAATCCTGATACTTACGACATTTGGTTCTCTACTTTATTCTTATACCCATAACTTCTCAAAATTTAGACATTGTATTTCTACGAAACACTTGTCTAAAAACTAGAGAAGTCACAAGTAAACAGAACACAGTACGAGAACCTACCCCTTTGTCCTGACGGACATTGGACAACATACAATACTCTGTATAAGTCCGCTGAGTTGAATAACTCAAAACCTGTGCATCGTAGGTTGAAAACTGTACCCAGGCGATTTCCTCAAATATCACCAATTACAACAAATTCCGATATAATGAGGATAATCTCCTAATTCCCAATAACTTACTCCTACTCATCATCTGTAAAACCATACAGATATGAGGATGAAACCTGGTAAATACATACCCTGGAGTAAGTATCTAATCAGGAAATCAGTTTTCTTTTAACAATGCACCGAAACATGAAAATATTTCGTAGGGGTATCCTGGTATTCCTAGTAATGCCTCTTCCATAATCCAATTCATGACTTTAACCGTATATTTCATTGCCATCTCTCCAAATCCCTTTATTTGTCTTTAGTCGTTACCTTCTGTACACCATCGTTAGGCTAAATGGTTTTCTTCCTTCCCTACCGTTCGGCACCAGCCTATGGTTTGAAAGAAGACTATCCAGTAAGCGTAATAGGTGTACTCTTCTAATCCTAGGAGTACTCGCAACTTGAGAGAAGGTGATGATAAAAGACAACTGAATAATACCTTATTCTATTAAAGGTGAAAATAGGAGTGGCGATGAAGTACGCGGTTTGGTCGTGAATGATAGCAGTCGCAATTTAGTTTACCCTCTTTCTAATCCCTTTATTTTGTCTTTACATATTACCTTCTGCACACCATACTTAGGCTAATTGTTTTTCTTCATTCCCTACCTTTCAGCACCTGCCTATGGTTTGGAATAAGACTATCCAATAAGCGTAATAGGTGTACTCTCCTAAACTAAGGAGCCCTCGCAACCTGAGAGAAGGTGATAATAAAAAGACAACTGAATAAACCAATTCTATTTCTCCTGAACCTGGATCCATCCTCGAAGAAGTCCCTTCGAGTTCGTATATAACCATACGATGGATCTATCCAATAGAAGTGGATGTCCGTAGTAATACGGGGTGTTCTGAGAAATACAAAAGGTAAAAGAAGGAGTGGCAATGACTTATGCAACTTAGACAATCCAAAAGCCAGTATTTTAAGAAGGTTCGATCAACTTGGTCACTGAGTCATAGTCGTCGGTCAAAGGTCGCTGCCAGAGAGAGAGAGAAAAGAAACACTCTGCGTGCACTCTAACCTAGATCAGAATGGTTACCAATTTATCTAATCAGGAAACCTCCCACTGTAATCTCAAATTCTCCTCCAAACCTGAAAGAAGAATTAGTCGGGATCACCCGAAGAGTAAATCAACTTATCAGTGAGAATCGGGATCCAACTATCATCGCATGATAACTTGATGGAAGCCACTCAAGTTATCACACTCCAGAAGGTATGCGCATGCCTGGCAAGTTTGCTTTATGTTTGAAACTCCCGATGTGATTTTTGCCCCATGCTCTTATGACCTTGGCGCTAGGTCAAAATATCATAAGTCACATGTCAAGTTCCATCCGTCATTATCCAGGTTAATTTGAACTCACCCGCACATGCCCTTGGCGTTAGGTCAAAATGGCAGAACGACTGTCCCAAACCAACTCATCTATCTATGCAACAATCGAATAGCCAGCAGCTACCAAACACTATGCCTCGGCGTTAGGTCAAAATACATAGCTTGAATACTACTGAATACCTAAAAGAAATGACGGAGGGCTACGGCTGGTTTTTAGCGAAAAAACTTTAACATAATGAACTTGATCTCGTTGAAGGTGTTAGTTATATGTATGCCCTAGAAGCCATTACTGTACATTGGATGTATATTGTAGTGGATGCTGGGACATATATAGGTAGGACTTTCTTGCTCGACATGATAGTACGCTATCTGGTTGCTCTTTATCTTAACATGTATACTTTCTGTCTCTCTGTTACATGTTGATAAAGACCTTAGGATGTGTACTCGACTTCCAGGACTATGATGTAGATCATACTAGTGGGGCCTGGGTAGTCTATGAGTACATCCTTCAATATTCATAGTCGTGGGAATATCGAGACGGGGCATCGATATTCCAGAGTAGACTAGCGTTTATCTTCTCGACCCATGTGATGGGCGATGGATGATCCCATATCCATTGGTGTTTGACATCAGAGATGGTATGCGGGTGCTCAGTGGAGACTGGGTACACTGAACGGACTCGCCGAGAACTCCCAGATGGTATTATACCTCACATCAGATGGCAGTTCTCTGGTGACACTGGTACAGCTTAGTCTGTTGACCCGAGATCGTCATAGAGTCTTGTGTGTCTCCCACTATGCTTTGATTTCCACCCTACCATGGCTCTACTTAGTCGTGCAAACAGGTGGTTTTTGGGTACAGTCCCGATTCACATAGAGGCAATGAGCGATAGGAAGGGATTCGTCTCTCCCGGTATTGGGGGTTGATGTTGCGCTATGCTCGACTGGCCATAACTGGAAATCCCTGGCCTGGGTTGCTATGATATACTGGTAAGAGTTATCAGTAGTTTCACGCTATGTTATGGACCTTACATCGGCATGACTTATCAAGCTACTGGGGTCCAATGTTTACCACCCCTAGGCGAGATATGCGACATATCAGACGAACAGACCGGACTGTACGGTAAGTGTTGCTGGTTGGATTCACAGGAGTGTGAGAGGGCTTGCTCGTTGATCTTCTGATCGCTCAATACCCGGGTGGCTGTTTCGTTTAGCAGACCGCTTGCGGCTTGTGGGTGTTTGATATGATCATCACCTACTGCCGGCGTATTGACGAGTCTTTAGAGTCCTACACAGAGGTTTTCTTGCTCAAGCGAAACGAAATAGGAGCGCATATGAGATATGTGCAGGACCGAGAATAATATCAGTATGTGATACTGAATTCTATTCTCGCGATTTGTATCATCGGACGGTTATATAAGATATAGCCGGGTTACCGAATCAAGTGTTTATTCGATACATTGATACACTTAATATTAGTCGGTTATATGCAGTATGACCGGATCATTAAATCAAGTGTTGATTTAATAATTTAATGTATAATTATATATTTGATATATTACTTTACATTAACTAGTATTAGTTCACTTAAGATGGTTTTTCTCACTTGATTTGCACAAGTTGTATATGTGATATATTTTTGTGCACTAGTTTGTATCATGTTTGATGATACATGCAAACTTGGGTGTGTGTATGCTTTGAACCATGTTTAGGTAAATGGTTAGGGTTTTAATTTATTTATTCATTTATTTATTTATTTTTTTTGGCAAGAAATAAAATGGTGGCTTTCTTTGGATTTTATTTGAAGCTTCATGAAGCTTTGAAAAGTTCAACCATTTTGTTTTTTTGCTTAACCTAACCATTTGCCTAAACCCTAGTTTAGTCTCTACACTAGTTACTCTCACCCATGGTTGCATTATGATAAGAATCACTTGGATTTTTTTTTTAAAATAATTCACTTTCTTTTCTTTCTTCTTCTTCTTCATAAAGAGAAGAAACCATTACTAGAAATTTCCAAGTGATGATTCCAAGTGAGAAATCCAAAATCCAAAGTGAACCCACTTCCTATTTCTTCATCCTCTACCACTTGCCATGTTGTAGAGTGTGTTATCTTCACAAGTTCCATGACCTAGTGAAAGTGGAGCTTGAGTTTGAGTCGCCTCGACGTAGATCATCTTCGGCATCGAAGTCAACGACCTAGCCCGCCTATTTTTCCGATGAAACCGACGCTAGAGTCCAAGATTCCGATGATCGCAGCGGAGGGACGTCATCACGGAGCTAGAGAAGTGGAGGACCGGATCTACAAAGGTTGTAGTCTCCTTCATTTAGCAATAAAGTTGTTTATTTTCTTGTTTTGCCTTACCTCTAGTTAATGATCTTGCATTAGGGTTTCTCGGCACATGTAAAATTTGATTTTGGCATGGTTGATCAGTTGCGGAACCTCTTGAGTGTGCCTAGGAACCCTACAGTAGCATCAGAGCCTAGCTAGAGCTTTAGGCAAACTGTAGATGGCATTAGAAGTCCGATCGAACCGGAAATCAGCACATTTCACCCGTCTCTGTACAATTTTTCAAACTGAGGATTTTTGTGAATTAAAAATTCGCAGAAAATAGAGCAGGAAATTCAAAGAATATTGGCAGAAAACGAAACCCTAATCCTACTGTAGAGCCGCGGAACCGCGGCATTAACCTCCTTTTGCGGCGGTTCCGCGGCCGTATGTACTGATTGTGATCTCGATTTTCTACGGTTATGTCCGTAGCAGTTTCCTCTGTTCTCTGGAAATTTTTAATCTGTACTCAAGAGTTGAGTTTTCTGGGTTGTATTGGGAGTTCGTAGATTCGATCGGATTGTCTAATTTTGTCTATGTGTTTTTTCCGGATAATTTTAGAATATGTTAAAAAATTCGACCGGATATAAATACCCACTTTTTCCCCCTGCCGAGAAATTTCCAATTGTTGGATTTTTCCGTAGTTTAATGACATTCTAAGTAGTGCAAGTAACGCGATAGACCCTCTAGAAGACAACAAACCTTAACTCGATTATGTGACCGTCTTGAACTGCCCTTTGAACCTTAGGGTTTAGGGCAGTACGGCGTGCCATATGTGAGGCGTTGGCTTGACCCTTCTACGGCTAGACCGTTGGTACTGTGGCATGAAGTGAATGTTTTTAAACTTATTTCATGTGTTGAGCTGTTTGGGAAAACTTGGGTGTTTGAATGTTCGATCGGAAAGTTTAACATTTTCTATTTATCTGAAATGTGATACAATATTTGGAAACCACAAGTATTTATGAGATAACTGAATGAATGTTATAAACATAGCACCTTAGTCTCACTTGAACGGTTGACACGGGATTTTGATGTGATCGAATGTCCGTCGCAATCACGTAGCGTACGCGGATACTCGCCGGGTAAACTTAATAGACAGCTACACCCCATAGCCCCGACCAAGTGACTGTAAGAGAACCCCGTCGCCGAAAGCATCCGTTCGGGTGCTCGCGGCAGCGGTGTTCCGCCTTAGTGCACTTCGTCGACGGTATCGGGGGTGCGGCCGTCTACTAAAGTTTGTGACGAGCATTCGTTCAGGATGTCGGGAATCTTGTTGAATTGCCCGACTTTATATTGAAAAGTGTTTTTGATATTGAGAATAAAATGCGGGGTTTATAATTGTTAGGCATGCGATGTCTAAGGAATTCATTTGGTTAGGCATGCGATGTCTATGTAGGTTGCGGATTCCAACTGTTGTAGTTTTACACTTTCTTTTCTGTGACCGTAAGTGTAATATGTGATATCGCCGGTTTCGTTGCTATATGTCAACGACAATTGGGATGCGCATATTTACTTACGTTGATGACATGTGATGTTATGTGTTGCTGGATATGTTATATTGGATCGTCGTGTTTGAATAGCCGGGGGTTTTTATGTTAGATGAGTGTTTTTCATTTTCATTCATGTAAAAAACTTGTATGTAATATTCTTTTATTGGGGCACTTCCAGGTTGCGGAAGATGTCACCGTTGATGTATATTATTTACTTTTCCGCATTAGGATAGACCCAAGGAGGGGAGCACAAATAACCGGGTTCTGGGGTCCAGTGGGAGACCATCTTGAGGAGTCGAGTCCGGGTCTCCTAACCCTAGAGTTGGTAGGGTTGCTTGGCGCTCTCGTAGGGGTCTAGGGGTGTGGGATTGGCTATTCATCACGACCGTGAAATCCGTATTTTATACTGGCTCGTATTAAAAACATGGACGTCCTAGTATATTCAATATTTCATATGATATTTTCTGCTGCGTTATCTGTGATGTGATCATGTGATATGTTCAGATAGATATTGTATATAGTATATATGATATATTATACAGACGTTGCTTATGTTTTACACCCGCGCTAGCCCTGCCTCGCTCTGGAATTAGTTACCTAACCTAACGGTGCAGACGGGACATCGAGGCGAATGCGGATGGCATAAGCTTACGTTATATTTATCTGTGATGTTTAGGTAGACTTAAATGATGGGACATTCATTAATGAGATTAATGAAAGAAAATAAACCTAAAAGATGTTGTGGAATCGAATTTCAAAATAAAAACAGGTAGCTACAGTTCTTGCTTTGCATCGTGGTGTTTCTTGTAGAACATCCTGCACCTTATTCGTTAAGGAAAGGACCAAGATCGCTTCACCGGGAGTGACTCCTTTAGAAATAACTGGCAGATGCTACAACCCTCGGTTTGTCTTTTGATTGCTTCTATACTTTCTGCTTTGCACAGCAGTATATGTGATATATCCTGCACCTTATTCGATGAGGCAAGGGCCGACGATCCCTTCACCGGGAGTGACCCTTTTAGCAAAACTAGAAAAACCTCAAAAACACTCCATTTAAAAACCATTTGATTCCGCAACGAGATCAAGTTTAAAGCGTTAAAGGTTTTCTTAAAAACCATCCGCAACCCTCCGTCATTTTAGGAAGTAGAGTACTTAGTATTCGTGCAGTGTTTGTTGACCATAGTCAAGGCACAGTGTACGGTAGCTAAGTGATGTCTTCCTACACCGCATATGATGCGATTAGATTGGACAGTCGCGTGACTTTGTTGATCTTAGTTAAGGGTCATGTGGGTGGGTCTAATTAATCACGAAATGACGGGTAGAACTTGACTAGTGCTTATGTTTTGTTGACCATACTTAAGGTTATAAGTGCTAGGGGTAAAAACCATTATCGGGAGTTTCAAGTGTTGAAATTTGCAATGAGATTGCATACCTTCTATATGATAGTTGAATCCCTGTAGGGATCCTAGGCACACTAAAGAGGTTCCACAAGGCATCAACCATGCTAAATTCAAAAATTTCATGTGCCGAGAAACCCTAAACTAGATCGATAACTAGAGGTAAAGGCGAAACAACAACAAGTTAACAACTTAACTACTAAGTGAATGGAAATACAACCTTTGTAGATCCGGTCCACCACTTCTCTAGCTCCGTGTTGACGTCCCTCCGCTGCGATCACCGGGTTCCCGGACTCTAGCGATGGTTTCGTCGGAGAAATGAGCGGGCTAGGTCATTGACTTCGATGCCGAAGATGATCTACGTCGAGACAACTCAAGATCAAGCTCCATCTTCACTTGGTCATAAAACATGGGAAGAAAACACCCTATACTACATGGCAAGTGGTAGAGGATGAAGAAATAGGAAGTGGGTTCACTTTAGAATTGGATTTCTCACTTGATTTCAACACTTGATAATTTTCTAGTAAGCTTTCTTCACCTCTTGAAGAAGATGAAGAAGAAGAAATAAAAAGAATTATTTTCTAAAATATAAAATCAAGTGAATACTTATCATAATGCAACCATGGGTAAGTTTAACTCATGTAGAGAATAAACTAGGGTTTAGTTAAATGGTTAGGGTTAAGGACAAAACAAAAATGGTAGACTTTTTCAAAGATACTAGAAAAGCTTCATGCAGCTTCAAGCATAACAACAAAGAAAGCCACCATTTCATTTTTGCCAAAAATAAATGAATAAATAAATAAGTCAAATGAAACCCTAACCATTTACTAAACAAGGTGTATAGCATACACACACCCAAGTTTGCATGTATCATCAAACATGAAACAAACAAGTGCACAAAAATATATCACATATACAACTTGTGCAAATCAAGTGAGAAAATGCATCTTAAGTGAACAATACTAATCAATGTAAAGTAATATATCTAATATATAATTATACATTAAATCATTAAATCAATACTTGATTTAACGATCCGGTCATATCGCATATAACCGACTAATATCAATAGTAACAACTTATCGAATCAACACTTGATCCGATAACCCGGATATATCGCATATAACCGATCAATGTCACAAATCATGAGAATCGAATACAGTATCACACACTGGTATTATTCTCGGTCCCGCACATATCTCATATGCGTTCCTATTTCGTTTCGCTTGAGCCAGGAAACCTCTGTGTAGCACTCTAAAGACTCGTCAATACGCCGGCAGAGGTGATGATCATATCAAACTCCTACAAGCTGCAAGCGGTCTGCAAAACGTAACAGCCACCCGGGTATTGAGCGATCAGAAGATCAACGAGCAAGCCCGCTCACACTCCTGTGAATCCAACCAGTAACACTTACCGTACAGTCCGGTCTGTTCGTCTGATATGTCGCATATCTCGTCTAGGGGTGGTAAACGTCAGACCCCAGTAGCTCGATAAGTCATGTCGATATGAGGTCTATAACAGTTCGAGAAACTACTGGTAACACTTACCAGTAAATCTCAGCAACCCTGGCCAGGGATTTCCGGTTATAGCCAATCGAACACAGCGCAACATCAACTCCCTATACCGGGAGAGACGAATCCCCTCCTATCGCTCATTGCCTCCATGTGATTCGGGACTGTACCCAAAAACCACCGTTTTGCACGCCCTCTTGGACGTGGTAAGGTGGAAATCAAAGCACAGTGGGAATCACACAAGACTCTATGACGATCTCGAGTCTACAGACTAACCTGTACTAGTGTCACCAGAGAACTGACATCTGACGTAAGGTATAATACCATCTAGGAGTTCTCGGCGAGTCCGTCCAGTGTACCCAGTCTCCACTGAGCACCCGTATATCATCTCTGATGTCAAACACCAATGGATATGGGATCACCCATCGCCCATCTATATGGGTCGAGAAGGTATACGCTAGTCTACTCTGGTATATCGATGCCCCGTCTCGATACACCCACGACTAGGGACCTTGAAGGATGTACTTATGGACTACCATGTCCCCACTAGTATGATCCGCATCATAGTCCAGGTAGTTAAGTACACATCCTAAGGGCTTTACCAACATGTAACAGAGAGACAATCAGTGTACACGTTAAGATAAAGAGCAACCAGATAGCATACTATCTGTCGAGCATGAAAGTCCTCCCTATATATTTCCCAGCATCCACTACAATGTACATCCTATGTACAGTAATGGCCTCTAGGGCATACATATAACTAACAATCTCCCACTTGCACTAGGGCCATCTGTAGCAGTGGTTGTAGTATCTCATACTCAACCATCCTATAAAAGTCTCTCTCTAGGAAAAGGCCTTTGTGAGTGGATCCGCCGTGTTGTCCTCTGAGTCTACTCTCCTAGCCACGATCCCCTGGAGATCAACCATCTCCATTTCAGGTGACACTGCCTCAGAATATGTCTGGATCACTGATGGGACGGGCATTCCTAGGCATAAGCCACAACTCTATTGTCTCACAATGGTAGGAACGAAGTTCATCTCATGAACTAATATACACCCAGACTTCCTCTTTGGTTGCATCTTTGGTAACAATGTATCTTTCCTTTAATCGTCTAGTATGCCACGGTATCTATCTTGGAACTCTTCCAACATACCGTCCCTTTACTGAGGGTAAAGACAATGCCTGTGACTGACATTCAGTCGTCGTTATCACCCTGGAACCTTTCCAGTGATTTTCCCCAAGATCGTTTGATACCATCTCACTACAACTAGTGAGAATCCTAACATCCAATTACTTCTATCTCATAGATCAAAACTCAGGATTTAGGAGGTATCACTTTGATCATATATGGAGAATCCTTGTGATAAGCGGAGATTGACCGAGCGTAGCATAGGAAACTCCTTCCTCATCAAGAGTATGCCATCCATGTACTCTACGAGGATAACCACCATACTCCCTACTACCTTTTTGTATATACAAGGTTCATCTACCATTTTGATGATGTCAAACTCTTTGACTATCTCATCAAAACAGATGTTCCAACTCCGCGATGCCTGCTTTAATCATATAAAGCATCTTGTACACGTTTCCGCTGCTCCCACTGTTTACGAAGCCCTCTGGCTGTGTACTTACAGACGCTCTCTTCTAAAACATCATTTTAGAAAAGTAGTCATGACACCCAACCGCCAGATATCGTAGTCATGGTATGTAACTGTGGCAAGTAGGATCTGGATGGACTTAAGCATAGCCACTGAAAAAGGTTTCATCATTATCCACGCCTGGTCGATGATGAAAACCTTTAACATGTCTAGCTTTGAAAGTCTCAACTTTTCCATCTACACCAAGTAATCTTCTCAAGATATACTTGCTCCTGATGGGGATGTAACCCTTCAGATAAAGCAACCAAAGTCCATACTTTGTTGGTGTATAAGGATTCCATCTCAGATCGCTAAGCATCCAGCCATTCTTATCGAGTCCCACTCCTGATGGCCAGCTCGAAACTAGTTGGGTCATCATCTCATGATGCAATCCTCGTTCCCACTGTCATAGAGAAATAGAAGTATCTCTCATATGGGTGAGAAACCCTACTAGATCGGCGAAGAGGCTGAGGTTCGTTGGAATCTACTGAATCCTTTGGTTCTACCAAATCATCTGCTGTAGTTTGTATAGCTGGAACCTTTCCAGTTTTACAGAACTGGCCTTGCCTCGATCTTGCCCGGATTTTGCTTTTGACATAGGCCGGACAATCCTAAATCTTAACTTACTTAAGAGATAGGCTCTTCCCATACCATATCTTATATGGAATGGTTGGCACTGATTTGATTCGAACCTATTCAATAGGTATGCAACTTCATAAGTGCATAACTCCCAAAAGGAAATAGGAAACTCAGTAGTACTCATCATAGAGCACACCATATCACATAGGGTGTTATTGCTCTGCCCCGATATACCATCGTGCTATGGTGTATACGGAGGAGTAATGCTGAGAGAGAATCTCATTCTCCTTTAGAATAGTCCAGGATTTCCGTGCTCAAGTATTCTCCTCCCTAATCTCATCATAGGACATAATACTTATACCCGGTTTTTGGTTCTCTATTTCTAACTTATATTCCATGAATATCTCAAAAGGTTTGGACTTGTGTTTCAACAGGAACATATGTCTGAATCTTGAGAGATCATCAGAGAATGTAATGAAGTACAAAGAACCGTTCTTGGCATGTGTAGACAGGAGACTTTCTTACATAAGCATGTATCAATCCCAAGAGTTCACTAACTCTTTCTCTGTTTCCAATAAACGGAGCTGTGGTCATCGTATCTTTATGACATGACCGGCAAGTTTCACAAGATGTAAATTCAAACAGATTTAAATATGCATCTAAATGTAACTTAGCTAGTCGGGTCACATTGATATGACCTAGTCTACAATGCCTCAAGAAGGATTCGTTCATTTCTGAACTCTCCCCTTGTGTGTATTCTGTATACTTAGAACTGCAGTTTGATTTAGAACGTCAATGCATTTAGATAACGTGCCTGAACCGATCAACTCTTGATATAGAAAATGTTCAAAACATTATCTAACAGTACAAAATTATATCCTTTCTTTACTAATAAAGAAACTGATATGATTTTGTATATCAGGTTCGGTATCTAATAACATTTGTTCCGAATCAATGTATTCTGGTAATACAGGGTGACAGTGACCAACAGACTTGGCTGCAACGCTTGCACCGTTTTCTGTCCCATGAAACTTATCACCCGTTCTCAGTTCTCTACCTATCTGTAGCCCATGTAACAGATTACATATGCGGGATCCTGATCCGGTATCATATACCCAGGACGTAAAGGATACTGAGAAACAGTTCTCTGTAATGAACATACCCGAATATGATGCATCAACACGCACTCACTTCGTTTAGACGGCACGGGAATTCTGGTAATCCCCAATTTCCTGCTCTGTCTTATAACAATTATAAGTTGGAGCGGGACCAACGTTCCCCATCACTGTATAACAAGCGGGTTCGGTCAAATAATCCGTATTATTATCTTGATTAAGGCGTGATATGGTCGCTACCTGGAGAGAGAGAGAAGAAAACACTCAGCGTATGCTCTTGCAAGATCAGTTTGGTTATTATTTTATCTAATCAGGATGGCTCCCACTGTTTTTATCAAATCTTCCTTCAAACCCTAAAAGGAAAGACTAGCCGGGATTAATTACACGCTATAAGTTCGCCAATCTTTCAGCCAGGCCAGTATCGGTACTTTGAGGGAGGTGCCCCGTGCTTTCGCACGGACCTAATAAAGTAAACCTCGTTTTCCCAGAGGCATAACCTCGTTAACACCTTTCTAGACACCTACTTGATCGGCTAATTGTAATGTGTAAAACTCTCCCAGGAGTAACTCTTACTCGCAGCGGGTATCGGGATCTGACTATCTCATAGAAGGTATGCAATCTCATTACAAATTTCAACACTTGAAATTCCCGATAATATTTTGCCCCTAACGTGCTATGACCTTGACGAAAGCCAACAAACCATAGGCCGTTAGTCAAGTTCAACCCGTACATTTCGTGATTGAATTAAACCCACCCGCACGACCCTTGACGAAAGCCAACAAAGCCGTACGACTACCCTAATCCAATCGCATCATATGCAGCAGATAAGAAGCATATAGCTACCGCACACTGCACCTTGACGAAAGCCAACAAATGCAGCACAAATACTATATACAACTTATCTGAAATGACGGAGGGCTACGACAGTTTTTTCTGAAAACCTATTGCGTAATGAACTTGATATCGTTCTAGAATCAAATGATTTTAAAATGGAGTGTTTTTAGGCTTTTCTAGTTTTGCTAAAGGGGTCACTCCCGGTGAAGGGATCGTCGGCCCTTTCCTCATCGAATAAGGTGCAGGATATATCATATATACCGCTGTGCAAAGAAAAAACTATAGAAGCAATCAAAAGACAAACCGAGGGTTGTAGCATCTGCCAGTTATTGCTAAAGGGGTCACTCCCGGTGAAGGGATCTCGGCCCTTTCCTTATCGAATAAGGTGTAGGATGTTCTACAAGGAACACCGCGATGCAAAGCAAGAACTGTAGCTACCTGGTTTTGAAAATTCGATTCCACAACATCTTTTAGGTTTCTTTTCTTTCATTAATCATATTAATGAAGTCCCATCATTTAAGCACCTAAACATCACAGATAAATACGACGTACACTTATTTCATCCGCATTCGCCTCGATGTCCCCTCGTGCACCGTTAGGTTAGGTAACTAACGACAGAGCGGGATAAGGCTAGCGCGGGTGTAAAACATAAGTAACGTCTATATAATATATCATATATACTATATACAGTATCTATCACAGCATATCAAATGATCACATCACAGATATCGCAGCAGAAGAAATATATGAAACATTGGATATATTAGGACGTCCGTGTTTTTAATACGAGCCAGTATAAAACATGGATTCCACGGTCGTGATGAATAGCCAAACCCACACCCCTAGACCCCTACGAGAGCGGCAAGCAACCCTACCAATTCTAGAGTTAGAAGACCCGGACTCGACTCCTCGAGATGGTTTCCCACTGGACCCTAGAACCCGGTTACTTGTGCTCCCCTCCTTGGGTCTATCCTAGTGCAGAAAAGTAAATAATATACATCAACGGTGGCAACTTCCGCAACCTGGAAGTGCCCCAATAAAAGAATATTACATACAAGTTTTTACATGAATGAAAATGAAAAACATTCATCTCACATAAAACCCCCAGGCTATTCAAACACGACGATCCAATATAACATATCCAGCAAC
Organism: Agapanthus africanus; assembly: GCA_030015575.1. Classification (NCBI taxonomy): domain Eukaryota; kingdom Viridiplantae; phylum Streptophyta; class Magnoliopsida; order Asparagales; family Amaryllidaceae; genus Agapanthus; species Agapanthus africanus. The sequence goes on along the minus strand of JASDDO010000026.1, from coordinate 113,244,886 downwards.
ACATAATATCACATGTCATCAACGTAAGCAAATATGCGCAACCCAATTTTCGTTGATATATATCAACGAAACCGGCGATATCACATATTACACTTACGGTCACCGAAAAGAAAGTGTAAAACTACAACAGTTGGAATCCGCAAACTCTTTAGACATCGCATGCCTAAATAAATGAATTCCTTAGACATCGCATGCCTAACATTTATAAACCCCGCATTTCAGTCTCATTATCGAAAACACTTTTCAATATCAAGTCGGCAATTCAACAAGATTCCCGACATACTGATCGAATGCTCGTCGGAAACTTTAGTAGGCGGCCGCACCCCCGATACCGTCGACGAAGTGCACCAAGGCGGAACACCGCTACCGTGAGCACCCGAATGGATGCTTTCGACGACGGGGTTCTCCTACAGTCACTTGGTCGGGGCTAAGGAGTGTAGCTGTCTATTAAGTTTATCCGGCGAGTATCCGCGTACGCTACGTGATTGTGACGGACTTTTGATCGCATCAAAATTCCTTGGCAACCGATCAAGTAAGACTAAAGTGCTATGTTTATAACATTCATATTAGTTATCTCATAACTACTTGTGAATTCCAAATATTGTATCACATTCCAGATAAATAGAAAATGTTAAACTTTCCGATCGAACAGTCAACCACCCAAGTTTTCCCGAAATAGCTCAACTCTTGAAATAAGTTTAAAAACATTCACTTCATGCCACAGTACCAACGGTCCAGCCGTAGAAGGGTCAAGCCAACGCCTCACATGTGGGACGCCGTACTGCCCCAAACCCTAAGGTTCAAAGGGCAGTTCAAGACGGTCACATAATCGAGTTAAGGTTTGTTGCCTTCTAGAGGGTCCATCGCGTTACTTGCACTACTTAGAACGTTCTTAAATAACGGAAAGATCCAACACTTGGAAATTTTCCGACAGGGGAAAAAGTGGGTATTTATATCCGGTCGAACTTTTTAACATGTTCTAAAATATCCGGAAAAACACAGACAAAATTAAACTTCCCGATCGAATCGACGAACTCCCAATACAACCCAGAAAACTAAACTCTTGAGCAAACATTAAAAATTCCCAGAAAATACAGAACTTACAGAGAGAGATTACTGTGCAAACAGAAATTGATAAAGTGACATAACGGCCGCGGAACCGCCGCACGAGCCATGCTCATGCCGCGGTTCCGCGGTGCTTTAGTCGATTTAGACTCACGTGCTGCACAGTAATCCTTAGAAAAGCCTACTGATTTTTCTGAGCATTTTTAATTTGGAAAAATGCACAGTTTTGAAAAATGTACAGAGAAGGGTTAGAATTAGGGTTTCGTGGTTCGATCGGGTTTCTAACTTCGTCTATACATCGCCTAAGGCTCTAGCTAGGCTCTGATACCACTGTAGGGATCCTAGGCACACTAAAGAGGTTCCACAACGTATCAACCATGCCAAATTCAAAAATTTCATGTGCCGAGAAACCCTAAACTAGATCGATAACTAGAGGTAAAGGCGAAACAACAACAAGTTAACAACTTAACTACTAAATGAATGGAAATACAACCTTTGTAGATCCGGTCCACCACTTCTCTAGCTCCGTGTTGACGTCCCTCCGCTGCGATCACCGAGATCCCGGACTCTAGCGATGGTTTCGTCGGAGAAATGAACGGGCTAGGTCGTTGACTTCGATACCAAAGATGATCTACGTCGAGGCAACTCAAGATCAAGCTCCATCTTCACTTGGTCATAAAACTTGTGAAGAAAACACCCTATACTACATGGGAAGTGGTATAGGATGAAGAAATAAGAAGTGGGTTCACTTTTGAATTGGATTTCTCACTTGATTTCAACACTTGATAATTTTCTAGTAAGCTTTCTTCACCTCATGAAGAAGATGAAGAAGAAGAAAGAAAAAGAATTATTTTCTAAAATATAAAATCAAGTGAATAGTTATCATAATGCAATCATGGGTAAGTTTAACTCATGTAGAGAATAAACTAGGGTTTAGTTAAATGGTAAGGGTTAAGGACAAAACAAAAATGGTAGACTTTTTCAAAGATGCTAGAAAAGCTTCATGAAGCTTCAAGCATAACAACAAAGAAAGCCACCATTTCATTTTTGCCAAAAATAAATGAATAAATAAATAAGTCAAATGAAACCCTAACCATTTACTAAACAAGGTGTATAGCATACACACACCCAAGTTTGCATGTATCATCAAACATGATACAAACAAGTGCACAAAAATATATCACATATACAACTTGTGCAAATCAAGTGAGAAAATCTATCTTAAGTGAACAATACTAGTCAATGTAAAGTAATATATCTAATATATAATTATACATTAAATCATTAAATCAATATTTGATTTAACGATCCGGTCATATCGCAAATAACCGACTAATATCAATAGTAACAACTTATCGAATCAACACTTGATCCGATAACCCGGATATATCGCATATAACCGATCAATGTCACAAATCGTGAGAATCAAATAAAGTATCACATATTGGTATTATTCTCGGTCCCGTACATATCTCATATGCGCTCCTATTTCGTTTCGCTTGAGCCAGGAAACCTCTGTGTAGGACTCTAAAGACTCGTCAAGACGCCGGCAGTAGGTGATGATCATATCAAACACCCACAAGCCGCAAGCGGTCTGCTAAACGTAACGGCCACCCGGGTATTGAGCGATCAGAAGATCAACGAGCAAGCCCGCTCACACTCCTGTGAATCCAACCAGTAACACTTACCGTATAGTCCGGTCTGTTCGTTTGATATGTCGCATATCTCGCCTAGGGGTGGTAAACGTCAGACCCCAGTAGCTCGATAAGTCATGTCGATATGAGGTCTATAATAGTTCGAGAAACTACTGGTAACACTTACCAGTAAATCTCAGCAACCCTAGCCAGGGATTTCCGGTTATAGCCAATCGAACACAGCGCAACATCAACTCCCTATACCGGGAGAGACGAATCCCTTCCTATCGCTCATTGCCTCCATGTGATTCGGGACTGTACCCAAAAACCACCGTTTTGCACGCCCTCTTGGACGTGGTAAGGTAGAAATCAAAGCACAGTGGGAATCACACAAGACTCTATGATGATCTCGGGTCGACAGACTAACCTGTACCAGTGTCCCCAGAGAACTGCCATCTGACGTAAGGTATAATACCATCTAGGAGTTCTCGGCGAGTCCGTCCAGTGTACCAGTCTCCACTGAGCACCCATATATCATCTCTGATGTCAAACACCAATGGATATGGGATCATCCATCGCCCATCTATATGGGTCGAGAAGGTATACGCTAGTCTACTCTGGTATATCGATGCCCCGTCTCGATACACCCATGACTAGGGATCTTGAAGGATGTACTTATGGACTACCATGTCCCCACTAGTATGATCCGTATCATAGTCCAGGTAGTCAAGTACACATCCTAAGGGCTTTACCAACATGTAACAGAGAGACAATCAGTGTACACGTTAAGATAAAGAGCAACCAGATAGCATATTATCATGTCGAGCAAGAAAGTCCTCCCTATATATGTCCCAGCATCCACTACAATGTACATCCTATGTATAGTAATGGCCTCTAGGGCATACATATAACTAACAATCCCGATACCCACTGCGTGTAATTGTTACTCCTGGGAGAGTTTTGCACTTTGTAATTAGCCGATCAAGTAGGTGTCTAGAAAGGTGTCAACGGGGTTACACCCCTGGGAAAACGAGGTTTATTTTAATTAGCACCGTGCGAAAGCACGGGGAACCTCCCTCAAAGTACCGACACTGGCCTGGCTGAAAGATTGGCGAACTTGTAGAGTGTAATTAATCCCGGCTAGTCTTTCCTCTTAGGGTTTGAAGGAAGATTTGATAAAAACAGTGTGAGCCATCCTGATTAGATAAAATAAATAACAAATCTAATCTTGCAAGAGCGTACGCAGAGTGTTTTCTTCTCTCTCTCCTGGTAGCGACCATATCACGCCTTAATCAAGATAATAATATGGATGTATTGACCGAACCCGCTTGTTATTCTGAGCTGGGGAACGTTGGTCCCGCTCCAACTTATAATTGTTATAAGACCGAGCAGGAAATAGGGGAATACCAGAATTCCTATACCGCCCAAACGAAGAAAGTGCATATGATGCATCTCCTTCGGGTGTGTTCATTATAAAGAACTGTTTCTCGGTATCCTCTACGTCCTAGGTATTAGATACCGGATCAGGGTCCCGTAAATGTAATCCGTTACATGGGCTATAGAAAGATAGAGAACTGAGAATGGGTGATAAGTTTCATGAGACAGAAAACGGGGCAAGTGTTGCAGCCAAGTCTGTTGGTCACTGTCACCCTATATTACAAATACATTGATTCTGAACAAATGCTATTAGATACCGAACCTGATGTACAAAATCATATCAATCTCTTTATTAGTAAAGAAGGAGATAATTTTGTATTGATGGATAATATTTTGAACATTTCCTATTTCAAAAGTTGATCGGTTCAGGCACGTTATCTAAAAGCATTGACGTTCTAAATCAAACTACAGTTCCTAGTATACAGAACACACACAAGAGGAAGAGTTCAGAAATTAACGGATCCTTCTTGAGGCATTGTAGACTAGGTCATATCAATGTGACCCGACTAGCTTAAGTTACATTTTAGATGTATTTTTAAATCAGTTTGAATTTACATCTTATGAAACTTGCCAGTCATGTCACAAAGATAAGATGACCATAGCTCCGTTTACTGGAAACAGAGAAAGAGTTAGTGAACTCTTGGGACTGATACATGATGATGTATGTAAGGTCCCCTGTCTACACATGCCAGGACTGGTTCTTTGTACTTCCTTACATTCACCGATGATCTCTCAAGATTCGGACTCATGTTCCTGTTGAATCACATGTCTGAAGCTTTTGAGAAATTCAATGAATATAAGTTAGAAGTAGATAACCAAATAAAGGTATAAGTATTATGTCCTATGATGAGATCAGGGAGGAGAATACTTGTGCATGGAATTCTTGGACTATTCTAAAGGAGAATGAGATTCTCTGTCAGTATTACTCCTCTGAATACACCACAGCACAACGGTGTATCAGGGCGGAGCAATCGCACCATATTAGATATGGTGTGCTCTATGATGAGTACTACTGAGTTACCTGTTTCTTTTAAGGGATTATGCACTTGAGAAGCTGCATGCCTATTGAACTAGGTTCGAATCAGATCACTACCTACCACTCCATATAAGATATGGTATGGGAAGAGCCTATCTCTTAAGTAAGTTAAGATTTGGGATTGTCCGGCCTATGTCAAAAGCAAAATCTGGACAAGATCGAGACAAGGTCAGTTCTGTAGAACTGGAAAGGTTCCAGCTATACAAACTGCACCTGATGATTTGATAGAACCAAAGGATTCAATAGTCCCCGACGAACCTCAGCCTCTCCGCCGAACTAGCAAGGTTCCTCATCCGCCTGAGAGATACTTCGGTTTCTCGATGACAGTGGGAGCGAGGAATGCATCGTGAGATGATGACCCAACTATTTTCGAGCAGGCCATCGAGAGTGGAGACTCTGTAAGAATGGCTGGATGCTTAGCGATCTGAGATGGAATCCATGTACACCAGCAAAGTGTGGACTTTGGCTGCTATATCTGAAGGGTTAATCCCCATCAGGAGCAAGTATATCTTGAGAAGATTACTTGGTGTAGATGGAAAAGTTGAGACTTTGAAAGCTAGACTTGCTAAAGGTTTTCGTTATCGACCAGGAGTGGATAATGATGAAACCTTTTCCAGTGGCTATGCTTAAGTCCATCCGGATCCTACTTAAACATTGCTAAGTACCATGACTACGATATCTGGTGGTTGGGTGCCATGACTGCTTTTCTAAATACTGACTTAGAAGAGAACGTCTATAAGAACACAGCCAGAGGGCTTCGTAAACAGTGGGAGCAGCGTAAACGTGTGCAAGTTGCTTTACAAGATATACCAGGCATCGCGGAGTTGGAACGTCTGTTTTGATGTGGTAGTCAAAAAGTTTGACTTCATCAAAATGGTAGATGAACCTTGTATATACAAAACGGTAGTAGAGAGTAAGGTGGTCATCCTCATATTGTACGTGGACAACGTACTCTTAATAGGAAAAGAGTTTCTTATGCTACGCACGGTCAATCTCCTCTTATCACAAGGATTCTCCAAATAGGATCAAAGTGATACCACCTAAATCCTGGGATTTGGATCTATGTGATAGATTTAAATGGATATTATGCTTTTCACTAAGTTCAGTGAGATGGTATCAATCGATCCTGGGGAGAATCACTGGAAAAGTTCCAGGGTGATAAGGATGACTGAATATCAGTCGCAGGCATTGTCTTTACCCTCAGTAGAGGGACGGTATGTTGGAAGAGTTCCAAGCTAGATACCGTGGCAGACTAGACGATAAAGGCTGGTAACATCGCTATTAAAGATACTACCAAAGAGGCAGTTTGGGTGTATATCGGTTCATGAGATGAACTAGGTTCCTACCATTGTGTGACAATGGAAGTGTGGTTTTGGCCCAGGAACCCTGGTCCCATCAGTGACCCAGACATATTCTGAGGCAGCATCACCTGATCATGGAGATAGTTGTTCACCATGGTGATCGAGGTTAGGAGAGTAGACTCAGAGGACAACGTGGTGGATCCACTCACAAAGGCTTTTCCCCAGAGAGAGACTTATATGGGATGGTTGAGTATTAGATACTGCAACCACTGCTACAGATGGCCCAAGTGCAAGTGGGAGATTGTTAGTTATATGTATGCCCTAGAAGCCATTACTGTACATTGGATGTATATTGTAGTGGATGCTGGGACATATATAGGTAGGACTTTTTTGCTCGACATGATAGTACGCTATCTGGTTGCTCTTTATCTTAACATGTATACTTTCTGTCTCTCTGTTACATGTTGATAATGCCCTTAGGATGTGTACTCGACTTTCAGGACTATGATGTAGATCATACTAGTGGGGCCTGGGTAGTCCATGAGTACATCCTTCAATGTTCCTAGTCGTGGGAATATCGAGACGGGGCATCGATATTCCATAGTAGACTAGCGTATATCTTCTCGACCCATGTGATGGGCGATGGATGATCCCATATCCATTGGTGTTTGACATCAGAGATGGTATGCGGGTGCTCAGCGGAGACTGGGTACACTGAACGGACTCGCCGAGAACTCCCAGTTGGTATTATACCTCATGTCAGATGGCAGTTCTTTGGTGACACTGGTACAGCTTAGTCTGTTGACCCTAGATCGTCATAGAGTCTTGTGTGTCTCCCATTGTGCTTTGATTTCCACCCTACCACGGCTCTACTGAGTCATGCAAACAGGTGGTTTTTGGGTACAGTCCCGATTCTCATGGATGCATTAAGCGATAGGAGGGGATTCGTCTCTCTCGGTATTAGGGGTTGATGTTGCGCTATGCTCGACTGGCCATAACTGGAAATCCCTGGCCAGGGTTGTTGTGATATACTGGTAAGAGTTATCAGTAGTTTCACGCTATGTTATGGACCTTACATCGGCATGACTTATCAAGCTACTGGGGTCTGACGTTTACCACCCCTTAGCGAGATATGCGACATATCAGACAAACTGACCGGACTGTACGGTATTTGTTGCTGGTTGGATTCACAGGAGTGTGAGCGGGATTGCTCGTTGATCTTCTGATCGCTCAATACCCGGGTGGCCGTAACGTTTAGCAGACCGCTTGCGACTTGTGGGTGTTTGATATGATCATCACCTGCAGCCGGCGTATTGACGAGTCTTTAGAATCCTACAAAGAGGTTTCCTGGCTCAAGCGAAACGAAATAGGAGCGCATATGAGATATGTGCAGGACCGATAATAATATCAGTATGTGATACTGAATTCTATTCTCGCGATTTGTATCATTGGACGGTTATATAAGATATAGCCGGGTTACCGAATCAAGTGTTGATTCGATACATTGATACACTTGATATTAGTCGGTTATATGCAGTATGACCGGATCATTAAATCAAGTGTTGATTTAATGATTTAATGTATAATTATATATTTGATATATTACTTTACATTAACTAGTATTAGTTCACTTAAGATGGTTTTTCTCACTTGATTTGCACTAGTTGTATATGTGATATATTTTTGTGCACTAGTTTGTATCATGTTTGATGATACATGTAAACTTGGGTGTGTGTATGCTTTGAACCATGTTTAGGTAAATGGTTAGGGTTTTAATTTATTTATTCATTTATTCTTTTTGGCAAGAAATAAAATGGTGTCTTTCTTTGGATTTTATTTGAAGCTTCATGAAGCTTTGAAAAGTTCAACCATTTTGTTTTTTTGCTTAACCTAACCATTTGCCTAAACCCTAGTTTAGTCTCTACACTAGTTACTCTTACCCATGGTTGCATTATGATAAGATTCACTAGGATTTTCTTTTTAAAATAATTCACTTTCATTTCTTTCTTCTTCTTCTTCTTCATGAAGAGAAGAAACCATTGCTAGAAATTTCCAAGTGATGATTCCAAGTGAGAAATCAAGTGAACCCACTTCCTATTTCTTCATCCTCTACCACTTGCTATGTAGTAAAGTGTGTTATCTTCATAAGTTCCATGACCTAGTAAAGGTGGAGCTTGAGTTTGAGTCGCCTCGACATAGATCATCTTCGGCATCGAAGTCAACGACCTAGCCCGCCCATTTTTCCCATGAAACCGACGCTAGAGTCCGGGATTCCGATGATCGCAGCGGAGGGACGTCAACACGGAGCTAGAGAAGTGGAGGACCGGATCTACAAAGGTTGTAGTCTCTTTTATTTAGCAATAAAGTTGTTTATTTGCTTGTTTCGCCTTACCTCTAGTTAACGATCTAGCATTAGGGTTTCTCGGCACATGGAAAATTTGATTTTGGCATGGTTGATCTGTTGTGGAACCTCTTGAGTGTGCCTAGGAGCCCTACAGTAGTATCAGAGCCTAGCTAGAGCTTTAGGCGAAGTGTAGACGACGTTAGAAGTCCGATCGAACCCGAAATCCACACATTTCACCCATCTCTGTACAATTTTTCAAACTGAGGATTTTTGTGAATTAAAAATTGGCAGAAAATAGAGCAGGAAATTCTAAGAATATTGGCAGAAAATGAAACCCCAATCCTACTGTAGAGCCGCGGAACCGCGACATTAACATCCTTTTTCGGCGGTTCCGCGGCCGTATTTACTGATTGTTGTCTCGATTTTCTATGGTTATGTCCGTAGCAGTTTCCTCTGTTCCTGGAAATTTTTAATCTGTACTCAAGAGTTGAGTTTTCTGGGTTGTATTGGGAGTTCGTAGATTCGATCGGATTGTCTAATTTTGTCTATGTGTTTTTTCCGGATAATTTTAGAATATGTTAAAAAGTTCGACCGGATATAAATACCCACTTTTTCCCCCTGCCGAGAAATTTCCAATTGTTGGATTTTTCCGTAGTTTAATGACGTTCTAAGTAGTGCAAGTAACGCGATGGACCCCTAGAAGACAACAAACTGTAACTCGATTATGTGACCATCTTGAACTGCCCTTTGAACCTTAGGGTTTGGGGCAGTACGGCGTGCCACATGTGAGGCGTTGGCTTGACCCTTCTACGGCTGGACCGTTGGTACTGTGGCATGAAGTGAATGTGTTGAGCTGTTTCGGGAAAACTTGGGTGTTTGAATGTTCGATCGGAATGTTTAAAATTTTCTATTTATCTGGAATGTGATACAATATTTGGAATCCACAAGTAGTTATGAGATAACTGAATGAATGTTATAAACATAGCACTTTAGTCTCACTTGAAAGGTTGCCACGGGATTTTGATGTGATCGAAAGTCCGTCGCAATCACGTAGCGTACGCGGATACTCGCCGGGTAAACTTAATAGACAGCTACACCCCATAGCCCCGACCAAGTGACTGTAGGAGAACCCCGTCGCCGAAAGCATCCGTTCGGGTGCTCGCGGCAGCGGTGTTCCGCCTTAGTGTACTTCGTCGACGGTATCGGGGGTGCGGCCGTCTACTAAAGTTTGCGACGAGCATTCGTTCAGGTTGTCGGGAATCTTGTTGAATTGCCCGACTTGATATTGAAAAGTGTTTTCGATATTGAGAATAAAATGCGGGGTTTATAACTGTTAGGCATGCGATGTCTAAGAAATTCATTTGGTTAGGCATGCGATGTCTATGTAGGTTGCGGATTCCAACTGTTGTAGTTTTACACTTTCGTTTCTGTGACCGTAAGTGTAATATGTGATATCGCCGGTTTCGTTGATATATGTCAACGACAATTGGGTTGCGCATATTTGCTTACGTTGATGACATGGGATGTTATGTGTTGCTGGATATGTTATATTGGATCATCGTGTTTGAATAGCCGGGTTTTTTTATGTGAGATGAGTGTTTTTCATTTTCATTCATGTAAAAAACTTGTATGTAATATTCTTTTATTGGGGCACTTCCAGGTTGCGGAAGATGTCACCGTTGATGTATATTATTTACTTTTCCGCATTAGGATAGACCCAAGGAGGGGAGCATAAGTAACCGGGTTCTGGGGTCCAGTGGGAGACCATCTCGAGGAGTCGAGTCCGGGTCTCCTAACCCAAGAATTGGTAGGGTTGCTTGCCGTTCTCGTAGGGGTCTAGGGGTGTGGGATTGGCTATTCATCATGACTGTGGAATCCGTGTTTTATACTGGCTCGTATTAAAAACACGGACGTCCTAGTATATCCAATATTTCATATGATATTTGCTGCTGCGTTATCTGTGATGTGATCATGTGATATGTTCAGATAGATATTGTATATAGTATATATGATATATTATATAGACGTTGCTTATGTTTTACACTCGCGCTAGCCCTGCCTCGCTCTGGCGTTAGTTACCTAACCTAACGGTGTAGACGGGACATCGAGGCGAATGCGGATGGCATAAGCGTACGTTATATTTATCTGTGATGTTTAGGTAGACTTAAATGATGGGACATTCATTAATGAGATTAATGAAAGAAAATAAACCTAAAAGATGTTGTGGAATCGAATTTCTAAATAAAAACAGGTAGCTACAGTTCTTGCTTTGCATCGCGGTGTTCCTTGTAGAACATCCTGCACCTTATTCGATAAGGAAAGGACCGAGATCTCTTCTCCGGGAGTGACTCCTTTAGCAATAACTGGCAGATGCTACAACCCTCGGTTTGTCTTTGATTGCTTCCATAGTTTCTGCTTTGCACAGCGGTATATATAATATATCCTGCACCTTATTCGATGAGGAAAGGGCCGACAATCCCTTCACCGGGAGTGACCCCTTTAGCAAAACTAGAAAAGCCGCAAAAACACTCCATTTAAAAACCATTTCATTCCGCAACGAGATCAAGTCCAAAGCGTTAAAGGTTTTCTTAAAAACCATCCGCAACCCTCCGTCATTTTAGGAAGTAGAGTACTTAGTATTCGTGATGTGTTTGTTGACCATAGTCAAGGCACAGTGTACGGTAGCTAAGTGATGTTTTCCTACACCGCATATGATGCGATTAGTTAGGACAGTCGCGTGACTTTGTTGATCTTAGTTAAGGGTCATGTGGGTGGGTCTAATTAATCACAAAATGACGGGTAGAACTTGACTAGTGCTTATGATTTGTTGACCATAGTTAAGGTCATAAGTGCTATGGGTAAAAACCATTATCGGGAGTTTCAAGTGTTGAAATTTGCAATGAGATTGCATACCTTCTATATGATAGTTGGATCCCGATACCCACTGCGAGTAATTGTTACTCCAAGGAGAGTTTTGCACTTTGCAATTAGCCGATCAAGTAGGTGTCTAGAAAGGTGTCAACGGGGTTACTCCCTTGGGAAAACGAGGTTTATTTTAATTAGGTCCGTGCGAAAGCACGGGAAACCTCCCTCAAAGTACCGACACTGGCCTGGCTGAATGATTGGCGAACTTGTAGAGTGTAATTAATCCCGGCTAGTCTTTCCTTTTAGGGTTTGAAGGAAGATTTGATAAAAATAGTGGGAGCCATCCTGATTAGATAAAATAAATAACCAATCTAATCTTGCAAGAGTGCACGCAGACTGTTTTCTTCTCTCTCTCTCCAGGTAGCGACCATATCACGCCTTAATCAAGATAATAATATGGATGTATTGACCGAACCCGCTTGTTATACTGAGCTGGGGAACGTTGGTCCCGCTCCAACTTATAATTGTTATAAGACCGAGCAGGAAATAGGGGAATACCAGAATTCCTATGCCGTCCAAACGAAGAAAGTGCATATGATACATCTCCTTCGGGTGTGTTCATTATAAAGAACTGTTTCTCAGTATCCTCTACGTCCTAGGTATTAGATACCGGATCAGGGTCCCGCAAATGTAATCCGTTACATGGGCTACAGAAAGGTAGAGAACTGAGAACGGGTGATAAGTTTCATGAGACAGAAAACGGGGCAAGTATTGCAGCCAAGTCTGTTGGTCACTGTCACCCTGTATTAAAAATACATTGATTCTGAACAAATGATACTAGATACCGAACCTGATGTACAAAATCATATAAATCTCTTTATTAGTAAAGAAGGATATAATTTTGTATTGATGGATAATGTTTTGAACATTTCCTGTTTCAAAAGTTGATCGGTTCACGCACGTTATCTAAAAGCATTGACGTTCTAAATCAAACTACAGTTCCTAGTATACAGAACACACACAAGAGGAAGAGTTCAGAAATTAACGGATCCTTCTTGAGGCATTGTAGACTAGGTCATATCAATGTGACCCGACTAGCTTAAGTTACATTTTAGATGCATATTTAAATTAGTTTGAATTTACATCTTGTGAAACTTGCCAGTCATGTCACAAAGATAAGATGACCATAGCTCCGTTTACTGGAAACAGAGAAAGAGTTAGTGAACTCTTGGGACTGATACATGATGATGTATGTAAGGTCCCCTGTCTACACATGCCAGGACTGGTTCTTTGTACTTCCTTACATTTACCGATGATCTCTCAAGATTCGGACACATGTTCCTGTTGAAACACATGTCTGAAGCTTTTGAGAAATTCAATGAATATAAGTTAGAGGTAGAGAACCAAATAAAGGTATAAGTATTATGTCCTATGATGAGATCAGGGAGGAGAATACTTGTGCATGGATTTCGTGGACTATTCTAAAGGAGAATGAGATTCTCTGTCAGTATTACTCCTCTGAATACACCACAGCACAACAGGGTATCAGGACGGAGCAATCGCACCATATTAGATATGGTGTGCTCTATGATGAGTACTACTGAGTTACCTATTTCTTTTAAGGGGTTATGCACTTGAGAAGCTGCATGCCTATTGAACTAGGTTCGAATCAGATCAATGCCTACTACTCCATATAAGATATGGTATGGGAAGAGCCTATCTCTTAAGTAAGTTAAGATTTGGGATTGTCCGGCCTATGTCAAAAGCAAAATCTGGACAAGATCGAGACAAGGTCAGTTCTGTAGAACTGGAAAGGTTCCATCTATACAAACTGCACCTGATGATTTGATAGAACCAAAGGATTCAAAAGTCCCCGACGAACCTCAGCCTCTCCGCCGAACTAGCAGGGTTCCTCATCCGCCTGAGAGATACTTCGGTTTATTGATGACAGTGGGAGCGAGGAATGCATCGTGAGATGATGACCCAACTATTTTTGAGCTGGCCATCGAGAGTGGGGCCTCTGTAAGAATGGCTGGATACTTAGCGATCTGAGATGGAATCCATGTACACCAGCAAAGTATGGACTTTGGCTGCTATATCTGAAGGGTTAAATCCCCATCAGGAGCAAGTATATCTTGAGAAGATTATTTGGTGTAGATGGAAAAGTTGAGACTTTGAAAGCTAGACTTGCTAAAGGTTTTCGTCATCGACCAGGAGTGGATAATGATGAAACCTTTTCCAGTGGCTATGCTTAAGTCCATCCGGATCCTACTTAAACATTGCTACATACCATGACTACGATATCTGGTGGTTGGGTGCCATGACTGCTTTTCTAAATACTGGCTTAGAAGAGAACGTCTATAAGAACACAGCCAGAGGGCTTCGTAAACAGTGGGAGCAGCGGAAACGTGTGCAAGTTGCTTTACAAGATATAGCAGGCATCGCGGAGTTGGAACGTCTGTTTTGATGTGGTAGTCAAAAAGTTTGACTTCATCAAAATGGTAGATGAACCTTGTATATACAAAACGGTAGTAGAGAGTAAGGTGGTCATCCTCGTATTGTACGTGGACAACGTACTCTTGATAGGAAAAGAGTTTCTTATGCTACGCACGGTCAATCTCCTGTTATCACAAGGATTCTCCAAATAGGATCAAAGTGATACCTCCTAAATCCTGGGATTTGGATCTATGAGATAGATCTAAATGGATATGTTGGAAGAGTTCCAAGCTAGATACCGTGGCAGACTAGACGATAAAGGCTGGTAACATCGCTATTAAAGATACTACCAAAGAGGCAGTTTGGGTGTATATCGGTTCATGAGATGAACTAGGTGTTGGAGATAATGCCCTCAGAGTCAATTATTGGATCACAGGCACGTGATTGCAATGATTGAGGGAGGACCTATCCCGGTAGAACAGTCTTACTCGAGATGATAGTTTGCTATCTGGTTTACCTTTATCATCGTGTACTGCTTTAGGTGACATGACAGGTCGCTATTGCACGTTGATAGAGCCCCTAGGATTCTTGCTTGACGACCAGCAGTATGAGGGCGATCATATACGTGAGAGCTGGGGTCTACAAGCATATCCTTAAAAGGTCCCTAGTCGTGGGAGTTTCGAGACAGGGCATCGATTCTCCAGAGTAGACTAGTGTATACAGTCGAGACCCCGACGAGGGGCGGTGGCCGGTCTCACAAGCCACTGGTGTCAGTTGGATCACCTAAGATGTATACAGGTGCTCATTGGGTTATGAGTACACCGGACAGGACTCGCCGGGGACATGCTAGTTGGTCTTATACCTGACGTCAGATAGCAGTTCCCTGGTGACATGTGTACAGGTTAGTTCATCGACCTGGGGATCGTCATTTGTCTCGTGTGAGTTCCCACTGTGCTTTGATTACTACCCTACCACGGCTCAAAGGAGTCGTGCAAACAGGTTTTAGTTGGGTACAGTCCCGAGCCACATGGAGGCAGTGAGCGGATCTTCGGGGGTTTCGTCTCTCCCGGTATTGGGGGTGAGGTCGCGCTGTGTCTAGGAGAGCCATTACACAAAGACCTTGGCCAAGGCAGGAGATTTACTGGTAGGTATTCCAGTAGTATCTCAGGGTGTTCTGGGCTACACTCCGACACGACTTGTACCGCTTTTGGGGGTCTGACTTTTACCCACCCCCTAGGCCCGACATGCGATGCTCATAGACGAACGGACCGGACTGTACGGATATTGTCACTGACAGGCTCAGTAGGGTGTCAGGATGAGTTCGCTCATCGACGTCCCTTTTAGTCAATAGCTGGTGGCCCGTTACGTATTGGCTTATACCTCTGACGTGCTAGTGGTTAAATCCACAGCCATTGTATTGACGAGTCTTTAGAGTCCCCCACACTTTCAGTTACTCAGCTTTCGGGCGAAACGCTGTAGAGGCCGTATGGAGATATGGCAGGGTCCGATCAGATACGTGCGGTATTGCACGGATCAGGATCGGACGGTTTGTACTAGTAGCCGTATAGGTATATGGCAGGGTTCGATCAGATACGTGCGGTATTGCACGGATCAGGATCGAACGGATATTACTAGCCGGCTTTGGTTTAAGCCGGTCCTAGTTTAGTACAGTGTAGATTTTGTCTCTTTGCATTTGTATCCGGACGGAATACAGATGCGGGTGTGTATGCACAGTATCGGGGTTTTCCTGTAATTTATTACGGGACCAGTTTTCTGGAATTGCCAGTTTGCATTCCGTTTCGGCCGGTTTTTGTTCTTTCCCGGCCGGACTTTTCTGATGGAGGGGGTTATTTGCAAGTTTGCAAATAACTCTTTGTGGAGGGTTTTATTGCAAATAGATTGATTATGATGGCTTCATTATCTTTGCACCATTACTTGCATTAATGAGGGTATGGTTTTGTTGTAAGAAAAAGCATGGTTGTATGTTTTCTTGTCTTGGGTTGTGGTCACCTCCTTCTTCTCCTACACTCACCTCCCTCATATGATATATTTTGTTTCCCTCCACCATTTCCATGAGGATTTTTGGCCGGCCACAATTTGGTGAGGAGGAAAAATGAGAGTTCATTTTTGGTGTATCATTTGTTCATCTCATTTTCTTTGCAAAATTGAAAGCATCATTTGCCTCTAAAGTTTCATTCTTCCCTCCATCTAAAGGCAACTCCAAAACCCTAAATGAGACACATAGTTCTACACTACACTTCCTACAGCAAATCTTGGACGCGTCGATTCGCCAGCTTCGCGCCCGAGTTGCCTCGGTATTGAGGTGGGAGCCCGTAAAAGCTACAGGCGATGTGGTGCCCTTTCCGACGAGGAGGAGACGGACGGAGATCCCGCGAGGAGATCGGAGTGGAGATGAAGACCGGAGGACTCGGATCAGTCGGTACATCTCTTCCCTTTCTTGTTAGTTAGCTAGACTAGTTTAATGGTTACGATCCGGAGTTTAGTGCGCGGTGGTGCCGGTTTGCAAAGTCCGCAAAATTAAAGTTTATCACCGCTTCCGCATTCCGGTGTCGGATTGACGGCCGGGGTGCCGCCGTGCACTTACAGTGGTATCAGAGCCTCGCCATTAACTTCGTCTAGCTTTGTTTAATGTGTTTTACGTTTCCGATCGAACAAAATCCCGAAACCGCATTTTTCAAGCACATCAGTTTCTGTCGAATTTTTTTTGAGTCCAAATATTTTTCAGGTGGGCTCAGAATGATGTGCAGGGAAAAATAAGCACACTGTAAAATTTGGTACCACGATCTCACCATACCGCCGCGGAAGGGCGGCCAAACCCCTGCTTTGGCCGCTCTTCCACCGCGGATTTAACTGTTCACCCCCTCAAATTTTTGCAGTATGATCCTGAGTGTAAAATATGGGTTTTGGGATATTAAAATTGGGCCCAGGTTTTCTGTGAGTGCTACAGTTTTGTTTGGGGGCCCACTTGTTAAGGTTTGATCAATCGGAAAATTTTAAACACATTTTTCACAGTATTTGCATTATATCTGCGACCGTGAATGTCACTCGATCGGTAAATCCGGTCTAACAGCTATAGCCCGGTTAGACGGATTTGCGAACGTGACTTTCACGATGATGTTCTGTGTTTTGCTGTGATGTTGCGGATCGGTCGTGGGGATAGCCTGATGCAATGCTACTACAGTATTGTTGTATCATGTACATTTGATATTGCGGGGCGAGCGTCCGACATGTGGACTGCCGTCACTGCCTGTTTGTATTATTCTTTTGGGGCACGACCTGGTTGCGGTCGATGTACCCGTTGTATGTATATTTTACTTTCTGTACTAGGGTTACCCCGCGGAGGGGTGCACGGATAGCCGGGTTCTAGAGGGCAACAAGCCCGCATCTCATGGCATTGGGATGGAGGGGGCTTCACTCCAGGATTGGCTGGCTATTCGCCGCACTCGTAGGGGGTATAGGATTTCATTGCACAGGCTATCCACACGACCAGGGGAACGTCGGGTTTCAGTAGTGGCTCTGTGAAACTCGGGGATCCCAGATATCTGTATTGTTCTGTGATGCTGTACTTTTCTGTGATGTTGCATTTTATTCACGCCTTGAGCGAATATAATATATTGGTATATATATTAGTAGATGTTGTATATGTTTTTCATCCGCGCTAGTCCAGTCCCCGCTCTGCCGTTAGTAAGCTAACCTAACGGGTGATGACGGGACCCAGTGGCGAATGCGGATGGCATATACGTACGCCAGTATAGTTTCGTTTTTTGTGGTGTGATCAATTGATGGGACTGCGTTGATTCGGATCAATGCAAGTTAAAAAAACCTAATCTGATGTTGTTGGAACACTTTTCAAAAAGCTGTTATTGTAAGGACGTTCACTTTTGTTTTGCATCGTGGTATTCATTTGGAATATCCTGCTCCTCAGTCGACGAGGCAAGGGCCGAGATCCCTTCACTGGGAGTGACCCCTTGGACAGAAGTTTGCGTCAGGGCATTAACTTCACTATAGCCGATTACTTTTGCTTTGCATCATGTTATTCAGTTGGAATATCCTGCACCTCATTCTACGGGGAAAGAGCCGAGATCCCTTCACCGGGAGTGACCTCTTTAGTAAAGGTTTTTCGTCACTATATTTTCTAAAAAGCTATCCGTTCCTTCAACGATATCAAGTTCACTACGTTAAAGGTTTTCGCCAGAAACCATTCGTAGCCCTCCGTCGTTTCATATGGGTAGTCAATAGTATTCAAGCTGTGTTTGTTGGCCTTAGTCAAGGCACAGTGTTTGGTAGCTATTGGGTATTCATATGCTGCATAGATAGATGCGTTGGTTTGGGACAGTCGTATAGCCTTGTTGGCCTTAGTCAAGGGCTTGTACGGGTGGGTTCAAATCAACCTGGACAATGACGGGTAGAACTTGACATGTGACTTATGATTTGTTGGCCTTAGTCAAGGTCATAAGAGCATGGGGCAGAAATCCACATCGGGAGTTTCAAAAGAACTGAAACTTGCCAGATATGCGCATACCTTCTGGAGTGTGATACCGTGAGCGGATTCCGTCACGTTATCATGCGATGATAGTTGGATCCCGATTCCCACTGATGAGTTGGTTTACTCCTCGGATGACCCCGACTAATTCTTCTTTCAGGTTTGGAGGAGAGTTTGAGGTACAGTGGGAGGTTTCCAGATTAGATAAATTGGTAACCATTCTGATCTTGGTTAGAGTGCACGCTGAGTGTTTCTTTTCTCTCTCTCTGGCAGCGACCATTGACCCGACCCTAAGACTATGACTCAGTGACCAAGTTGACCGAACCTTCTTTACACTGGCTTTTGGATTATCAGAGTTGCAGACCTCATTGCCACTCCTACTTTTACCCTTTTCTCCAGGGCACCCCGTATTACTACGAACGTCCACTTCCATTGGACAAAACCATCGTATGGTTAGATACGAACTCGAAGGTATTCGAGGATGGTTTCAGGTTCTGGAGAAAACGGATAGGATTATTCAGTTGTCTTTTCTTTTCACCCTCTCTCAGGTTGCGAGTACTCCTTGGTTTAGGAGTAGTACACCTATTACGCAAATTGGATTGTCTTCTTCCAAACCATAGGCTGGTGCCGACCGGTAGGGAATGAAGAAAACCAGTTAGCCTAAATGGTGTGCAGAAGGTATTAAGATTAAGACAAAGCAAGGGATTAGTAAGAGGGCAAAGTAAATTGCGACTAATATCCACGACAAAACCAAATATTTCTTCGCCAATCCTAAATCACCTTTGTATTTCTCCAGGACACTCCGTGTCACTACGAAGATCCACAGTTTATTGGATACTCCATCGTATGGTTATATACGAACTCGAAAGGAACTTGTTCCAGTTCGGGGATGGATTCTGGTTTAGGAGAAATAGGAATAAGGTTTATTCGGTTGTCTTTTATCTCCACCTTCTCTCGCATTGCGAGTGCTCCTAGCATTAGGACAGTACACCCATTATGCTTATTGGATAGTCTTCTTCCAAACCATAGGCTGGTGCCGAACGGTAGGGAAGGAAGAAAACCATTTGGCCTAAGAGGTGTGCAGAAGGTAATGACTAAAGACATATAAAGGGATTTGGAGAGGTGGCAAAGAATTATACGGTTATAGTTGTGAATCTGGATAATGGTAGAGGCATTACTAGGAATACCAGAATACCCCATCGAAACATTTCAATGTTTCAGTTAAGCTGTGTACTGTTGAAAGAAAACTGATTTCCCAATTAACGCTTGCTCCAGGGTATGTATTTACCAGGTATGATTCTCACATCTGTATGGTTTTACAGATGATGAGTGGGAGTAAGTTATTGGGAATTGGGTGATCATCCTCATTATATCGGGATTCGTTATAATCGGTGATATTTGAGGAGATCACCTGGGCTGTTTGCCGGTCGGCAAATATTTGGTTTTGAATATCCACTGTTGTGCACCAATTTCAAATTGATATATCTGTACGTCAATTTGAATAGAGTGAGATATACTTTTTGATATTATGTCGATGACATTTACCTATATCAGTCGATGGTTAGGTAAGGAGCATTAAACAGCGGTGTAATTCTTCTTAACCATAAGTATAGTTTTTAACCTACGACACACAGTGAAAGAGTTGTTAGACTCAGCGGACTTATACAGAGTATTGTATGTTGTCCAGTGTCCATTAGGACAGAGGGGTTGGTCCTCATACTATATTCTGTTTACTTTTAACTTCTCTAGTTCTTAAACATGTGTTTCGTAGAAACACAGGGTCTAAGTTTTGAGGAGTTATGGGTATTTGAATAGAGTAGAGAACCAGGTGTATCAAGTATCGGGATTCTTCAAGGTGATCGAAGATGTAGATACTTGTGTATGGTATTCAGTTGATAGTAATGATAAAGAGAAATTCCTTCTCCTTCAGGTTACTCATAATTGGAAGCATTCCTAAGTTAAGTAACGCTGATCGGCCTCTCCCCATTTAGTAGACATGCACTGGAGACAGCTGCATGATTTGAATCTGGTTCAATTAAATCAGTGCCTCTGGTTCTATATTAGATATAGTACAGTTCATATCTTAACATTGTTAAGGTACGGGGAGTTGTCCGGCTTATGATTAAAACCAGACACTGGACAACTCAAGGCACGTTTCTGTAATGGCTGTTTGTGGGTTGACCCAGGCTATGACGAGGGTTGATTTTCTACCATCTGGCAGATCAATAGAAATATTGTTCTAGACTCGCCACAGTTTTATTAAAAATGGATTTTTTCAAAAACAGTAGTGGGAGTATGGTAGAACTGGAAGCGATTCCAGAACCGCAAACGATTACTGAAGATTTGATAGGGAACCTAAAGATTCAATCTGATTTGACATTCCATTGGCCACTCCGCAGATAAGATGGGTAACTTCAGGCACCCGAGAGGTACTTCGGTAGCCTCAAGGACGGTGACAGGTAAGTTCTTGTATACCCACACTTGCCATTGTTGTTGTTCCAGGCTGCGAGACCCGGCAGGAGGATGAGTATAGCGTCGTTCTAAACTTGCTTTAGAAGTGCACGTCTGTATGACTCTGCCAGAGGGTTGTCGTAGTCAGTGGGAGCAGCAGAAGCATTGGTGGACATCAGGCTTATGTCTATTTATAGACTAAAGCAGATGTAGCGGAGATAGATCATCTATTTCTGATGTGACAGTCATAGGTTTGACGTCATCAGAATAGGGGATGGATCTGTTGAGAAGGTAGTAGGAAGTGACATTCCTTTACTACGATCGGTTATACTTTGGTTGTCACACAGTGGTTTCTCCACACAGGACTTGGATATTATATCAGACATTCTGGTTACTAGATCTATGGTTTTAGATCTAGATTTGGATGGTTTCCCAATCTGGGTACTTGGACAGCATTCTAAGGGTATTTAGAATGGACGACTCCATGCACGGTAGTGTACCTGCAGAAGACGGAGTCACCCTCTCTAAAGGTGTCTTGCAGACTAAAGGGGAGAGGGACGTGCATGATTGGCAGATCACTTGCTCAGGCAATTGAGTCAATCATGAGATGTCAAGTACCACACCAGATGTTGTTCTTGCACTAGATGCAATAAGTTGACATCAATCCAATCCTGGAGAAATAGTCGGAAGCAATTTTAGAACATAAGTGCATGTTCTAGGGATATGATAACGACAGCCTCATTCGGGAGACAGTTATCATTCCAGGCTTCCAAGGTGACATGGACGACAAGGAGGTTGTCAGAGTTATAGTTTTCCTTCTGACGAGGGGCAGTATTTTGGACAGGTGGTCCAAGGCAATACTGAGGGTGGCATGGCGCAGGATACTGATTAAGTTCAGTTGACGATACAGTCGAAGAAGTTTGGATTTGGAGTTCATTTATGAGCTAGGTCCCATCAGACATCCAGACATTCTAAGACAGGTATTGCTCATTTCGGGAGATGGCCTTCTCCGCGAACTTGAGATATAGAGAGACATAGAAAGAAACGTCATGGCGGATCCACTCACTGAGGCTAATCCTCGAACGCAAGAGTTTCGCAAACTTGCTTTGTGAGACTGACTAGTAGAGGAGTTGGGTGTTCGGTATCACACGGGCTGTGAGTATGCGACATCGCAATAATTAGCCTTGAGTGCAAGTGGGAGATTGTTGGAGATAATGCCCTCAGAGTCAATTATTGGATCACAGGCACGTGATTGCAATGATTGAGGGAGGACCTATCCCGGTAGAACAGTCTTACTCGAGTTGATAGTTTGCTATCTGGTTTACCTTTATCATCGTGTACTGCTTTAGGTGACATGACAGGTCGCTATTGCACGTTGATAGAGCCCCTAGGATTCTTGCTTGACGACCAGCAGTATGAGGGCGATCATATACGTGAGAGCTGGGGTCTACAAGCATATCCTTAAAAGGTCCCTAGTCGTGGGAGTTTCGAGACAGGGCATCGATTCTCCAGAGTAGACTAGTGTATACAGTCGAGACCCCGACGAGGGGCGGTGGCCGGTCTCACAAGCCACTGGTGTTAGTTGGATCACCTAAGATGTATACAGGTGCTCATTGGGTTATGAGTACACCGGACAGGACTCGCCGGGGACATGCTAGTTGGTCTTATACCTGACGTCAGATAGCAGTTCCCTGGTGACATGTGTACAGGTTAGTTCATCGACCTGGGGATCGTCATTTGTCTCGTGTGAGTTCCCACTGTGCTTTGATTACTACCCTACCACGGCTCAAAGGAGTCGTGCAAACAGGTTTTAGTTGGGTACAGTCCCGAGCCACATGGAGGCAGTGAGCGGATCTTCGGGGGTTTCGTCTCTCCCGGTATTGGGGGTGAGGTCGCGCTGTGTCTAGGAGAGCCATTACACAAAGACCTTGGCCAAGGCAGGAGATTTACTGGTAGGTATTCCAGTAGTATCTCAGGGTGTTCTGGGCTACACTCCGACACGACTTGTACCGCTTTTGGGGGTCTGACTTTTACCCACCCCCTAGGCCCGACATGCGATGCTCATAGACGAACGGACCGGACTGTACGGATATTGTCACTGACAGGCTCAGTAGGGTGTCAGGATGAGTTCGCTCATCGACGTCCCTTTTAGTCAATAGCTGGTGGCCCGTTACGTATTGGCTTATACCTCTGACGTGCTAGTGGTTAAATCCACAGCCATTGTATTGACGAGTCTTTAGAGTCCCCCACACTTTCAGTTACTCAGCTTTCGGGCGAAACGCTGTAGAGGCCGTATGGAGATATGGCAGGGTCCGATCAGATACGTGCGGTATTGCACGGATCAGGATCGGACGGTTTGTACTAGTAGCCGTATAGGTATATGGCAGGGTTCGATCAGATACGTGCGGTATTGCACGGATCAGGATCGAACGGATATTACTAGCCGGCTTTGGTTTAAGCTGGTCCTAGTTTAGTACAGTGTAGATTTTGTATCTTTGCATTTGTATCCGGACGGAATACAGATGCGGGTGTGTATGCACAGTATCGGGGTTTTCCTGTAATTTATTACGGGACCAGTTTTCTGGAATTGCCAGTTTGCATTCCGTTCCGGCCGGTTTTCCTTTGTTCTTTCCCGGCCGGACTTTTCTGATGGAGGGGGTTATTTGCAAGTTTGCAAATAACTCTTTGTGGAGGGTTTTTATTCCAAATAGATTGATTATGATGGCTTCATTATCTTTGCACCATTACTTGCATTAATGAGGGTATGGTTTTGTTGTAAGAAAAAGCATGGTTGTATGTTTTCTTGTCTTGGGTTGTGGTCACCTCCTTCTTCTCCTACACTCACCTCCCTCATATGATATATTTTGTTTCCCTCCACCATTTCCATGAGGATTTTTGGCCGGCCACAATTTGGTGAGGAGGAAAAATGAGAGTTCATTTTTGGTGTATCATTTGTTCATCTCATTTTCTTTGCAAAATTGAAAGCATCATTTGCCTCCAAAGTTTCATTCTTCCCTCCATCTAAAGGCAACTCCAAAACCCTAAATGAGACATATAGTTCTCACAACACTTCCTACAGCAAATCTTGGACGCGTCGATTCGCTAGCTTCGCGCCCGAGTTGCCTTGGTATTGAGGTGGGAGCCCGTAAAAGCTACAGGCGATGTGGTGCCCTTTCCGACGAGGAGGAGACGGACGGAGATCCCGCGAGGAGATCGGAGTGGAGATGAAGACCGGAGGACTCGGATCAGTCGGTACATCTCTTCCATTTCTTGTTAGTTAGCTAGACTAGTTTAATGGTTACGATCCGGAGTTTAGTGCGCGGTGGTGCCGGTTTGCAAAGTCCGCAAAATTAAAGTTTATCACCGCTTCCGCATTCCGGCGTCGGATTGACGGCCGGGGCGCCGCCGTGCACTTACACTAGGTTCCTACCATTGTGTGACAATGGAAGTGTGGCTTTAGCCCAGGAACCCTGGTCCCATCAGTGACCCAGACATATTCTGAGGCAGCATCACCTGATCATGGAGATAGTTGTTCTCCAGGGTGATCGAGGTTAGGAGAGTAGACTTTTTCCAAAGGACATACATAGTTGTTCTCAAAGGACAACGCGGCGGATCCACTCACAAAGGCTTTTTCCCAGAGAGAGACTTATATGGGATGGTTGAGTATTAGATACTGCAACCACTGCTACAGATGGCCCTAGTACAAATGGGAGATATGTATGCCCTAGAAGCCATTACTGTACATTGGATGTATATTGTAGTGGATGCTGGGACATATATAGGTAGGACTTTCTTGCTCGACATGATAGTACGCTATCTGGTTGCTCTTTATCTTAACATGTATACTTTCTGTCTCTCTGTTACATGTTGATAAAGCCCTTAGGATGTGTACTCGACTTCTAGGACTATGATGTAGATCATACTAGTGGGGCCTGGGTAGTCTATGAGTACATCCTTCAATGTTCCTAGTCGTGGGAATATCGAGACGGGCCATCGATATTCCAGAGTAGACTAGCGTATATCTTCTCGACCCATGTGATGGGCGAAGGATGATCCCATATCCATTGGTGTTTGACATCAGAGATGGTATGCGGGTGCTCTGTGGAGACTCGGTACACTGAACGGACTCGCCGAGAACTCCCAGATGGTATTATACCTCATGTCAGATGGCAGTTCTCTGGTGACGCTGGTACAGCTTAGTCTGTTGACCCTAGATAGTCATTGAGTCTTGTGTGCCTCCTACTGTGCTTTGATTTCCACCCTACCACGGCTCTACTGAGTCGTGCGAACAGGTGGTTTTTGGGTACAGTCCCGATTCAAATGGAGGCAATAAGCGATAGGAGGGGATTCGTCTCTCCTGGTATTGGGGGTTGATGTTGCGCTATGCTCGACTGGCCATAACTGGAAATCCTTGGCCAGGGTTGCTGTGATATACTGGTAAAAGTTATTAGAAGTTTTACGCTATGTTATGGACCTTACATCGGCATCACTTATCAAGCTACTGGGGTCTGACGTTTACCACCCCTATATGCGACATATCAGATGAACAGACCGGACTGTACGGTAAGTGTTGCTGGTTGGATTCACAGGAGTTTGAGTGGGCTTGCTCGTTGATATTCTGATTGCTTAATACCCGGGTGGCCGTTACGTTTAGCAGACCGCTTGCGGCTTGTGGGTGTTTGATATGATCATCACCTGCTGCCAGCGTATTGACGAGTCTTTAAAGTCATACACAGAGGTTTCCTGGCTCAAGCGAAACGAAATAGGAGCGCATATGAGATATGTGCAGGACCGAGAATAATATCAGTATGTGATACTGAATTCTATTCTCGCGATTTGTATCATCAGACGGTTATATAAGATATAGCCGGGTTACCGAATCAAGTGTTGATTCGATACATTGATACACTTGACATTAGTCGGTTATATGCAGTATGACCGGATCATTAAATCAAGTGTTGATTTAATGATTTAATGTATAATTATATATTTGATATATTACTTTACATTAACTAGTATTAGTTCACTTAAGATGGTTTTTCTCACTTGATTTGCACAAGTTGTATATGTGATATATTTTTGTGCACTAGTTTGTATCATGTTTGATGATACATGAAAACTTGGGTGTGTGTATGCTTTGAACCATGTTTAGGTAAATGGTTAGGGTTTTAATTTATTTATTCATTTATTTATTTATTCTTTTTGGCAAGAAATAAAATGGTGGCTTTCTTTGGATTTTATTTGAAGCTTCATGAAGCTTTGAAAAGTTCAACCATTTTATTTTTTTGCTTAACCTAACCATTTGCCTAAACCCTAGTTTAGTCTCTACACTAGTTACTCTTACCCATGGTTGCATTATGATAAGAATCACTTGGATTTTCTTTTTAAAATAATTCACTTTCTTTTCTTTCTTTTTCTACTTCTTCATGAAGAGAAGAAACCATTGCTAGAAATTTCCAAGTGATGATTCCAAGTGAGAAATCCAAAATCCAAAGTGAACCCACTTTCTATTTCTTCATCCTCTACCACTTGCCATATAGTAGAGTGTGTTATCTTCACAAGTTCCATGACCTAGTGAAGGTGGAGCTTGAGTTTGAGTCGCCTCGACGTAGATCATCTTCGGCATTGAAGTCAACGACCTAGCCCGCCCATTTTTCCGATGAAACCGACGCTAGAGTCCGGGATTCTGATGATCGCAGCAGAGAGACGTCAACACGGAGCTAGAGAAGTGGAGGACCGGATCTACAAAGGTTGTAATCTCTTTTATTTAGCAATAAAGTTGTTTATTTGCTTGTTTCGCCTTACCTCTAGTTAACGATCTAGCATTAGGGTTTCTCAGCACATGTAAAATTTGATTTTGGTATGGTTGATCAGTTGTGGAACCTCTTGAGTGTTCCTAGGAACCCTACAGAAGGAACCTGATAGCTTTCTATAAAAAATATAGTGACGAAAACCTTTTGCTAAAGAGGTCACTCCCGGTGAAGGGATCTCGGCTCTTTCCTCGTGGAATGAGGTGCAGGATATTCCAACTGAATACCGCGATGCAAAGCAACTTGTAATCGACTATATTAAAGTTACTACCCTTATGTAAACTTCTGCCCAAGGGGTTTTTCCCGGTGAAGGGATATCAGCCCTTGCCTCGTCGAATGAGTTGCAGGATATTCCAACTGAATACCGCTATGCAAAACAAAAGGAAACATCTTTGTAATAACACCTTTTAAAATTTGTTCCAACAACATCATAAAAAGGTTTGTTTTATCTTGCATTGATAAGAATCAACGCAGTCCCATCAATCAATCACACCAGAAATGAACGAAAATATAATGTACGTATATGCCATCCGCATTCGCCACTGGGTCCCGTCATCACCCGTTAGGTTAATTAACTAACGACAGAGCGGGGGCTGGACTAGCGCGGGTGTAAAACATATACTACATCTAATTTATATATACAAATATACAATAATCGCTCCAGGCGTGATAATATGTAACATTACAGAAAAGTAATAAGCATCACAGGACAATACAGATAATCTGGGATCCCCGGGTTTCACAGAGCCGCTGCTGAAACCTGACGTTCCCCTGGTCGTGTGGATAGCCTGTGCAATGAAACCTAGAACCCTACGGGTGCGGAAAGTTACCCGCCAAAAACTGAAGCGAGGTAGTCCCCACAACATAGTGAATGGAACACCCGGCACTTCACGGAATCCGGTAAATTGAGCACCACTCCTTGGGTCAACCTGTACCCCCTATGAGTGCGGCGAATAGTTTGCCATTTCTAGAGTGAGGTCCCTTTGCCTCTCAAAGCCATGAGATATAGACCCGTTGCCTTCCAGAACCCGGCTATTCTTGCACTCCGTCGCGGGGTAAACCTAGTACAGAAATAAAAATATGTACAACGGGTACATCGACCTCAACCCGGTTGTGTTCCAAAAAAATATTATACAACAGGCAGTGACGGCAGTCCACATGTTGGACGCTCGCTCCACAATATCAAATGTACAAATAAATCCAAACTGCACTATCATTGTACCCTGCTATCCACCACGACAAATTCGCAACATCACAGCACAACACAGAACATCAACGCGAATGTCACGTTCGCAAATCCGTCTAAAAGAACTATAGCAATTAGATGCAATTTACCGCTTGAATGACATTCCCGGTCGGAGATATAAAGTAAGTACTGTATACTAACAAGTTTAAAATTTTGATCGACAAAATTTCCCGAAGTGGGCCCCACGTACATCTGCTGTACAGTAACAAAAACTGGGCCCAAAAGAACAGTACCAAAAACCATAATTTCCCAAGGAATGCCTATTGGAGAATTTTGATGCACTGTTCCCACAGTCCTACCGCGGATCTGCGGCGGTCACATGGGATCACGTGCTCAAAATTTCCCAGTTTGCTTTAAAAACCCTGCATTGTTTTCTGTGATATGTAAAATATATTTAAGACACTGTTTAAAATCGACAGAAATTTAACATGGAATTTGCGATTTTCGAAAATCCGTTCGATTGATATTTTAAACGCATTAGCATAAGTTAGTATAGCTTAATGGTGAGGCTCTAATACCACTGTAAGTCCACGGTAGCACCCCGGCCGTTTAACAGACGCCAAATGCGGAACAAAAACTTTTTACAACTAGCGCTATCGCATACTATAACCCGGATCTGCCATTAAAGCTAAACTAACTAACTACAAAGTGGGAAGAAATGTTATACCGAACGATCCGAGTCCTTCGGTCTTCAACCATCATCCCACGCTTCGTTGCGGCTGCTCTGATCTCCTGAATCTCCAGTCTTCTCGTCTAGGTGGCACCACATCGACGGATCATTAAACAGGGTCCCGCCTCTGAACCGAGGCAACTCGATCGTCAAGTTTGCCAAAGGAGACGACCAAGATGATGTAGAAAATGAGTAGAACACTTTGTCTTGTTACGTCCAAAGCTATGGACGAACGGTTAATGAAGTTGCCGTTTGGATCGGGTGAAATGAGAAATGAGGCTATCTAATTTTCATGAATCCGAATCTATCATAATCTTTTCAACCAAAACAACAACTATATCCTCCACCAAATGAATGGCCGGCCATTTATAGAAGCAAAGGAGGTGAGTGTTGGAGCTAGGAGGTGACCATAACCATAAATGAAAGAATGAGTCATAATACACCTAGTATGAACTCATTTAAAGCAAATGAAGAGTCATTAACCTAGTCATCAAAAACCATTAATGCACTAATGAGTCATGAAGCCTAGTCACCATCTAGAAGCTTCTAGAACCTTCCACACACTCATGACTCACCTCATGACTCACCCAAGAGAAGAAAAGATAAATTCGTATTTAACCGAATGTTAAATACGGCCGATAGAAAACTGAAAACTGGCAACTTCCAAAAGTGATCCTGAAACGAATTTCAGGATAACCCCGTATCAGTATAAACATACCCGCATTTGTGTTACGACCGAATACAAATGCAACTGAGACAAAGATATTATATCTACACAGTATAATACTCGGATCCGGTTTAAACCAAAGCCGACCAGTATTATCTGCCCGAAAAATGACACGTGCGAAAACGCACATGCATTTTCCGAACCTTGCCATAAAACCATACGGCCTCTACAACGTTTTGCCCAAACTTGGGAAACTATCTGTGGGGGACTCTAATGACTCATCAACACACTGGCACTGGTATAACCACTAGCACGTCAGAGGTACTGGCTGTACATAACGGTTGCCTATGTATTGATTGGAAGGGAAGCTGACGAGCGAACTCATCCATAAACCCTACTGAGCCTAACAGTGACAATATACATACAATCCGGTCCGTTCGTCTTTGAGTATCGCATATCTGTCTAGGGGGCTAGTAATGTCAGACCCCCAATAGAGGAATAAGTCGTGTCAGAGAGTGGCCCAGAACAACCTGAGATACTACTGGAGTATCTACCAGTAAATCTCCTGCCTCGGCCGAGAGCTTTGTGTAATGGCTCTCCTAGACCAAGCGCGATCTCACCCCCAATACCGGGAGAGACGAATCCCCTGCCGATCCGCTCACTTGCCTCCATGTGGCTCGGGACTGTACCCAAAAAAGACCTGTTTGCACGACTCCTTTGAGCCGTGGTACGGTAGAAATCAAAGCACAGTTGGAACTCACACGAGAAAAATGACGACCTCAGGTCGATGAACTAACCTGTACACATGTCACCAGGGAACTGCTATCTGACGATATGTATAATACCAACTAGCATGTTCCCGGTGAGTCCTGTCCGGTGTACTCATAACCCAATGAGCACCTGTATACATCTTAGGTGAACCAACTGACACCAATGGCTTGTGAGACCGGCCATTGCCCCTCGTCGGGGTCTCGACTGTATACACTAGTCTACTCTGGAGTATCGATGCCCTGCCTCAAAACTCCCACGACTAGGGACACTTTAAGGATGTGCTTACAGACCCCAGCTCCCACGTATATGATCGCCATCATACTGCTGGTAGTCAAGCAAGAATCCTATGGGCTCTATCATTATGCAATAGTGAACTAAAGCATGTATACGATGATAAAGTCAAACCAGATAGCATACTATCATCTTGAGCAAGACTGTCATATCGGTATAGGTCCTGCCTCAATCATTGCAATTACGTACCTGCGATCCAATAATTGACTTTGAGGGCATTATCTCCAACAACTTTCTTGCTCGACATGATAGTATGCTATCTGGGTGTTCTGTATCTTAACATGTACACCAATTGTCTCTCTATTACATGTTGGTAAAGCCCTTAGGATGAGTACTTGACTACAAGGATTATGATGCAGATCATACTAGTAGGGCAGAGGTAGTCGGTAAGTACATCCTTCACATGTTCCCAGTCGTGGGAGTATCGAGACGGGGCATCGATATTCCAGAGTAGACCGATGTATACGCTTCTCGACCCATATGATGGGCGATGGATGATCCCACATACATTGGTGTTTGACATCAGAGAAGGTATACGGGTGCTCATTAGAGACTGGGTACACTGAACGGACTCGCCGAGAACTCCTAGATGGTATTGAAGGTGTTTCTACAGCACCACTACTAGGGTTTGGTAGTATCACACATGCCATATTTAAAAAAATAGGGTTCTAAAGAAAACATCCTAAGGATCATACTAGAAAAGCTAGGGTAACAAGACTTTATACACAATCCACAAGAGGTAAAGACCAGGTTTAGAGAATACAACCTTTGTAGCTCCCTACGCTAGACACCTTAGCCACTTGAGGGTTGAAAGAAGCTTGCTTGAGATCCTCCAAGTCCATGACGATCCACTCGGAGTCCTCTTTGTCCAAGATTGAAAGTCCACTTGATCAAAAGAAGAAGTAGAGGCCAACATTCTAAACTAATGGGAAAGAGTAGTGTAGAATGATGATGTGGTTTGTTTTCTCACTGCAAAACCCTAACTTGATCGCTCTTTTGTTCACAACAAGAAGCTAGAGAGCAAGAGAGTGAGGAGGAAGAAGATGATGGCAAATGAAGAGTTCAAGATAATGATAAGTATTAAGATAAGAATGAGAAAAGAATATATATATATATATATATTTTCTTCTTCTCACTCTTAACCCAAGTTAATAAATATCTAGATATTTATCTTTGGATGCAAAATGGCCATGGAAATTAACTCATGGTTAACACAAAGGTAAGTGGGGAATAAAATAATCAACCATGAGTAATTATCCAATTCCATTTTCTTTTCCAAATATAAATATCAACATATTTATTAAGGTGTGAGTCTTATTTAGCCACCATCCAATATATCAACAACCATGATAGAATTGTGTATGCATGTATGAGTGCATGCACATCCATATGTGCATCAAAGAGAATAAATGCATACATGCATGCATACAATAAAAGACAAGAAGGGTTTAAAGTGAAAAAGCTAATGGTCAATGATAAATCAACACTTGATTTAGCAAACCGGTCATATCACATACGACCCCACCAATAGTAAACCGCCTGATTAATATACGGTATCACATACGTGCATTTAATCGGGTCCCTGCACATATCTCATATGCGTGCCACTTCATTTCGCCTGGACTAGGTAACTCCATTATGGGACTCTACGACTCGTCAATACGCCGGCAGTGGGTGATGATCATATCAAACACCCCCAATCCGCTAGAGGTCAGCTAAACGTAACGGGCACCCGGGTATTATGCGATCAGAAGAAAATAAGCAAATCTGTCACAACTCCCGTCGAGCCAAACGGTAACACTACCGTACAGTCCGGTCTCTTCGTCAGATATGCTGCATATCGAGTCTAGGGATGGTAACGTCGACCCCAATAACTCAATAAGTCATGCCGATGAATGGTCTATAATATATCGAGAAACTACTGATAACACTTATCAGTAAATCCCAACAGCCCTGGTCCGGGACTTACTGATATAACCAATCGTGCACATCACAGCATCAACTCCCAATATCGAGAGAGACGAAACCCCTCCTATCACTCATCTTCTTCATGTGTCTCGGGACTGTACCCAAAAGCTACCTGTTTGTACGACTCAGTAGAGCCATAGTAGGGTGGTAATCAAAGTACAGTGGGAGAACATACAAGACTCTATGACGATCTTGGGTCTACAGACTAACCTGTACCAGTGTCACCTGAGAACTGCTATCCGACGATAGATATAATACCATATAGGAGTTATCCGCGAGTCCGTCCAGTGTACCCAGTCACCACTAAGCACCCATATACGATCTCGATGTCAAACATCAATGGATGTGGGAACATCCTTCGCCCATCATATGGGTCTAGTATCATATATGCTAGTCTGCTCTGGTGTATCGATGCCCCATCTAGATACAGCTACGACTAGGGACATTTCAGGATATGCATATAAACTACAGACGTCCTACTATTATGATCTCCATTATAATCACAGCAGTCAAGAAAATATCCTCAGGGCTTTATCAACATGTGTAAATGAATAATAGCATGATCAAGTCAACATGTCTAATAAAGAAGAACCAGATAGCATACTATCATGTCGAGCAAGAATGTACACTAAATATATATATACATGCATAAATACATCCACTATCATATAATGGCCTCTAGGGCATACATATATCTAACAATCTCCCACTTGCACTATGGCCAGTTATTGGTGTATCTCATACCCAACATCTCAAAAAGTCGCTCATGCTGCGGCTGAGGGAGGGCCTTGGTGAGTGGATCCACAATGTTATTCTTTGTGTCTACTCTCCTAATCTCGATCTCACGGCGATCTACAATCTCCCAGATCAAATGAAAATGCCTTAAGATGTGTCTGGACTGCTGATGGGACCTGGGCTCCTTGGCTAACGCCATAGCCCCATTATTATCACAATACAATGGTATTGGATCAATAATAGTTGGAACTACTCCTAACTCTGAGATAAACTTCTTCATCCATACGGCTTCCTTGGCGGCATCATTTGAAGCAATGTACTCAGCTTCCATCATAGAGTCTGCAACGGTATCTTGTTTGGAACACTTCCAACTTACCGCCCCTCCATTGAGGGTAAATACAAACCCAGAGATAGCCTTGATGTCGTCCTTATCACTCTGGAAGCTCGGTAAAGGCCTCCATTTGGAGATCTCCATTACCATACACCAAGAACAATTCTTTAGTCCTTCGCAAGTACTTCAGAATGTTCTTCACTGCTATCCAGTGATTCTCCCTGGGTTGGATTGATACCAACTTACTACACTAATTGTATAAGCTACATCTGGGCGTATACATAACATTGCATACATTATAGATCCTACTGCCGAAGCATAGGGTATAATGCTCATGCGAGCTCTCTCTTCATCGGTCTTTGGGCAAGAGTCCTTAGAGAGAGTGATCACATGGAAAGCGGGTAAGACACCCCGCTTGGAGTCTTCCATACTAAACCTTTTTAGGACGGTGTTGATGTACCTGGTTTGGGACAATCCCAATAACCTTTTGCATCTATCCCTATAGATCCGAATTCCCACAATGTATGTGGCATCACCCAGGTCCATCATGGAGAGCCATAGTGATAAGAAAGATTTGACCGACTGTAGCATAGGAATATCATTTCCTATCAGAAGAATGTCATCCACGTACAATACGAGGAATGTGACAGCTCTCCCTACAGTCTTTTTATAAACACAAGGTTCATCTGGATTTTTGATGAAATCAAACTCTTTGATAACATCATCGAAACAGATGTTCCAACTCTGTGATTTATGATTTAATCCATAAATGGATTTAAGCAATCTACATGCTTTCCCGCTGCTCCTACTGTCAATGAAGCCCTCTGGATGATCCATATAAACGCATTCTTCCAAATCTCCGTTTAGAAATGCTGTTTTAGCGTTCATCTGTCAGATTTCATAGTCGTAGTGAGCAGCAATAGCAAGTAGGATCCGAATAGATTTAAGCATGGCTACGGGAGAAAAAGTTTCGTCATAGTCCAGACCTGGTCTTTGACGAAAACCCTTCGCCACAAGTCTTGCCTTATTGGTCTCTACCTGCCCATCTCCGCCAATCTTTCTTTTAAAGATCCATTTGCACCCCACAGGTTTTACCCCAGCGGGTACAACGTCTAAATTCCATACTTTGTTGGTGTATATAGACTCCATTTCAGATCTCATGGTATCCAGCCATTTCACAGAGTCTCCACTCGTGATAGCTTGCTGAAAGCTGGTAGGATCATCATCTTCCATGATGCAGTCTTCTCTGTCACCATCAATGAGGAAACCGTAGTACCTCTCCGGTGGGCGAGAAGTCCTACCAGACCTACAGAGTGGCCGAGGTTCTTCAGTTTCTGTTGCAACAGCCAGTTCAACAAAGTCGTCACTTGTAGTTTGTGTCTCTAGAATCTCTTCTAGATCTACCACACTGCCATAAGTATCATTTGTAAAAAACTCTTTTTCTAAAAATGTCGCATGCTAAGAAATAAACACCTTTTGTTCCTCCTTGTTGTAGAATAGATATCCATAAGAATTCTTTGGATATCCCACAAAATTACACACGACTGACCGTGTCTCCAGTTTGTCCCGATTCTGCTTTTTAACATAGTCCGGACAACCCCAAATCTTAATTCGTTTAAGAGATGGTCTCTTCCCATGCCAAATCTTATATGGTGTGGTAGACACGGTTTTGGTTGGGACCCTGTTCAGTAGAAACGCTGTAGTCTCCAATGCATGCACCCAAAATGAGACGGGTAACTCAGCATCACTCATCATGGAATGAACCATATCTAATAGGGTCCGATTCCGACGTTCTGACACACCGTTGTGCTGTGGTGTGTAAGGAGGAGTGAGCTAAGAGAGAATCCCATTCTCTTTTAGGAAGTTTGCAAACTCTGTACTGAGATACTCGCCACCTCGATCTGATCGAAGTATTTTGATATTCAAGCTGGTTTGTTTTTCTACTTCGAGTTTATATTCAGTGAATTTCTCGAAAGCTTTGGACTTGTGCTTTAATAAAAATACATGACCGAATCTTAAGAAATCATCAGTGAAAGTAATGAAGTATGAAAAACCGCCTCTGGCCTGTGTAGACATTGGCCCGCATACATCACTATGTATGAGGCCTAAGAGCTCAGTAGCTCTTTCTCCGTGTCCGGCAAACGGAGTTTTGGTCATTTTACCCTTGATACAAGACTGGAAATTCGCATAAGATTTATATTCAAAAGGGTTTAAATATCCATCTTTATGTAGCTTGTTTAGTCTTGTTTCGTTAATATGAACAAGTCTATAGTGCCAAAGAAAAGCTTCATTTATTTCTGAAAGTTTTCTTTTATTAGTGTGTTGTATGCTGAAAATTGTGTGTTGATTTAGGACGTATATCCTGTTATTAAGTGTACCATACCCAACCAACATTTGATTCAGGTGAATGTTCATAACATTGTTCTGCGGTACAAAATTATATCCTTCATTGTCTAACAAAGAAATGAATATTATATTACAAAGCATACTAGGCACATAATAACATGGGTTCAAAACCAATATACACCCAGACGGAAACGCCAAGTGATACTCTCCCACTGCAACTGTATGTACATTGGAACCATTTCAAACGCGGAGAGTATGGTCACCTGTCTTCAAAACCTTGCTATTTCTCAGCCCTGCATAGAATTGCAAATGTGAAAACCTGAACCGGTATCTAATACCCAGGAAGCAGAGTTTATTGAAAAACGGTTTTCTGTCACAAACACACCTGAAGCGGAAGCGTCCTCATGCTTCTTCTTGAGACCCAAGAACTCCGTGCAGTTGCGGTTCCAGTGTCCTGTTTTGTGGCAGTGATAACATTCCCTTTTTCCCGATTCCCCAGCTTTGGACTTGTCTTTCACCTTAAACTTTTTGACTCCACCCTTAGGTTTGGTGGGTTTCTTCTTCATCATTCCTTTGGCCTTAGCCTTTGGGCGAAAGGAGGAAGATGGCCCGACACTCAAAATGGGAGTCTTCACTGACTTCAGCGTGCTCTCTGCACTCCTTAACATATTAAGGAGTTCAGGTAGTTCCTTCATCATGTTGTGCATGCTGAAGTTAACTATAAATTGAGCAAAGATGGAGGGGAGAGACTGCAGAATAATATCCGTATATTGCTCATTGTCCATTGTCCCTTATCCCCCCAAGGTCCTCAAGCTCCTCAATGAGAGCTATCATCTTCATAACATGGTCTCCTACTGGTGTGCCAGGGGCCATTCGCATCTGAAACAACTTTCTGGATGCTTTGTATCGTAATACGTGAGATTTCCCTCCATACAACTCCTTTGCATGGAGAAATATGGCTTGTACGTCCATAGTCTCGTGCTGCTTCTGATGTGTGTTATCCATCGATGCAAGCACGAGGCACTTGGCCGTGGCACAGTCAGCGTCCCATGTCTTGCGGACTTCCTTATCCGCAACCGAAGATTTAGGACCAGGGACGGGCGGGGCTGGAGCCGTGAGGACATATGATACCTTATCATAAGTCAAGGCAATGTTAAGATTCCTCAGCCAGTCTTTATAATTGGTCCTATTTAATTTATTTTTATCTAGTAGAAGCTTGAGTCCTGTCATTGGTATCCGCCATTAAGAGAGAGAAATGAATACACTCAGCGAAAGCTCTTGCAAAGATCAGATTGGTTATTATATTATCTAATCGATGTCTCCCACTGCTTTAATCAAGTTTTTCTTTCAAATCATAAAAAGATAACTAGCCAGGATTAATTACAGTCTACAACTTCGCTAACCGTTCAGCCAGGCCAGTATCGGTACTTGAGGGAGGTTCCCCGTGCTATCGCACGGACCTAATTAATATAAACCTCGTCTTCCCAGAGGCGTAGCCCCATTAACACCTTTCTAGACACCTAATGGGTTAACTAATTATAAACTGTAAAACTCTCCTGGGAGCAAATATTGCCCACAGTGGGATCGGGATCCAACTATCATATGGAAGGTATGCAATCTCATTGAAAATTTCAATTCATGAAACTCCCGATCTGGTTTTTACCCCTAGCACTCATGACCTTTGTTATGGTCAACAAATCACAAGCACTAGTCAAGTTCAAACCGTCATTTCTTGATTAATTAGACCCATTCACATGACCCTTGGCTAAGATCAATAAAGTCATATGCCCGTCCTAATTAATCTGCATCATATGCATTATAGGAAGATATCACTTAGCTACCGTACACTACGCCTTGGCTAAGGTCAACAAACATAGCACAAATAGTAAGAACTCCACTTCCTAAAATGACAGAAGGTTGCGGATGATTTATATGAAAATCTTTAACGCTTTGAACATGATATCGTCGTAGAATCAAATGGTTTTTTCAAAAGGAATGGCTTAAGCTCCGCATGTTTTGAAATGTAGCTTTTTCGTAAAAAGCCGAGTGGTTTTCAAATCCGATTCTACAACATCTTTTTAGGTTTATTTTTCTTCACATTAATTATATTAATGTTTTCCTATCATTTAAGTCCTTAAGCCAATCACAGAAAAGAAACGAAAATACAATGTACGCTTATGCCATCCGCATTCGCCGCAATGTTCCGTTATGCACCGTTAGGTTACTTAACTAACGGCATACCGGGA
Source organism: Agapanthus africanus (assembly GCA_030015575.1). Taxonomy (NCBI): domain Eukaryota; kingdom Viridiplantae; phylum Streptophyta; class Magnoliopsida; order Asparagales; family Amaryllidaceae; genus Agapanthus; species Agapanthus africanus. Next base: position 113,206,732 of record JASDDO010000026.1, on the reverse strand, counting down.
CGGGACTAGCGCGGGTGTAAAACATAAGCAACGCCTATTCTATATCTCATATATAATATAGCATTCTTCTCAGATATATTAAGCGATCACATCACAGAATATAGGCAGCAGGAACGCAGATATGATAATATAGGATATACTTGGACGTCCGTATTTAGTATTTAGCCAACAATAGAAAATATGGATTCCACAGTCGTGATGAATAGCCAATCCCACACCCTAGACCCCTACGAAAGCGGCAAGCGACCCTACCAATCCTAGAGTTAGGAGACCCGGTCTCGACTCCTCGAGATGGTCTCCCACTGGACTCTAGAACCCGGTCACTTGTGCTTTCCTCCTTGGGTTTTTCCTAATGCGGAAAAGTAAATAATATACAACAATGGTGATATCATTCTCAACCCGGAAGTGCCCCAAATAAAAGAATATTACAATACAAATGAATTTTACATGAATGAAAAGTAAAACTCTCATCTCACATAAAACCCCCCGGCTATTCGATCACGACAATCCTATACATTACAATACAGCAATACAGAACATCACATGTCATCAACGTAAGCAAGTATGCGTACCCCAATTGCCGTTAACATATAGCAACAAAACCGGCGATACGCATACTACGCTTACGGTCGCAGAAACAAGTATCATATAATACTAGGCGATGTTAAACCCTTCGATCGAATTAACGAACACACGCATTCCCCAGCAAGCTCAACACTTGAGCACCGTTAAACAATACCCAAAATCTATGCCACACTATTTAATGGACCAACTGTAGAAGGGCAGACCCAAGACTCATTTGTGGCGCCACTAACTACGGTAAACCCTAAGGTTTAGTCGCAGTTTGGTGGTCAAATCTCGAGTTAGGGTTACTTTTTTCTAGAGGGTCCATAGGAATACCTGCATTATATATTGAGTACGTTCAACCTGGATAAATACGAGTGTTTGATAATTCGTTCGACTTGTTTAACGTCGCCAAAGTTACCAATACAACACTATAAAAATACGAATACGAACTATTCCGCAAAGAGCACAATACCAAACTTACATCACATGCAATTTTGGACAACTAAACAATACTAGAAACCCCAGATTAAGATCCACAGAGCACTGGTGAAAAACGAGGAGGAGGGAAGCAAAATGGGTCGGCGATGCCGGAAATTTTGGCTTCGTCACCCGCCAGGAACCGAGCACCCCCCTCGTTTTCCTCTTGTGTTCTTATATCATCCTAAATGCCACTTAGCAGTGGTTTAAATAATTTTTAGGCCATTTTAAAAAAAATTTACAGAGAGCATTTCATGGGTTTTCTAAAATCGTATTTTTGCGGAAGTTTTCATTTTCGTATTGTCGTAAAATCATCTGGGCTTCTAGTTAGGCTTTGATACCATGAAGGTGTTTCTACAGCACCACTACTAGTGTTTGGTAGTATCACACATGCCATATTAAAAAAAATAGGGTGCTAAAGAAAACATCCTAAGGATCATAATAGAAAAGCTAAGGTAGCAAAACTTTATACACAATCCACAAGAGGTAAAGACTAGGTTTAGAGAATACAACCTTTGTAGCTCCCTACGCTAGACTCCTTGGCCACTTGAGAGTTGAAAGAAGCTTGCTTGAGATCCTCCAAGTCCACGATGATCCACCTGTAGTCCTCTTTATCCAAGCTTGAATCTCCACTTGATCAAGAGAAGAAGTAGAGGCCAACACTCTAAACTAATGGGCAAGAGTAGTGTGGAATGGTGATGTGCTTTGTTTTCTCACTTCAAAACCCTAACTTGATCACTCTTTTGTTCACTACAAGAAGCTAGAGAGCAAGAGAGTGAGGAGGAAGAAGATGATGACAAATGAAGAGCTCAAGATAATGATAAGTATTAAGATAAGAATGAGAGAAGAAAATATATATATTTTCTTCTTCTCACTCTTAACCCAAGTTAATAAATATCTAGATATTTATCTTTAGACGCAAAATGGCCATGGAAATTAACTCATGGTTAACACAAAGGTAAGTGGGGGGAATAAAATAATCAATCATGAGTAATTATCCAATTCCATTTTCTTTTCCGAATATAAATATCAACATATTTATTAAGGTGTGAGTCTTATATTGCCACCATCCAATATATCAACAACCATGATAGAATTGTGTATGCATGTATGAGTGCATGCACATCCATATGTGCATCAAAGAGAATAAATGCGTACATGCATGCATACAACAAATGACAAGAAGGGTTTAAAGTGAAAAAGCTAATGGTCAATGATAAATCAACACTTAATTTAGCAAACCGGTCATATCACATACGACCCGACCAATAGTAAACCGCCCAATTAATATACGGTATCACATACGCTCATTTAATCGGGTCCCTGCGCATATCTCATATGCGCACCACAACGTTTCGCCTAGACTAGGTAACTCCATTATGGGACTCTAAGACTCGTCAATACGCCGGCAGTGGGTGATGATCATATCAAACACCCCCAAGCCGCAAGACGACAGCTAAACGTAATGGCCACCCAGGTATTGAGCGATCAGAAGAAGACAAGCGAACCTGTCACAACTCCCGTCGAGCCAACCGACAACACTACCGTACAGTCCGGTCTTTTCGTCAGATATGCTGCATATCGAGTCTAGGGATGGTAACGTCGACCCCAATAACTCAATAAGTCATGTCGATGAATGGTCTATAACAGATCGAGAAACTACTGATAACACTTAGCAGTAAATCCCAACAGCCCTGGCCAGGGACTTACTGATATAGCCAATCGTGCACAACACAGCATCAACTCCCAATACCGGGAGAGACGAAACCCCTCATATCGCTCATCGTCTTCGTGTGTCTCGAGAATGTACCCAAAAGCCACCTATTTGCACGACTCAGTAGAGCAGTGGTAGGGTGGTAATCAAAGTACAGTAGGAGAACATACAAGACTCTATGACGATCTCGGGTCTACAGACTAACATATACCAGTGTCACCTGAGAACTGCTATCCGATGATAGATATAATACCATATAAGTGTTCTCCACGATTCCTTCCAGTGTACCCAGTCACCACTAAGCACCCGTATATGATCTTGATGTCAAACATAAGTGGATGTGGGAACATCCATCTCCCATCATATGGGTCTAGTATCATATACGCTAGTCTACTATGGTGTATCGATGCACCATCTCGATACACTTACGACTAGGGACATTTCAGAATATGCATATAAACTACAGACGTCCCACTAGTATGATCTCTATCATAATCACAGTAGTCAAGCAAATATCCTCAGGGCTTTATCAACATGTGTAAATGAATAATAGCATGATCAAGTCAACATGTCTGATAAAGAATAACCAGATAGCATACGATCATGTCGAGCAAGAATGTACACTTAATATATATATATAAACATGCATAAATACATCCACTATCATATAATGGCCTCTAGGGCATACATGTATCCAACAGGTATTATACCTATCGTCGGATAGCAATTCTCTGGTGACACTGGTATAGGTTAGTCTGTCGACCCGAGATCATCATAGAGTCTTGTGTGATTCCCGCTGTGCTTTGATTTCCACCTTACCGCGTTCAAGAGATCGTGCAAAACGATGGTTTTTAGGTACAGTCCCGAGTCACATGGAGGCAATGAGCGATAGGATGGGATTTCGTCTCTACCGGTATTGGGGGTTGATGTTGCGCTATGGTCGATTGGCCATAACAGAAAATCCCTGGCCATGGTTGCTGAGATCTACTGGTAAGTGATATCAGTAGTTTCTCTAACCATTATGGGGCTCACATCGGCATGACTTATCAGGGCTATTGGGGTCTGAGGTTTACCACCCTCAGGCTGTGATATGCGACATATCAGATGAAGAGACCGGACTGTACGGTAGTGTTACTGATTGGATTCGCAGAAGTATGAGCATGCTTGCTAGTTGATTTTCTGATCGCTCAATACCCAGGTGTCCGTTTACGTTTAGCAGACCGCTTGCGGCTTGTGGTTGACTGATACGATCACCACTTACTACCAACGTATTGACGAGTCTTTAAAGTCCTACACAGAGGTTTCCTGGCTCAAGCGAAACGAAGTAGGAGCACATATGTGATATGTGCGGGACCGAGATTAATACGAGTTTGTGATACTGTATTCTATTCTCGCGATATGTGATATCGATCGGTTATATGTGATATGACCACGATGTCGAATCAAGTGTTGATTCGGCAAGTTGATACATTTGATATTAGTCGGTTGTATGTGATATAGCCGTATTATTAAATCAATTGTTGATTTAATAATTTAATCTATAATTATATATTTGATATATTATCTTACATTAACTAATATTAGCTCACTTAAGATTTATTTTTCTCACTATTGTACATTTAGTATATATGTGATATATATTAATGTACATCTTTTGTGTCATGCTTGATGCCACATGCTACATGGGTGTATGAGACTCACACCATGCTTATAATAATGATGGGTTTTATTTATTTAAAGTAAATCAAATTAGTTGGAAATTAGTCACATGGTTGAAGCGTGTAGAAACTTGTGGAACCATTGACCAAGTCCCCTAATTTTGTTTTACTTGAAGATATTTATTAACCTAACCATTATTGTTAGCCATGGTTTAGTCTCTACATGAGTTAGTATATGATACTAACTCACCCATGGTTGCTATTCTCACCACTTGATTCATTCTTCACTTGCTTTATTCCATGGTTGCTTTCTTCATCTCCTTCCTTAAGCTTTCAAGCTTCATGAGAGGTGAAGAAAAATAGCGAGAAAATAATTTCTAAAGTGAGCAAAATTCCTACTTCATCAACCTCTTCTCTACTGGCCATTTAAATTGGGTTTTTTCTTCACTAGTTCATCACTTACTGAAGAGATAGCTTGTGTCAGTGTCTCCTCAGCGTAGATCATCTTCGGTCTCAAAGACTTCAAGCAAGCTTGTTCATTTCACCTTGTGGAACCTCACTAGAGTCCGGGAGATCACTACTTGGAGCGAAGGGACTACTACACGGAACTATTGAAGTGAAGGACCGATCTACAAAGGTTGTATTCCTTGTTCACTTAGATGTAAAGATATTTACATGATTGTTTATCTAAATCTCTAGTTTAGATTCTGGCGTTAGGGTTCTTTAGCACGCCAATTTATTGAAAACGGTATGGTCGATGCCTCCCGAAACCCAGCAGCCGCCTTAGGGAACCCAGCAGTATGTATGTGAATGCATGTGCAATCTAATTAAGGAATGAAAGTCTAAACGAGCATAGGACATCAGGAATGCTAAACAATGCTGCTTAGCTACAACCGTCAGTGTATATAATGTAATAACGATTACTACAGTGTGTGTACTATGGTAATTACCGATGATGATGTGTGAGCTGGCAGCAAGTGTATGTGCAACATACGCATCATCAGTAGTAGTGCAGGTGTCCTAAGAGACGAGATCATAACAGAAATAAACGGTAAAGGCAACACTAAGGTATATCAAACTATATACGAGCCATAACGTTTATCGTTTTTAAATAGCTTGAATCGTTATTTTTAAAAAAGTAGGGACTACAGTGTTTTGAGGAAAGAAGGTCATTTAAAAATCCGTAGTATCCCTCGTTTTATTCTTTGAAAAATCCTACGATTCGACGGTTTTGAAAATAAGTATGACTCGAGCCTAGTCTAACATCTACTTAATCAGCTAAAAGTCTAAACTACGAAAGTAGTCAAAAGGAAATAAGAAATCTATATTATCCCGAGCCGATATATCTAATAGTCGTTGATCCAGCCCCATATCATCACGTATGGTAATAATGTATCGTACGACATCCTCGAGTCAAGAGAGCGGATAAATCATCATATACGTCTCTTATGGTAAAATCCAACGTACGACATCCTCAAAAGTCAAGGGTACGAGTCACATATCATATATATCATCATTCGTACGGTATCATCATCGTACAATATTATGATCAGGGGTACAGATCTAAAGTCTCGTACATTCTAATATCATCAAATCACATGTTATTTCATATTTGAATACATATCGCCAAACGATCCATTATTATATCATATCATATACGATGTCTCGACTCAATAACATATTAAAATCTCACGGCATCATGCCCGATCATATCGACTCATATCTATAACATATACTATCCTCATCTCGTGTCTGTGTGTGCGTGCGCATATATATATATATATATATATATATATATATATATATATATATATATATATATATATATTGTTAAGGTTCCCTAGCACCTACTGTAGATATGGAAGCATCACACATGCTACTTTTAAAAATAAAGAGGTGCTAAGCAAACAAAGCAAGGATCTTTAACTAGAATACTAGGGTAACAACTAAAGTATCACATACAAAAACCATATTATCACTAAGTGAAAGGAATACAACCTTTGTAGTCCTCTTTTTAGTGACTCCTAGGATCGTTGAGAGTTGTAAAAGCTTGCAAGTAAGCTCTTTTGTCCACGATGATCCACCCGAAGTTCAATTTGTCCAAGCTCCTAGCTTCACTTGATCAAAGAAGAAGATGAAGCTTAACACTCTAAAATAATTGGCTAGATTAGAGTAGAATGATGAGGTGGTTTGTTTTCTCTAATCTAAACCCTTTCTTTTTTATACCCTCACTCTATATAAAACTCAAGAGAGCTTGCAAAATGAAGAGGAAGATGAAGGCAACTCAAGAGCTCAAGATAATATGAATGATAATGAAATAATGAGAATAGAAAATAACACACACACACACACACACATATTTATATATATATTCTTGTTCTCATCTCAAACCCTGGTTACTCAATTTAGATATTATTGCACATGAGTTAAAAGGCAAAAGGAAAACTAATCCAAGGTTAAAAGTTAGGTGAACAATGGTTTACTTTGGATGAGTGTAGAAGATAACCATGGATCAATATTTCCTTTTCTTTTTCTTTTAACTTAAATGCAAATGAATATATATATATATATATATATATATATATATATATATATATATATAAGTTCCATGTGAGTCTTGTATTGCCATCAAAGGTGTATCATCAACCATGATACTTTGTATGCATGTTTGTGTCCATGCACATCAACATGTGCATACATGCATGCATACACCTCATAAAAAGAAATGGGTTTAATAAAAGAAATTAAACTAAAAGTCAAATGTTAAATCAACACTTGATTTAACAAACCGGTTATATCAAATACGACACGACCAATAGAAAAGCGCCCCACTAAAATACGGTATCATATGCACGTATTTAATCGGGTCCCAGTGCATATCGCATCATTTCGCCTGGGCTAGGGAACTCCTCTGTGGGACTCTAAGACTCGTCAATACGTCGGCAGTAGGTGATGATCATATCAAACACCCACAAGCCACAAGCGGTCAGCTAAATGTAACGGCCACCCGGGTATATCAAATACCCACAAGCCGCGAGTGTGGATTTCTTGGATCACGTGGTTACGAGAGAGGGTATACGTATGGACCGAAAGAAGATCGAAGCAGTGCAGCACTGGCCCAGACCTGTGTCAGTTACCGAGGTTCGGAGTTTCTTAGATCAGTCGGGTTATTACAGACGTTTTGTACAGGATTTTTCTCGGATCGCCGCACCGTTGACCTGATTGAATAGAAAGGAAGTTCCATTTCTTTGGACAGATGCGTGTGAGCAGAGTTTCCAGCAGTTGAAGAATCGCTTGATGACTGCACCTGTCTTATCTTTACCTTCCGGGTCAGGTGGTTTCGTGGTATATTGTAATGCCTCTCGACTGGGTTTAGGCTGTGTGTTGATACAACACGGCAGGGTGGTAGCTTATGCTTCTCGACAGTTGAAGAGGCACGAGCAGAACTACCCCACTTATGATTTGGAGATGGCTGCTGTAGTTTTCGCACTGAAGATTTGGAGGCATTACTTATATGGAGAGTCATACCAAATTTTCACAGATCATAAGAGATTGAAGTATATCTCTCACCAGAAGGATCTGAATCTAAGGCAGCGTAGATGGATGGAACTTGTGAAGGATTACGATTATGAGATTTTGTATCATGCAGGCAAAGCAAATGTTGTAGCATATACTTTGAGTCGGAGGCCTGGAGGTAGCTTATCTCATTGTACACTTTAAAGAGACAGTCTTATACAGACAGGCAGATTTTATATGATAGCCGTGTACAGTTTGAGTTCACATCGACAGGAGGGCAATTAGCACATGTTCGCACTTGTCCTCAACTATTGGATTGTATTCGAGAGACACAGCCGCAGATGCTCGTATATCGGAGATTATGGATCTGATTAGGCAGGGCAGAGAGTCGGAGTTCATGATAGATGACCGTGGAGTATTGCGTTTTGGGACCCGTCTTTGTGTACCAGATTCTTATGGATTGAGACGTAGGATCTTAGAGGAAGCTCATCGATCAGCATACATCATTCATCCTTATTCCACCAAGATGTATCATGACTTGAGAGATGTTTATTGATGGAAAGAAATGAAGAGGGATGTTGCGGAGTTTGTTTTAAGATGCTTGACTTGTCAGCAAGTCAAGGCCGAGCACCAAAGGCCGGCAGAAGAATTGCAGTCCTTGCCCATTCTGGAGTGGAAATGGGAACAGATCTCCATAGATTTAGTGGTGGGTCTACCCAGGACTAGCAGAGGGTATGATTCCATCTGGGTGATTGTGGATAGATTGACAAAGGCAGCTCACTTTCTTCCGGTGAAGACGACGTATGGGTTTTCATAGTATGCTCAGATTTAAATCGATGAGATTGTACGATTCTATGGGGTTCCGATGTACATAGTATCCGATAGGGGTACCCATTTTACCAACAGACTATGGCAGAAACTTCAAGAAGCTATTGGTACACAATTGAGTTTTAGTACAACTTTCCACCCACAGATAGATGGTCAGTCAGAGCGGACCATTCATACTTTTGAGAATATACTTCGAGCTTGTAGCCTTGATTTCGGTGGTAGTTGGGATCGTCACCTACCTTTGATAGAATTTTCGAACAACAATAGTTTTCAGGAGACGATCCAATGGCACCCTTTGAAGCTTTATATGGGAGGAAATGTTGATCACCCGTTTGCTGGACGGAACTGAGTGAGAGTAGCATTTTGGGACCGCAGATAGTACAGGAGACTAAGGAAAAGATTCAGTTGATACAGGATAGAATGAGAGCGGCCTAGTGCAGACAAAAATTATATGCAGATCGACGAAGCTGTAGACTCGAATTTCAGGTGGGAGATCATGTGTTTCTCCGTATATCTCCGATGAAAGGTGTGATGCGTTTCGGGGAAAAGGGGAAGCTCAGCCCCAAATATGTCGGACCTTACGAAATTTTTGAGAGAGTGGGTGCTGTAACTTATCGTTTAGCACTTCCACCAAGTTTTCCTGATGTGCACCCAGTGTGTCACGTGTCTATGCTTCGCAAATATCTACACGATCCTTCTCACGCAATCTAGCATCAGACCATACAGTTTAAGCCGGATTTATCTTACACAGTGCAGCCTGTAGTTTTTTTAGACCGGCAGACAAAGAAACTGAGATCAAGGGTACTTCCAGCTTTAAAGGTTCTTTGGCGAGAAACGAATCGCGAAGAGATCACTTGGGAGACCGAGGATGCGATGCGAAAGAAATTTCCACATCTTTCTAAAGGTTCGTCTTGTTAAGTTTTAAATTCGGGGACCGAATTTTCTTAACGAGGGAATATTGTAACATTTTGAAAATTTAGAAATAAATAAAATTAGTTAATTAAATAATAAAATGTGAAAAAAAACTTATTAGAAACCAAATAAAACAATTTTATAAGTAGTATGTAAAACAAATTAAATTAAGATTTTAGTATGAAACATAAATAAATTATAAGGGTTTTAATGTAAAATTTAGCTTCATTTTAATTAAAATTGTGTTATATAATAACATAGTTAGTGAGGGGTCTTGGTGTAAAAAGTTAGGAAAGTTGTGCAAATTAGGAAATGTGGAGGGTGTAAGTGCAAAAGGGTAGATAATGTTTTAGTTCAGATATTATCGAAAAAAATAAAACATATTGTGTTGACACCACCTCCTTTCATCCACAACACACACACCACACTACCTCCTTGCATGAAACAACCACACCATGATCATTGACACCTCCTCCTACACCTCGCCTTTCCCTTTATCACATATATATCATGTGTTCAGATCATATTAATAAATTAAAGTCCTGAAAATCCAAATGAAAAGAAGGGAAAACACTTAGAAATCACAAAAAGAAAGAAAAGAAAAGAGAAGTGAAGAAGAAGAACTAAGCTGAAGGTTCACCATCAAGCTAAGGACTAGGAGCTTGTGCATCTTGGAGGAAGTTCTTCCAGCAATCCCTTGTAGGTAAAATCTTGGATCACTGTAGAAATTAGTTATGTAGTTAGTTTAAATTAGAAATCCAATGTCTATAATGTCGTATTTTAGGGAAAACTGAACTCTATAGTAATCTGCGATTAGTCAGAAAACAATCAACTTAACCAAACAATACCAAAATGTTGTATGTTAGACCTAGAACAAACCCTAGAAGCACAGACCAAGGGGCTCGGAATTGGGCCGGCGACCTATAGGAGAATTCCGGCATCACCGGATTTTTAGGGAAGTTGGGTGTTTTAGGTTTTTGGGTAGGTTTCTGTGTATGGATTGGGGGTAATTTGGTATTGTTTATTTAAGTCATATTAACAGTATATAAAATCTGGGAACTAATATCGGAAAAGAAATCAAAATTCTAAAATACGACACGGGTAAAACGTAATGCGTTCTGTTTTCTGTCGTGAAACAGCGTTTGGTTAAATTCCAGTTAAAATGAGTGTTAGATTGTTCGCAATAGTCGTATGTGGTATAACTAGAACGTACAACTTGTGTTTTCATGATTTTTCCGTATCGGAGTTAGTCGTTTCTTATATAAGTAAATTTCGATGTTAGATTCAAATACGGGAACTTCGGAGGCCGCAAGGAAAGGAAAAGGATTGGAGATTTCTGAGTAGTTACGACGTATTCCGGTGAGTAGAGTAAACATCTACCGGGGGATCTTGTAATGATGGCGTGCTACGCCCGTAGTTAGATTTAAATTCAAGTTTTGCTTTTGTCTGTTAACTTTATCATATGCATTCTAATATATATATATATACATATACATACATATATATATATATATATATATCTCCAGGATTAATATTGTTAGAACACAGCTCCATTATCGATGAGTTATGCTGCACATGCACATGTCTACATGTTACACTACACCTCGTCGGTATTAACATGTCACTTCACGCTTAGAAATTATTCTGTTAAAAATGATTCGTATCATACCTTAAGTAGTCAATAGTTGTAGTAATTAGCATATATGACATTATATTTCGTATTCCAGTATTAGTAGTTGATATAAGAGGCATTTGTATTATTGAGGATTTATGATTTTATGTTTTCCTATACTATTACGAAAAATCAGTGATTTTTATGATTATGTGTCACGTCCACCATGATATGTCGGTTTTATGATTTGTTTTCATTCCGTATCGAGTCTGTGGGTATACGGTTACGGATTTATAATTTTATCCAGACTGAGTTGGTGGGGGATACAGCTGGATACATGGTGGACCCGGTCGAGACCGAGGGGCAGGAAAGCCGCACTTTAGGCGGGGAGCCTAACGAGGTGACTCGATACCGGAGACAATTATGAAACATGGTGGATATCTAGATGATACCGACCGGTGTTATTGATTACAGGATCGTTCGAGGAATGATGCCTGATGAAATACCGAAGATTTGTGTCGATGTTAGACACGGAGAAAAATGAATATGATTTGGAAAATAATTGTTGAAATTTCAGTTTTGATTCATATATGGAGTATTACATCTTCATTCTTCCACTTGTTATCATGTATCACATTCACTATTGTTGAAATAAATTCTAGTTCGCCATATTTACATTATCAGCCGTTATATGTTAGTTATATTCACCGAGTTGGCAACTCACCCCCGTTGTGCCACAGTTCCTTGCAGGGGTAGAGTGGACGGTTAGCCGCAGTGCAGATCCACTTATCAGCTTTTGTCGCATCTTTTTGCTAGGTGGGTGATTTGATCTCAAAACTATCTATAACCGCAATCAAGAACAGTGTCGCTTGGCAGCTAGCCGGTGAGTACGGATCGGTCCACAGGGATGTTGGGAATTTCCTAATCGCTCTAACGAGTTAATTCCGATGGGTGCCGGATTGATTATTAAATCTAAAAACTAAATCTATCTATACCAAGATTATCTAGATCTAAATCTTGCTAGGGTTAGGTTTAGGAATGGTTTGGAAATGTAAATAAATCTCAACGCTTTCTATACCCAAATTAGGATCTAAAAGGAGTTATGGTAATTATTAATAAAGAGGATTAGATCCATTCAGGAAGGTGTTCCTTCCTCTAGGTTCTTGTCCTTCCTTTATCAATCCTTACCCTAACCTCCATGGAAAACACGCGCAACCGGGCCTTTATACTACGGTATCACCGCTACCTCAAGTGATAGGGTAGGGAGTGGTATGTGCATGTATGCATAGAGTCCTATTAATTATATGTGATGGGCAAGAAAGGGATGAGAGATCTCATCTCTCAAAAGCCTTCCCCAACGCTAACCCTAACAAGCGAGAAGACTACTCGCTCATTAGGGAATTGAAGAACATTTATCTAAGGCAAGAAATTAAAAATAATCTAGGGCAATTAAATAAATCTACTTACTTTACAGATGGCTCCCTCCAAACATTTACACAGGGTTTTCAGATCAGAATACATGATATGAAAAGAGGCATCGATGCTCTCCAAAAGAAATCTGAATTTTATTTAATGAAAGGAGGCATAGGGAGGCATGACCTAATACAATGATTTAGAGTTCCTATTTATAGAGGATAGGAAAACCTAGGTTTACAATTGACTCGCATGTCTGCATTTACCAAAATAACCTTAGGAAAACTACCAAGTGCCGCATCAAGATTATGGTAAAAATTTATTCTTGTCTGGGCTCTAGACAGCCGCGGATCCGCGGCCACAACAAGGGTTGGGCCGCGGTTCCGCGGCCCAATGATGGAATTGAAGTCTGGGCTTTTGGGTACTAGTTTCTGGATCTTTGGCCGTGGTGGACTTTAACCGTGGCTTCGCGATCTTGGACCTTGCATTGCCTTGTGCTTTGTAAACTTTATCTTTTATGTAGGCTTTATCAAGATCCTTCTGTTTGTTGGTTGTAGTTCCACTTTTGCATCGTCTTGTATCTTTTTCACTGTTTTAGATCTAAGAACTTGTAACCTGCAATATGTAGCAGACATGCGTCAAAAGCACCTGTTTATTTATAAAACGAATAAGAATGGGGAATATAATAATGCAATATTATGGTGTGAACAAATACCCCCAAACTTATCTTTTGCTCGTCCTCGAGCAAACTTAGTTTTATTCTCCACAAAAAACCTAACCGCACTTTCGCAGGGAAACGCGATTGCACTGAGCTCGTGCAACAAGCCATTAAACCTCCTGGTGTCCCTAGTAGGAAGAGTGTTGTCTCCTGAGGGTTTTCAGTGGATTACACCCATAAAATACTATCAATTAGGCAAATTTGACTTTTGTTCTCCAATTAGGTTTTCCAACAAGGAATTCTATTATCGTCGACTCGTAAATCATCCACCCATATTCTTCACACTTCCTTATCATTTAACTTAAGATTATATATGTTCTGCAGACCTACTTAGCTTTCGGCATTTCTTAAGTTTTCCTTCTAGGGTTCAATTTCCACTTAGGAATTTTTATCAACTCTACTAAAGATACAAGTTCTATTCTTCATCCCTCTCTCTTATCTAAATTCTAATCACATACCCCTACGTGTGTGTATAAATCACCACTACACTTAGAAATTTAAATCAAGCAATCATACTCTTGCCCATTGTCCAAAGCACTTATTAATTGGTGAATTTTTAAGTGAATTTTGCTTACACATCCTTCATGCGACCATTAATACTTCTTGAGGTACAACAACCGATTACAAGATGCGTTTGCACTTTTAAGCATACTTCCTAGTCTTGTAACACCCAAGGCTTTTAGCAGTTACTCCCAAACTAGTTGGTCTAAGGCACTAGATGATGAAGCACCCTCGCTAAATATTTTTCTATTTTTCCAGCCTTAAGTAATCACAAAAACCAGTGTTCATTTTTTCTTTATTCACACTTATATATATATATTTTTTTCATTTTTCATCGTAGTAAAGACTTTAGACAAGAGCATTTCAAGGTCTCCTCTACTATTCCAAGTTTCAAGGTGCGTGATTGTGCAAATTTGTATGGTATACAATTTCAGAATCTAGACTTAAGCTAGGAATTATTTTTCAAACTTATAGTCTAATAGAAATATCAATACTTTTCCTTTGTTTCGACTTAGCCTAAAAAGTGAACTCAAAATTTGCCTATTTCTAAATAAACTAAAAGACATATACTTTCTACCGTTAAACATTAAGGAAGATTATTTTTAGGGCTTTAATTTACTAAGTCTAAGATCTAGTTGTTCCTAACCAGTTAACCTATTTGTCAAACTCAAGTCAAATACTGCCAAAATTGAATACTTTACTGTCACGACCCAAAGTTTGGCCCGTGACCGGCACTTAACCACTTAACGTCTACAGGCGTAACGCGACTAAGTAAACCGAAAACCTAGAAATCAAACCAGTAAAAGTATAGAGTGATTTAAGCATTTAATAGAACTAATTACCAAGATGTCAAGAAAGCTTAAGTAGACAATCACCAAGATAACAATATACGACGCCGTAGCGAAGAAAATGAGCAACGGGTGGGAAACATCACAGATAGAATAAACTGCATAAGTAGAGTCGGCTCACAACGAGCTCGACACCAGAATACAAAATAATATACATCGTCTTCACAACTGGTCTCTAAGTCAATACATAAGTGGTAGATGGAGAGTACTAGATACAACAATGTACATAACTGAAAGATAAACAGATACCGCACAAAACCCACCTATCAGCAAAAGAGCTAGTACAACAACTGTAGGGGTATCTGTGTCAAAAGTTGCAAGAACGCAGCCTGCCGCGACTACTCCGAAGGGCAACCTGTAAACACTATGGCACAACGGGTGTGGGTTGCCAACTCGTGAATAGAAGATAACATATAAAGGTAATCGCGAGTATGCACGTGCAACGATACTCTAACCTATATCAACGGATAACATCTATATGATGAACTGGATGCTCAAAACATGCAACAAGTGCGATCTAATAACATCTCCATGTGATGAGCAAGAAATGTGATGATCAGGTATTGCAATGCAGTCTAACCACCCTATATAGAATGAACAGGGTATGCAATGATTAGGTATAGTAATGCAGTCTAACAACCCTATATAGAATGAACATGGTGTGCAATGATCAGGTATAGCAATGCAATCTAACAACCCTATATAAAATGAACAGGGTATGCAATGATCAGGTATAGCAATGCAGTCTAACAACCCTATATAGAATGAACATGGTATGCAATGATCGTGCAAGCATGTGTACTATATCAGGTATAATAGATACAGGATGAGATATCAATTACTACATACTGAGTATGGGAAATATAACATCTACACGGAATGTCATCATGGAAAGTATAATCGGTACTCATCAATGCACCCAAATCGCAAAACTACTCAGGCGTCGTTATCCTCCTCGGTCCTCCAATCCTGTAAATCTCGTATAATCGTGAGTGCCCAACATCGGCACCCAAAATATCAAGAAATACTCTTGCCAAGCATCGACACGCAAATCCTCCTGTATAGGGCATCCGTCCGTCCGGATCAGCCCACGGGCTCTGTCTGCGGTATCGGCCCTCGGCCCCGGCAGTATGAGTCGTCCCGTATCCATCCATCGAGTCTGGTCAGTATCCTCCGGATAACCGCCAGGTCCAACCAATCACCGGTAGGTAGTAGTCCCTCTGCCAGTCTCACCGTATACTACACAGCGAAACCGTTCTCGCCCCGGAGTACCATACCGGGTCAACCATGTACCCGTAATCGGCCTCATCCAACTCCTCGATTCGGGTTCATATATATCACTCTAGTACCGAGAAAACACATGGTGGACGCACCGAAATATCATATCAAGGGAATCCGGGTTTTTAAATAATTAACTATTTTCTTTGAAATATCCACGGTTCCCCAAATCCAGAATTAATATGGAAACAACATATCTCAATGCGTAATCTAAGCAAGTATGAAGACATTAATATATGTGTGCACTGGTATGAATATACAGTGTGCATGTGCGCAGGTATGGAGATATCAATATATGTGTATGTAGTACCAGTAGGGGTATGTGATGCATATGTGCCTAAATATGGATATAACATATGCTGTTATGCGGCAAATCATGACAACATCAATAAGGTAGAATCAGTATGATAGATGATTTATAGCAATCCTATAATATGAGTGTCATGGCAATCACTAACGGTGTGAGTGTAGCATATCAATCGTGCTCGTGCGACTTGAACCGTTAGTGACAGTGCAGTGTCCTATGCTATCATTTCTATATGCAACAAAAAAGGGTAAGCTACTACAGTCTATATGAACATCTATACTAAGTATCCTAACACGCCCTGACGCTTAACGCCATACGGGCGATTTCCCCATAGGTGTTAAATCTACTCACCTGGTCGTGCGCTACTCGTAGCCGACCACCTGCTTCCCTTTTTTCGCTTCGTTCGACGTACCCGCCTGCGAACCTGGAATTGCACAAGAATCCATATATGAGCAACTATCTCGCAAAACACGATATCGAAGCCAAACGATACGCTCGCGTCGCCAACTAAACGCGTGTGTGTACGCTACGCTAAACGTGTGCACGCGTCTAAAACTAACCCCGACACGCCGCAATACGCTGAATCATGGAACCCTCTCGCGTATCGCGCGTATCGCGCGAACCAAACGTACCAGTAATACGATAAAACATCCCAGATTCTACCCATGCTAACAACTTACAAAACTATACATACCACTGGCCTAGAAATAACAACAGACTCCTACCCATGCAAACATCACCCAAAAATTCCCCTATCTGGCCGCAATTTGCGGCCAGAATGAATAAACCGGCGGCCTCGCTATGGGGTGGGGGTCTCGGGCTCTAGTGGTGTGGTCTATACCTTGTATACAAGCTCCAGTTAACTCAATTTCAACCTGAACTACTCGGGACTAAAGCAGATCACAGAGATCCAAAAAGTCACTTAAAAACACTAAATTTGCACAATTAGAAACCCTATGGTATTTTGGTGTAATCTGTGGTCTAACTAGGTTTACATGGTCTTACTAACACCTAATTACTCTAGGTTAACCAATATTAACAGCACTAAACCATAAGTTCACACAAATCACCATTTCAAGCACAAAATCTCACTTTTTACACAAACCGAAGCAAAACTGCACAAACATTAAACAAACAAGAAGTTGGGCTTAGATTCTATACCTTACAAGACCCTAGGTGCAAGGAGAAAGGGGGTGGAGAAGATGGGAAGTGCTGCTGCAGCTGCTGGGGGCTGCTATTGCTGCTGATGATGATGATGCTGTTGCTGATGCTAGTTGCTACTGCTGGTGCTTCTTCTGCAGTTGCTGCCTCTCTCTCTCTCTCAGCTGAGTGTGTGTGTGTGTGTGAGAGTTGGGAGATTGAGAATGAGGAGAGAAATGAGAGCCCAAGTCAAAGACCCCCCTCTCTCTCCCTCTCTCTTCATTTAATGAGCATGGCTCATACCCTTTGCCCATACTCCTTCTCTCTCATCAAGTCAACACAAGAAAAGAAATTCAAATAAACAAAACAACACACAATTAAATAAAACCCAATTAAATCCCAAAACACTTAATACAAATAGGTTAACCCACCATGGTTGCTAATCATGGTTTTAACCCCAAATCTAAACCCTAGTTAACATGCACAAGTGTGTGTGTGTCTAGAAAAATCCTAATAAAATATTCATTAATTAGAATAAAATATCTGAAACTTAATTTGGTAAACTTTTTACCAAAAACTATCTATTAAATATAATTAAGCCCTAAACACGACCTAAGGTGTTACAATCTTCCCCCCTTAAGGAAAATTCGTCCCCGAATTTTAAAATACAAAGCTACGCATACCTTCAGAGGGATGAGGGGACTTCTTCCGCATCTCGCCCTCAGCCTCCCAAGTGATCTCTTCACCGTTTGGGATCCACCAAAATACCTTCACTGATGGCAAAACCTTCGATCGAAGTTTCTTCACCTGCCGGTCCAATATTACGGCTGGCTGTTGGGTGAATGAAGGATCACACTCGAACTAAATGGTCTGGCGCTGAATCCAATGAGAAAGGTCATGAAGGTAATTGCAAAGTATCGACAAAGGGAATATGGGGTGAATACTCAATAATCTGGGTGGAAGTGCCCAACTAAAGGCAACGAACCAACTCGCCTTAGGGATCCTAAAAAGTCTTACCATCCCGGAAAGCTTCCCAAAACTCAACATGTCATTTATCGGAAATCTCCGTGGGAATACATGATCTGCCATTGCGAACTCGAATCTGCAACCATCTTGGTCAGCATCTGATCTCTATCTAAAATGGACAATTCTCATCCTGACCTAAAACAACTGGATCATTTCCGAGGTTTCTATACTAGCTGGGGTCCAAAAATCCTATAACACGGAGTTAGGAAAACAGACTGGTGATCGACACGACCTAACCTCTAATCCTAAAGGTTACCAATTGGAGTGTCATCCTGATAACTGCTATCAAAGGAGAACCCTATCGATGGCAAACGATGATCCCCAACTGCCGATAACCATTCTATATACACAACTTAACAAGAACAACTGAGTATCACCGGATTACAAGCATCTGAATGGAGTCACATCCTGACAACTCCCGGGTGGACACCATAACTAATTTCAGGGAGATCTTCTCTCGTTCCCTCTTCGGAACGGTTAAAGGTTGCAACTCTCCCGTCAGTCTCAGTTGCTCAACTCAAGCACACAACAAGACGGACACCTTGAAACGAATCCCGAGACTTCTCTTTCTAACCCTGCCCATCCGTAACTACCTTACAAGTCATGTTAACAGTTGGTAGGGATTGAATGAGTACATAGAGTTGACCGATGTGCCTGCCCTAGGATTCCACGTCTCTTTCCCATAATATTAGGTACACAAGTGCCTCTCTAACCTAGCACACCCTTGCCACAAGTCAAGGATTCCAAATCATTACCCGGCTGAGTTGGCTCTAATATCTCTGACGAACGAGCGTCGGCGGCCTGTGTCTCGCGAAAGCGATTTAAGAAAAGTGGTCGGGTGCGGACATGAGCAAGCTGTCTCCTCAGTAGAGACGAACTTAAGCTGCACTCAACGATCGCATAAGAACTGTGAATCTGCGGAGGACTATCACAACAATCAAATTCCGCCGCAGGAAGGTGTACCTTTAACTTTGGTGGTCCGTGAAAATCTGACGCGACTCTCAAACAAGTGGTGTCTCTAATCTCCAACGCAAAACCATTGCGGCCATCTCCAGATCATGAGTGGGATATCCTTCTCGTACTTCCTCCAAAGGTGAAGAAGCAAAAGCGATAACTCCATTGTGTCACCTCAGTATACATTCGAGTCCTACTCACAAAACATCACAGTTAAACAACAAGGTCGCCCAAACCAAAAGCAAGGAAGGAGCTGATGCAGTCGTTAACCGAGTCTTCAACTGCGGAAATTCCGTACACAAGCCTCAGTCCAAAGAAAAGGAACCTCCATTCCAGTCAATTTAGCCAACGGGGCAGCATTACACTAGCAATCCTGCATGAGACAGCGGTAACACCTGCTAAGCCAAAAATCTGCGGACCTCCGTCCTGCTCACAAATTTGGGCCTAAGCTGTACGGCCACTATCTTCCTCGAAACCATACCAATTCGTCTCGGTAACTACAAAACCTAGGAGTCAACACAACAAGCTTAAAGGGACACTCGGAGAATCTAGTAAACCGCTGGGCTCTCCCAGTATCCGTATAACAGAACCTCAAGTGTTACCCTAACCCTCAAGACACACTAAAAAGACCCGGATGTCGTAAATAACACAACAATAACTGGTCGAGGAACGGTCCGAAGAAAACCAGTTCATCACACCTACGAATGCTGCTAGAGCATTGGTGAGTCCAGTGACACACCCAAAACACACAAAGCCCGTAGCACGTACAAGGCAGTCTTCGGAATGTCATCACTCCGAACCCGCAACAATGATGACCCGATCCCAAACGAACTTAGACAAAGTCTCGCACTCTGACGCTGATCGAAGAAATCGTCAATGCGAGGTACAGGATACCTATCCGCACCGTAAGCCGGTTCAATTGACGATCCATCAATACACAACCTCAATCTGTCATCTTTCTCCTTGACGAACAGAAATAGGAACTTCTTAATGCGAAACACTCAGACGTACAAACTCCCTCAACAACAACTCTACAGCAGATCCTTAGCTCCTTAAGCTCCGCCGGCTCATCTGGAACGACGTCGGAAATATTCTCGCACGAAAGAAAACCGGTCCAAAAACCCAACTGTGGCTACCGCATCACGAAAAATGCCAAGAATCCACAACATCTCTTCAGAGCCGACTAGCGAACAAGGCTGAATTCAAGCTGTAAGAGGCGACACCACTATCCACCTACACAACAAGAACTGACTTGCCCGGGAAAACAAAACCTAACCGTTTTCTCACGGTAGCCCACAACGCCTAGCACGTAGCTAACCAGTCTGTGCCCAGGAGATCGCCATATCCAACATCTTTAGGAGGTTCAAAATGACAGACGAATCTCTATCTCCTATCCGATGGGCACACGACCGAATTACGTGTCGCGCAACAAAGGATTGCTGACAGAATTTAACACAACAAACGGCTGATCTACCTAGCACAACTCTCGTCCTAAACTCGGCACGAAGTGTGGAAACATATGAGTGCAAGAACCCAGATCAAACAATACGTGTGCAACAAAAAGACATACTGAAAGAGTACCTGAAACCACAGCATTGGATGCCTGAGCATCCTGATGAGTCGAAGCGAAAAGTTGGGCCTGCCCTTCATCTGCGACTGATCGAACTCCTCCTCTACTAGCCTGACCCCTCTGTGCGAACCCTCCGTGTCCACGACGTCTCAGAATACGACCCTGACGTGGTGTGAGGGGACACTGCCTGATGAGGTGTTGAAGGCTTCCGCATCGTAAACACCTACGCGCTTACTGCTGTCCTGCCTGGGGATGAGAGCCAAACGACTGTCCTTGTCCCAAGCCTCTGCTCTGGGCTGGTACACCAGTACGATTCCACAACTGTTCCGAAACTCTCACGGTCTCTGGAGGACGTGTCTCGTAAACTGGGGCTGCCTCCACCTGTGCTATGTAGGGGACGGAATACTGCATGATGATCGCAAGGAACAACTGGGTAACAGGGGTGACAACCATCTGTCGCTGCGCTTGAACAACCTCTACCAATGAGCTCATCGTCTGGCGCAAGCCCTGCATCTCTGCCACTAGTCTAGCGATCTGATCTGTCGTAGGGGAAACAATCTGTCCTGGTACAACAGGGGTACTGCTCGGATCAGTCCTCGTCTCAGACGAATCAACTCGAACCTCGGCTCTCACGACCGCTCTCTGCACCCTCGTAGTCCTTGGCGGCATAATGGCTGAAAAGAAGATAGGATTCGATGAGGATACGAAAATCGAATCACAAGAATATATATACGATCATGAAGGAAATTCAATCAATAAGTCCTAAGGTCGCTTAGGCGGAGTACCGTGTCGTGAGTATGCCGCGGAACATGCGCACGCTACGCCACTCTGCTGCAGCTACCTACTCCATCATACCAGGGTCATCCTACACTCCGAAAGTAAAACCTACGCTCTGATACCAACTTTGTCACGACCCAAAGTTTGGCCCATGACCGGCACTTAACCACGTAACGTCTACAGGCGTAACGCGACTAAGTAAGCCGAAAACCCAGAAATCAAACCAGTAAAAGTATAGAATAATTTAAGCATTTAATAGAACTAATTACTAAGATGTCAAGAAACCGTAAGTAGACAATTACCAAGATAACAATATATGACGCCGTAACGAAGAAAATGAGCAACATGTGGGAAACATCACAGATAGAATAAACTGCATAAGTAGAGTCGGCTCACAACGAGCTCGACACCAGAATACAAAATAATATACATCGTACTCACAACTGGTCTCTAAGTCAATACATAAGTGGTAGATGGAGAGTACTAGATACAACAATGTACATAACTGAAAGATAACCAGATACCGCACAAAACCCACTTATCAGCAAAAGAGCTAGTACACCAATTGTAGGGGCATCTGTGTCAAAAGATGCAAGAACGCAGCCTGCCGCGACTACTCCGAAGGGCAACCTGCAAACACTGTGGCACAACGGGGGTGAGTTGCCAACTCGTGAATAGAAGATAACATATAAAGGTAATCGCGAGTATTCACGTGCAACGATACTCTAACCTATATCAACAGATAACATCTATATGATGAACTGGATGCTCAAAACATGCAACAAGTGCGATCTAATAACATCTCCATGTGATGAGCAAGAAATGTGATGATCGGGTATAGCAATGCAGTCTAACCACCCTATATAGAATGAACAGGGTATGCAATGATCGGGTATAGCAATGCAGTCTAACAACCCTATATAGAATGAACAGGGTGTGCAATGATCAGGTATAGCAATGCACTCTAACAACCCTATATAGAATGAACAGGGTATGCAATGATCAGGTATAACAATGCAGTCTAACAACCCTATATAGAATGAACAGGGTATGCAATGATCGTGCAAGCATGTGTACTATATCAGGTATAATAGATACAGGATGAGATATCAATTTCCACATACTGAGTATGGGAAATATAACATCTACACGGAATGTCATCGTGGAAAGTATAATCGGTACTCATCAATGCACCCAAATCCCAATACTACTCAGGTGTCATCATCCTCCTCTGTCCTCCAATCCTGTAAATCTCATATAATCTTGAGTGCCCAACATCGGCACCCAAAATATCAAGAAATACACATGCCAAGCATCGACACGCAAATCCTCCTGTATAGGGCATCCGTCAGTCCGGATCAGCCCACGGGCTCTGTCTGCGGTATCGGCCCTCGGCCCCGGCAGTACGAGTCATCCCGTATCCATCCATAGACTCTGGTCGGTATCCTCCGGATAACAGCCAGGTCCAACCAATCACCGGTAGGTAGTAGTCCCTCTGCCAGGCTCACCGTCTACTACACAGCGAAACCGTTCTCGCCCCGGGGTACCATACCGGGTCCACCATGTACCCGTAATCGGCCTCATCCAACTCCTCGATTCGGGTTCATATATATCACTCTAGTACCGAGAAAACACATGGTGGACGCACCGAAATATCATATCAGGGGAAACCAGGTTTTTAAATAATTAACTATTCTCTTTGAAATATCCACGGTTCCCCAAATCCAGAGGTAACATGGAAACAACATATCTCAATGCTTAATCTAAGCATGTATGAAGATATCAATATATGTGTGCACTTGTATGAATATACAGTGTGCATGTGCGCCGGTATGGAGATATCAATATATGTGTATGTTGTAGAGTCCCTAGGCACTCTAAGGAGGTCTCACAAGGCATCAACCATGCCAATTTCAAAAAATCTAGGTGCCGAGAAACCCGACTACGGATCGTTGGCTAAAGTTTAGGCGAAAACAAAATCTAGTTAACAACTTAACTAATGGGATATCAGAAATACAACCTTTGTAGATCCGGTGCTCCACCTCCATAGCTCCGCAACGAAGTCGTCTCCGCTGTCCAAAAGGAATCCGGGCTCTAGAGTCGGCTTCGTCGGAGAAAAAGCGAGCTAGGTCGTCGATGTCCATGCCGAAGATGATCTACGTCGAGGCATCGCTAAATCAAGCTCCACCTTCACCAAGCCCTAAAAACTTGTGAAGGAAACACACTCTACTACTTGGCAAGAGGTAGAGGATGAAGAAATAGGAAGTGGGTAGACTTTAGAATTGGATTTCTCACTCTTTATCATCAATCACCATTGATGACCTTGCTTTCTTCACTTGAAGAAAAATGAGGAAGAAGAAGATAATAGTTATGATAAGTTAATTAAAAATGAAATGAATAATCAAACCTTATCATAACAAGACCATGGTTAATTGTAGAGAGTTAACTCAAGTTAGATGAATGGTTAGGGTTCGTACAAGAAGACAAAATGGTTGCTATGGTCAAAGTTCATGAAGGTTCAAAGAATACAAACAAAATAGCAACCATTTTCTCATTTCCTTTTTCCTTTTTCCAAAAAGAAAAAGATTAATAAATGAATAAGGAAATCAAAACCCTAATTATCCACTTAAAACATGGTTTAATTCTTTACATTTAGCCAAGATGCATGTATCATCAAACAAGATACAATCTAGTGCACAAAAATCATATCGCATATGTAATGCGCACATCCGAGTGAGAAAATCCATTATAAAGTGAACCGATACTAGTTGATGCAAAGTAATATATCAAATATATAATTATGCATTAAATCATTAAATCAACACTTGATTTAACGATCCGGTCATATCGCATATAACCGGCTAGTATCATTAGTAACAACTTATCGAATCAACACTTGATCCGATAACCCGGCTATATCACATATAACCGATCAATGTCACATCGCGAGAATCGAATACAGTATCACATACTCGTATTATTCTCGGTCCCGCACATATCTCATATACGCTCCTATTTCGTTTCGCTTGAGCCAGGAAACCTCTGTGTAGGACTCTAAAGACTCGTCAATACGCCGGCAGCAGGTGATGATCATATCAAGCACCCACAAGCCGCAAGCGGTCTGCTAAACGTAACGGCCACCGGGGTATTGAGCGATCTGAAGATCGACGAGCAAGCCCGCTCACACTCCAGTGAATCCAACCAGTAACACTACCGTACAGTCCGGTCTGATCGTCTGATATGTCGCATATCTCGCCTAGGGGTGGTAAACGTCAGACCCCAATAGCTCGATAAGTCGTGTCGATATGAGTTCTATAACAATTCGAGAAACTACTGGTAACACTTACCGGTAAATCTCAGCAACCCTGGCCAGGGATTTCCTGTTATAGCCAATCGAACACAGCGCAACATCAACTCCCTATACCGGGAGAGACGAATTCCCTCCTATCGCTCATTGCCTCCATGTGACTCTGGACTGTACCCAAAAACCACCATTTTGCACGCCCTCTTGGACGTGGTAAGATGGAAATCAAAGCACAGTGGGAACCACACAAGACTCTATGACGATCTCGGGTCAACAGACTACTCTGTACCAGTGTCACCAGAGAACTGCCATCTGACGTGAGGTATAATACCATCTGGGAGTTCTCGGCGAGTCGGTCCAGTGTACCCAGTCTCTACTGAGCACCCGTATATCATCTCCGATGTCAAACACCAATGGATATGGGATCATCCATCGCCCATCTGTATGGGTCGAGAAGGTACACGCTAGTCTACTCTGGTATATCGATGCCCCATCTCGATACACCCACGACTAAGGACTTTGAAGGATGTACTTATGTACTACCATGTCCCCACTAGTATGATCCGCATCATAGTCCAGGTAGTCAAGTACACATCCTAAGGGCTTTACCAACATGTAATTGAGAGACAATCTGTGTACACGTTAAGGTAAAGAGCAACCAGATAGCATACTATCATGTTGAGCAAGAAAGTCCTCCCTATATATGTCCCAGCATCCACTACAATATACATCCTATGTACAGTAATGGCCTCTAGGGCATACATATAACTAACAATCTCCCACTTGCACTAGGGCCATCTGTAGCAGTGGTTGTAGTATCTCATACTCAACCATCCCATAAAAGTCTCTCTCTGGGAACAGGCCTTTGTGAGTGGATCCGCTGTGTTGTCCTCTGAGCCTACTCTCCTAACCTCGATCTCCCTAGAGATCAACTATCTCCATGATCAAGTGATACTGCCATAGAATATGTCTGGATCACTGATGGGACCGGCGTTCCTTGGCATAAGCCACAACTCCATTGTCACACAATGGGAGGAACAAAGTTCATCCCATGAACAAATATATATCCAGACTGCCTCTTTGGTAGCATCTCAAATAGCGATGTATCCAGCCTTTATCGTCTAGTATGTCACGGTATCTAGTTTGGAACTCTTCCAACATACCGCCCCTTTACTGAGGGTAAAGACAATGACTGTGACTGACACTCAGTCGTCTTTATCACCCTGGAACACTTCCAGTGATTCTCCCCAGGATCGATTGATACCATCTCACAACAACTAGTGAGAATCCTAATATCCATTTAGATCTATCTCATAGATCCAAAACCCAGGATTTAGGAGGTATCACTTTGATCCTATATGGAGAATCCTAGTGATAAGCGCAGATTGACCGAGTGTAGCATAAGAAACTCTTTTCTTATCAAGAGTATGTCATCCACGTACTCTACGAGGATCGTCACCATACTCCCTACTACCCTTTTGTTTATACAAGGTTCATCTTCTATTTTCATGATGTCAAACTCTTTGAGTACTTCATCAAAATAGACGTTCCAACTCCGCGATGCCTGCTTTATCCTATAAAGCATCTTGCACACGTTTCCGCTGCTCCCACTGTCTACGAAGCCCTCTGGCTGTGTACTTATAGACGCACTCTTCTAAAACATCATTTAGAAAAGCAGTCATGACACCCAACCACCAGATATCG
This sequence comes from Agapanthus africanus, assembly GCA_030015575.1. NCBI lineage: Eukaryota > Viridiplantae > Streptophyta > Magnoliopsida > Asparagales > Amaryllidaceae > Agapanthus > Agapanthus africanus. The sequence continues at coordinate 113,179,908 of JASDDO010000026.1, read as the reverse complement.
TAGTCATGGTATGTAGCCGTGACAAGTATGATCTGGATGGACTTAAGCAAAGCTACTTGAAAAGGTTTCATCATTATCCATACCTGGTCAATGATGCAAATTTTTAACAAGTCTAGCTTTGAAAGTCTCAACTTTTCCATGTACACCAAGTAATCTTCTCAAGATATACTTGCTCCTGATGGGGATTTAACCCTTCAGATATAGCAGCTACAGTCCATACTTTGCTGGTGTATAAGGATTCCATCTCAGATCATTAAGCATCCAGCCATTCTTACAGAGTCTTACTCCTGATGGCCAGCTCGAAGCTAGTTGGGTCATCATCTCATGATGCAATCCTCGCTCCCACTGTCATAGAGAAACCGAAGTAACTCTCAGGTGGGTGAGGAACCCTACTAGATCGGCGGAGAGGCTGAGGTTCATTGGAATCTACTGAATCCTATGGCTCTATCAAATCATCTACTGTAGTTTGTATAGCTGGAACCTTTCCAGTTCTACATAACAGACTTTGCCTCGAGCTTGTCCAGATTTTGCTTTTAGACATAGGCCGGACAACCCCAAATCTTAATTGGCTTAAGACATGGGCTCTTCCCATACCATATCACATATGAAGTGGTAGGCAACTGATTTGATTTGAACCCTATTCAATAGGTATGCAGCTTCTCAAGCGCATAACACCCAAAAGGAAATAGGTAACTCAGTATTACTCATCATAGAGCACACCATATCATATAGGGTGTGATTGCTCCGCCCCGATATACTATCGTGCCATGGTGTATACGGAGGAGTAATGCTGAGAGAGAATCTCATTCTCCTTTAGAATAGTCCAGGATTTCCGTGCTCAAGTATTCTCCTCCTTGATCTCATCAAAGGACATAATACTTATACCCGTATTTTGGTTCTCTACTTCTAACTTATATTCTGTGAATATCTCAGAAGGTTCGGACTTATGTTTCAACAGGAACATATGTCTGAATCTTGAGAGATCATCAGAGAACGTAATGAAGTATAAAGAACCAGTCTTGGCATGTGTAGACAGGGGACCTACATACATCAACATGTATCATCCCAAGAGTTTACTAACTCTTTCTCTGTTTCCAATAAACAGAGCTGTGGTCATTATATCTTTGTGACATGATTGGCGAGTTTCACAAGATGTAAATTCAAACTAATTTAAATATGCATCTTTATGTAACTCTAGCGAGTCGGGTCATATTGATATGACCTAGTCTACAATACCTCAAGAAGGATTCGTTCATTTCTGAAATCTTCCTCTTGTGTGTGTTCCGTATACTTAAGAACTGTAGTTTGATTTAGAACATCAATGCTTTTAGATAACGTGCCTGAACCGATCAACTTTTGATATAGGAAATGTTCAAAACATTATCAATCAATACAAAATTATATCATTTCTTTACTAATAAAGAGACTGATATGATTTTGTGTATCAGGTTCGGTATCTAATAACATTCGTTCAGAATCAATGTATTGGTAATACAGTGTGATAGTGACCGACAGACTTGGCTCCAACTCTTGCCCCGTTTTCTGTCTCATGAAACTTATCACTCGTTCTCAGTTTTTCTACCCTTTTGCAGCCCTATGTAACAGATTACATATCTGGGATTCTGATGCGGTATCATATACCCAGGACGTAAAGGATACTGAGAAACAGTTCTGTATAATGAACAAACCCGAAGATGTTGCATCAGCATGCACTCTCTTCGTTTGGGCGGCACGGGAATTCTGGTAATTCCAAATTTCCTGCTCTGTCTTATAACAATTATAAGTTGGAGCGGGACCAACGTTCCCCAGCTCAGTATAACAAGCGGGTTTGGTCAATTATCCGTTTTATTATCTTGATTAAGGCGTGATATGGTCGCTACCTGGAAAGAGAGAGAAGAAAACACTCAGCGTGCGCTCTTGCAAGAATAGATTGGTTATTATTTTATCTAATCAGGATGGCTCCCACTGCTTTTTATCAAATCTTCCTTCAAACCCTAAAAGGAAAGACTAGCCGGGATTAATTACACACTACAAGTTCGCCAATCTTTCAGCCAGGCCAGTGTCGGTACTTTAAGGGAGGCCCCCCGTGCTTTCGCACGAACCTAATTAATGTAAACCTCGTTTTCCCAGAGGCGTAACCCCGTTAACACCTTTCTAGACACCTACTTGATCGGCTAATTGTAATGTATAAAACTCTCCCAGGAGTAACTCTTACTCGCAGCGGGTATCGGGATCCAACTATCTCATAGAAGGTATGCAATCTCATTGCAAATTTCAACACTTGAAATTCCCGATAATATTTTGCCCCTAACGTGCTATGACCTTGACGAAAGCCAACAAACCATAGCCCGCTAGTCAAGTTCAACCCGTACATTTCTTGATCGAATTAAACCCACCCGCACGACCCTTGACGAAAGCCAACAAAGCCGCACGACTACCCTAATCCAATCGCATCATATGCTAGCAGATAAGCAGCATATAGCTACCGCACACTGCACCTTGAGGAAAGCCAACAAATGCAGCACGAATACTATATACTACTTATCTGAAATGACGGAGGGCTACGACAGGTTTTTCTGAAAACCTATTGCGTAATGAAATTGATATCGTTGTAGGATCGAATGAATTTGAAATGGAGTGCTTTTGAGGCTTTTCTAGTTTTGCTAAAAGAGTCACTCCCGGCGAAGGGATCGTCGGTCCTTTCCTCGTCGAATGAGGTGCGGGATATATCATATATATCACTGTGCAAAGCAAAAACTCTTAAAAGCATCAAAAGACAAACCGAGTGTGTAGCATCTGTCAGTTATTGCTAAAGGAGTCACTCCCGGTGAAGGGATCTCGGTCATTTCCTTATCGAATAAGGTGCAGGATATATCACATATACCGCTGTGCAAAGCAAGAACTGTAGCTACCTGTTTTATTTTGAAATTCGATTCTACAACATCTTAGGCTTCTTTTATTTCATTAATCACATTAATGAAGTCCCATCATTAAATACCTAAACATCACAGATAGATATGACGTACACTTATGCCATCCGCATTCTCCTCGATGTCCCCTCGTGCACCGTTAGGTTAGGTAACTAACGACAGAGCAGGGCAGGGCTAGCGCGGGTGTAAAACATAAGTAACGTCTATATAATATATCATATATACTATATACTATATCCATCACAGAAACACATCAGAGATATTGCAGCAGAAGAAATATATGAAATATTGGATATACTAGGACGTCCGTGTTTTCAATACGAGCTAGTATAAAACACGAATTCCACGGTCGTGATGAATAGCCAAACCCACACCCCTAGACCCCTACGAGAGCGGCAAGCAACCCTACCAATTCAAGAGTTAGGAGACCCGGACTCGACTCCTCGAGTTGGTCTCCCACTGGACTCCAGAACCCGGTTACTTATGCCCTCCTCCTTGGGTCTATCCTAGTGCGGAAAAGTAAGTAATATACAAACGGTGACAACTTCCGCAACCTGGAAGCGCCCCAATAAAAGAATATTACATACAAGTTTTTACATGAATGAAAATGAAAAACACTCATCTCACATAAAAAAACCCCGGCTATTCAAACACGACGATCCAATATAACATATCCAGCAACACATAACATCACATGTCATCAACGTAAGTAAACATGCGCATCCCAATTGTCGTTGACATATAGCAACGAAACCGGCGATATCACATATTACACTTACGGTCACAGAAAAGAAAGTGTAAAACTACAACAGTTGGAATCCGCAACCACCTCAGACATCGCATGCCTGACCAAATGAATTACTTAAACATCACATGCCTAACAATTATAAACCCCGCATTTTAGTCTCAAAATCGAAAAATCTTTTCAATATCAAGTCGGGCAATTCAACAAGATTCCCGACATCCTGATCGAATACTCATCGCAAACTTCAGTAGGCGGCCGCACCCCCGATACAGTCGACGAAGTGCACCAAGGCGGAACACCGCTGCCGCGAGCACCCGAACGGATGCTTTCGGCGATGGGGTTCTCCTACAGTCACTTGGTCGGGGCTATGGGGTGAGGCTGTCTATTAAGTTTACCCGGTGAGTATCCGCGTACGCTACGTGATTGCGACGGACTTTTGATCACATCAAAATTCCGTGGCAACCGATCAAGTGAGACTAAAGTGCTATGTTTATAACATTCATTCAGTTATCACATAACTTTTGTGAATTCCAATTATTGTATCCCATTTCGGATAAATAGAAAATGTCAAACTTTCCGATCGAACAATCGAACACCCAAGTTTTCCCGATACAGATCAACACATGAAATTAGTCTAACAACATTCAGTTCGTGCCTCAGTATCGACGGTCCAGCCGTAGAAGGTTCAAGCCAACGCCTCACATGTGGCACGCCGTACTGCCCCAAACCCGAAGGTTCAAAGGGCAGTTCAAGACGGTCACATAATCGAGTTAAGGTTTGTTGTCTTCTAGAAGGTCCATCGCGTTACTTGCACTACTTAGAACGTCGTTAAACTACGGAAAGATCCAACACTTGGAAATTTCCCGACAGGGGAAAAGTTGGGTATTTATATCCGGTCGAACTTTTTAACATATTCAAAAAATTATCCGGAAAGCCACACAGACAAAATTTGATACTCCGATCGAAACACTGAATCCCCAAAATAATCCCAGAAAATACAACTCTGGAATAAATTTTAAAAATACCCAGAAAATCCAGCATAAAATAATAGGAGTTACTGTGCAAACAGTATACGATGACGTCATCATTCCACCGCGGAACCGCCGCATAAGGCAGGCTTCTGCCGCGGTTCCGCCGCGGTTTGTACTGTTCATCGAAAAAATTTTGCATCATAATTCTTATTTTTTCCTGCTGAATTTTTTAGCAATTTTTAATTTGAAAAAATCCACGTTTTCAGAAAACGTCCAGAGAGCATTTTCCGGTTGGGGTTTCGGGTCGTTCGGACTTCAAAATCCGTCTAGACTTCGCCTAAGGCTCTAGCTAGGCTCTGATACCACTGTAGGGTCCCTAGGCACTCTAAGGAGGTCTCACAAGGCATCAACCATGCCAATTTCAAAAAATCTAGGTGCCGAGAAACCCGACTACGGATCGTTGGCTAAAGTTTAGGCGAAAACAAAATCTAGTTAACAACTTAACTAATGGGATATCGGATATACAACCTTTGTAGATCCGGTGCTCCACCTCCATAGCTCCGCAACGAAGTCGTCTCCACTGTCCAAAAGGAATCCGAGCTCTAGAGTCAGCTTCGTCGGAGAAAAAGCGAGCTAGGTCGTCGATGTCCATGCCGAAGATGATCTACGTCGAGGCATCGCTAAATCAAGCTCCACCTTCACCAAGCCCTAAAAACTTGTGAAGGAAACACACTCTACTACTTGGCAAGAGGTAGAGGATGAAGAAATAGGAAGTGGGTAGACTTTAGAATTGGATTTCTCACTCTTTATCATCAATCACCATTGATGACCTTGCTTTCTTCACTTGAAGAAAAATGAGGAAGAAGAAGATAATAGTTATGATAAGTTAATTAAAAATGAAATGAATAATCAAACCTTATCATAACAAGACCATGGTTAATTGTAGAGAGTTAACTCAAGTTAGATGAATGGTTAGGGCTTGTACAAGAAGACAAAATGGTTGCTATGGTCAAAGTTCATGAAGGTTCAAAGAATACAAACAAAATAGCAACCATTTTCTCATTTCCTTTTTCCTTTTTCCAAAAAGAAAAAGATTAATAAATGAATAAGGAAATCAAAACCCTAATTATCCACTTAAAACATGGTTTAATTCTTTACATTTAACCAAGATGCATGCATCATCAAACATGATACAATCTAGTGCACAAAAATCATATCGCATATGTAATGCGCACATCCGAGTGAGAAAATCCATTATAAAGTGAACCGATACTAGTTGATGCAAAGTAATATATCAAATATATAATTATGCATTAAATCATTAAATCAACACTTGATTTAACGATCCGGTCATATCGCATATAACCGGCTAGTATCATTAGTAACAACTTATCGAATCAACACTTGATCCGATAACCCGGCTATATCACATATAACCGATCAATGTCACATCGCGAGAATCGAATACAGTATCACATACTCGTATTATTCTTGGTCCCGCACATATCTCATATGCGCTCCTATTTTGTTTCGCTTGAGCCAGGAAACCTCTGTGTAGGACTCTAAAGACTCGTCAATACGCCGGCAGCAGGTGATGATCATATCAAGCACCCACAAGCCGCAAGCGGTCTGCTAAACGTAACGGCCACCCGGGTATTGAGCGATCTGAAGATCGACGAGCAAGCCTGCTCACACTCCAGTGAATCCAACCAGTAACACTACCGTACAGTCCGGTCTGATCGTCTGATATGTCACATATCTCGCCTAGGGGTGGTAAACGTCAGACCCCAATAGCTCGATAAGTCGTGTCGATATGAGGTCTATAACAATTCGAGAAACTACTGGTAACACTTACCGGTAAATCTCAGCAACCCTGGCCAGGGATTTCCTGTTATAGCCAATCGAACACAGCGCAACATCAACTCCCTATACCGGGAGAGACGAATTCCCTCCTATCGCTCATTGCCTCCATGTGACTCGGGACTGTACCCAAAAACCACCGTTTTGCACGCCCTCTTGGACGTGGTAAGATGGAAATCAAAGCACAGTGGGAACCACACAAGACTTTATGACGATCTCGGGTCAACAGACTACTCTGTACCAGTCTCACCAGAGAACTGTCATCTGACGTGAGGTATAATACCATCTGGGAGTTCTCGGCGAGTCCATCCAGTGTACCCAGTCTTTACTGAGCACCCGTATATCATCTCCGATGTCAAACACGAATGGATATGGGATCATCCATCGCCCATCTGTATGGGTCGAGAAGTACACGCTAGTCTACTCTGGTATATCGATGCCCCATCTCGATACACCCACGACTAGGGACTTTGAAGGATGTACTTATATACTACCATGTCCCCACTAGTATGATCTGCATCATAGTCCAGATAGTCAAGTACACATCCTAAGGGCTTTACCAACATGTAATTGAGAGACAATCTGTGTACACGTTAAGTTAAAGAGCAACCAGATAGCATACTATCATGTTGAGCAAGAAAGTCCTCCCTATATATGTCCCAGCATCCACTACAATATACATCCTATGTACAGTAATGGCCTCTAGGGCATACATATAACTAACATATGTAGTACCAGTAGGGGTATGTGATGCATATGTGCCTAAATATGGATATAACATATGCTGTTATGCGGCAAATCATGACAACATCAATAAGGTAGAATCAATATGATAGATGATTTATAGCAATCCTATAATGTGAGTATCATGGCAATCACTAACGGTGTGAGTGTAGCATATCAATCGTGCTCGTGCGACTTAAACCGTTAGTGACAGTGCAGTGTCCTATGCTATCATTTCTATATGCAACAAAAAAGGGTAAGCTACTACAGTCCATATGAACATCTATATTAAATATCCTAACACGCCCTGACGCTTAACGCCATACGGGAAATTTCCCCGTAGATGTTAAATCTATTCACCTAGTCGTGCGCTACTCGTAGCCGACCACCTGCTTCCCTTTCTTAGCTTCGTCTGACGTACCCGCCTGCGAACCTGGAATTGTACAAGAATCCATATATGAGCAATTATCTTGCAAAACGCGATATCGAAGCCAAACGATACGCTCGCATCGCGAACTAAACGCGCGTGTGTACGCTACGCTAAATGTGTGCACGCGTCTAAAACTAACCCCGACACGCCGCGATACGCTGAATCATGGAACCCTCTCGCGTATCGCGCGAACCAAATGTACTAGTAATACGATAAAACGTCCCAGATTCTACCCAGGCGAACAACTTACAAAACTATACATACCACTGGCCTAGAAATAACAACAGACTCCTACCCATGCAAACATCACCCAAAAATTCCCCTATCTGGCCGCAATTTGCGGCCAGAATGAATAAACCGGCGGCCTCGCTATGGGGTGGGGTCTCAGGCTCGGGTGGTGTGGTCTATACCTTGTATACAAGCTCCAGTTAACTCAATTTCAACCTGAACTACTCGGGACTAAAGCAGATCACAGAGATCCAAAAAGTCACTTAAAAACACTAAATTTGCACAATTAGAAACCCTATGGTATTTTGATGTAATCTGGGGTCTAACTAGGTTTACATGGTCTTACTAACACCTAATTAGGCTAGGTTAACCAATATTAACAGCACTAAACCATAAGTTCACACAAATCACCATTTCAAGCACAAAATCTCACTTTTTACACAAACCGAAGAAAAACTGCACATACATTAAACAAACAAGAAGTTGGGCTTAGATTCTATACCTTACAAGACCCTAGGTGCAAGGAGAAAGGGGGTGGAGAAGATGGGAAGTGCTGCTGCAGCTGCTGGGGGTTGCTGTTGATGCTGCTGATGATGATGCTGTTGCTAATGCTGGTTGTTGCTGCTGGTGCTTCTTCTGCAGCTGCTGCCTCTCTCTCTCTCTCAGCTGAGTGCGTGTGTGTGTGTGAGAGTTGGGAGATTGAGAATGAGGAGAGAAATGAGAGCCCAAGTCAAAGACCCCCTCTCTCTCCCTCTCTCTTCATTTAATGAGCATGGCTCATGCCCTTTGCCCATACTCCTTCTCTCTCATCAAGTCAACACAAGAAAAGAAATTCAAATAAACAAAACAACACACAATTAAATAAAACCCAATTAAATCCCAAAACACTTAGTACAAATAGGTTAACCCACTATGGTTGCTAATCATGGTTTTAACTCCAAATATAAACCCTAGTTAACATGCACAAGTGTTTGTGTGTCTAGAAAAATCCTAATAAAATATTCATTAATTAGAATAAAATATCTGAAACTTAATTTGGTAAACTTTTTACCAAAAACTATCTATTAAATATAATTAACCCCTAAACACAACCTAAGGTGTTACATTTACTTTTTATAATATTGAATTTTTCAATTTTTATGGGTTTTAAAATAAGTATGCAAATGCAAAAATATACACAAATGAATGCGAAGGAAAGAAGGCTTACCGAGCATACCCCCAAACTTAACTCTGACAGTGTCCTCATTATCATGCTATACCAAGAGGGTTGAGAATGTCGGCACTCCCCTGTTTATTATTTATAAATTTTTTTAATCTTTTTTTATTTTATTGTTAATGGAAAAAGAAAACAAAAAATATATATATACATATATACAACAAGGTCCTCCCCAAACTAAACAAGGCCCTCCCCAAACTAAACAAGGCCTTACACAAGCCAAAGGTTAGCACCAACCATTCAAAAATCTTATCGTGGTAATGGTATAGTTGGTGAAAGAATGGAGTGGAAAGAAAGGAAATGAGAAGCACACGAGACTGTGTGGAGATAGAAACGGTATATGGTCTCGGTGGAGGAGAAGAATGGCAGAAAACAGAAAGAAGTGGAGTACGATCTTGAGGGTGTAAATCGAGTGAATAAATTAGCGCAATTTGTGATGACTGATGTGTTAAAAGCGATTGTGCTAATCTATCAACCCGTCGAGAAATGGGGTCAAATCCTTCAAGATTCGCAAGAAAACATGGGTACGTTGAACTTGGTATTGGAGATGAAAGCGTAACGGTCTCTTGCAAGGTCGGAATGATAGGAATGACGAAAGGGAGTGAATTAGGGATAGACTCATTCTCGCCGTAGTAAACTGTCTCGAACTTGAAAGATTCCATCAATGGTTTAAAATGACTGTAAGCAACCGAGTCTGATGGTTCAACTAACTCATCTGAAAATTCAAAGGACTGAAACTCGGGCGGTGAATCTTCAACATCGTCTGAAAAAATGAAGCACTCCTAAGTGTTATCGGCTGTGAGAACTGTGTCAGATTCAAAGGGAAAGTTTTCAAGCTCACAGTCTTCAAGCGTGATCTTTTGCGTGGTCGGAACGATGGAAAGGAGGGAGGGTGATATAACAGTTAAAGGTTCGGGAGGATGAATTGGAAAATCCAACACTTCAAACAAAAATGGTTCAACCTCAATATTATCCTCAATACTCTCCTCAATACTATCCTCATAATTCTCCTCAATATTTAACTCATCCATGCCATTATCATCAAAATCAAGACGCATATGAAGTTCGGGAGAAACATCTAATGACTCGGGATGATGAATTGGACATAAAATTTCAATCAAATCTACTGGTTCATCATCCAAAATATTCCCAACGTCTATATCCTCAATTAAGTGAAAATCAATTTTTTCTGACAGCTCATCAAAAGCTTGGATATTTATCACTGTCGGTTCTAGAGTGGAGGTGTAAAGGTCAAAAGGATTAGGTGTGGTTTCACTAGAAAGGGGTTCTTCACAATCTGGCAAATCAAGCACTAAAAAATCACACAACTCGTTTTTATTTTCAACTGGTGAACTATGTGGGACAAGCGATGGAAACCCGGAGTTGTGGGCTTCAATTGGGTATGGGTAGGTCTGATTTGGGAATGTGTAGAACTCACTTTCTCCTCTCAAATTCTCACTCTGTCCAACCGCCTCCTTATACATTGAAAAATTTGGAGCTAGTTGGAAACTAGCTACCGGTTCAGGAGGTTGCATAAGGGCGGCAATGGACGCATCCACATTCCTAACCATTTTGTTTGTTGCTGAAATTTAAGCTGCCAACGACTGTTCCAAACTAGACATGGGTGGTGAGGGGGTTTCGGGAAAAGATTCGAAGTTGTTTGGATACGTGAAACTCCTAAAAGGCTGTGTAGAAACAATGTCTAGTGAAAGTAGGAAAGTCGGGTATGATTGGTAGGAAGTGGGTGGTTGGACAGGAGTAGGATCAACAGTTGGATAAAAAGGTTAATGGACTTGTTGATCTCTAGAACTGGATGTATGGAGAGGGGTGAAAGATCGGCTACGAGATTGTGCAATGTGCTCAGCAATAGACATCAGCTTAAGAGTTGCAACAGGACTCGAAAAAGTGGTATCAACGTATGAAGGTGGTGAAGGTTGACATGGTTGACACAAAGTGGGTTGCAACGTCGAACTGTTTCTCCTAGACGCTTCTATTTGATCTTTCAAAGAAATTTTGGCACGGAGGGATCTTCTTTAAATCGACCGAAGCAATTGACGTACGAGGCAAAGTTATGCTTGGGATACCAAAGTTCGGAAAGTGATTTATGATGTGGGGTACCCATGATAGAAGAAAGAGAGGATAACGAAGGCAGGTGGTGGAAGGATTTCTTAGCGGCAAACTTTGCAAGTTTTGTTAAAAAAAATTCCTTTTTCCTTTTTCTCTATATTTGGAAATTTTTGCAAAAAAAGATTTTTGATAAAGATATGCAAACAGAAAAGATCACTTGCAATCAATTTTTAATTTACGCGCGGCGCAAAGATTCCTGCATAAGATTTCTTATTTGGAAGGGAAAAGATTTTTAAAGCGCACCAAATTCTGCAGGAATTTTTTAGAAGATATATGGAGATTTTTGCAGAGGAGAAAAAGGAAAACTTACAGAGATTTTTCCACGAGATGAATTCACTGTGAAACCGCGGTTCCACGGTTTGATGAGAGTTCCGGCCACGTTTCCGCGGACAGGGAGAAGGTTCTGGTCACCAATTTTTTTTTCAGGCGATGAAGTCACCAGGCGGCCGCGTTTCCGCGGTTGGAGGTTGGTTTAGGCGGCGGTTTAGCGGCGCGGTGGAGGTTTCAGGGTGCAGGAAAAATTCTACTGTTCTGTTTTGAAAATCCCCCTCTATTCTGATTTTCTGATTTCTGTTACGCTTTCTGTAGATTTCCAGATCCGAACTCGATTGTAGATCCTGCAAAATTTGTTAGTTTATGTATGCCCTAGAGGCCAGTATTATACAGATGATGTATATTATATTAGATGCTTGGACATATATAGAGAGGACTTTCTTGCTCGATATGATAGTATGCTATCTGGTTGCTCTTTATCTTAACATGTATACTTGTCTCTTTATACTGTCTTATAGTTACATGTTGGTAAAGCCCTTAGGGTGTGTACTTGACTACCTGGACTATGATGCAGATCATACTAGTGGGGACAGAGTAGTCCATAAGTACATCCTTTAATGTTTCTAGTCTTAGGTGTATCGAGACAGGGCATCGATATACCAGAGTAGACTAGCGTATACACTTCTCGACCCATGAGATGGGCGATGGATTATCCCATATCGATTGGTGTTTTGACATCAGAGATGGTATAAGGGTGCTCAGTTGAGACTGGGTATACTGGACGGACTCGCCGAGAACTCCCAGATGGTATTATACCTCACGTCAGATGGCAGTTCTCTGGTGACACTTGTGCAGGTTAGTCTGTAGACCCGAGATCGTCATAGAGTCTTGTGTGATTCCCACTGTGCTTTGATTTCCACCTTACCACGTCCAAGAGGGCGTGCAAAATGGTGGTTTTTGGGTACACCCCCGAGTCACATGGAGGCAATGAGCGATCGGAGGGGTTTCGTCTCTCCCGGTATTGGGGGTTGATGTTGCGCTGTGCTCGATTGGCCGTAACAGGGAAGTCCCTAGCCAGGGTTGATTTAGAGATTTACTGGTAAGTGTTACCAGTAGTTTCTCGACCCGTTATGAGCCTCAAATCGGCATGACTTATCGGTTGTTGGAGTCTGACGTTTACCACCCCTAGACTTGATATGAGACATATCAGACTAAGAGACCGGACTGTACGGGAAGTGTTACCGGCAGGTTTTTACAGGAGTTGGAGCGGGCTTGCTTGCCGATCTTCTGATCGCTCAATACCCGGGTAGCCGTTACGTCCAGCTTGTACCGCTGACGGTTTGTAGGTGCTTGATGTGATCATCACCTACTGCCGGCGTATTGACGAGTCTTTAGAGTCCTACATAGAGGTTTTACTGGCTCTGGCAAAACGAAATAGGAGCGCGTATGTGATATGTGTGGGACCGAGAATAATGCGTGTATGTGATATCGCATTCTATTCTCGGGACTTTTGGTGTCGGTCGGTTATAAATGATATAGCCGGGTTATCGAATCAAGTGTTGATTCGATAAGTCGAACAATGGATGTTAGTCGGTTATATGAGATATGACCGGATTATTAAGTGAAGTGTTTATTTAATAATTTAGTGTATAATTGTATATTAGATATACTAGTTTATATTAACTAACACTTGTTCACTTAAGGATTTCTCTCACATGAGCACAACTTTAATATATATGTGATATATATTAAAATGTGTTTTCTTTTTGTATCATGGTTGATGATACACTTGACATGGGTGTACAAGACATACACCATGCTATTTATTATGTTGGGTTTTAATATTTAATGTAATTACAAAATTAGTAGAGGATTAGATAAATGCATGAAGCTTGTGGAAGCTTGTGGATGCATTGACTAATTCCACTAACTTTGTTTTTACTATGGATATTTGTTAACCCAACCATAAGGATTAGCCATGGTGATGTCTCTACATGAGTTAGTATATGATGCTCACTCACCATGGTTAGCTTTCTCACTTGATGATTATCTCTTCTCATTTTATTTCTTCATCTTCTTTCTTGAGCTAAAAAGCTCTCTAGGGTTTGATCCAAAGTGAGAAACATTGTGAGAGAACAAATTCTAAAGTGAACCCACTTCTTATTTCTCCATCCTCTACTAGACTAGAACTTTAGTTTAGGGTGTTTGCTTCACTAATTCTCTAGTTAGTGAAGTAGTAGCTTGAGTTGGTATTCCCTCGTCGTAGATCATCTTCGGCCTCGAAGACTTCAAGCAAGGACACTTCCTTTGTCTCGTGAAGCCATGCAAGAGTCTGGGAGAACCACGATCGCAGCGAAGGGACTTCAACAAGGAGCTAATGAAGTGAAGGACCGATTTACAAAGGTTGTATTTCGTATTCACTTAGTCATAGATGCTATTTACTTGCATGTGAAACCCTAATTTTCTAGCAAAGATCTTGTTTAGGGTTGTTAGGCACGGCTAAAATCTTAATCGGGCATAGTTGATGCTTTCTTAATCCTTGTTAGAGTGCCTAGTAACCCTACAAAATTCATACAAAAATACCCTTCCAAAATTAACAGATGATATATTTTTATATTTTTTGTGATTTTTCAGATTTTTATGATTTTTTAATTTATATTAACCCAAAATTGCAAAAAGAAAATAACACGCCATCCCCGGCAACGGCGCCATTTGATTTGATCTCAAAACTATCTATAACCGCAATCAAGAACGGCGTCGCTTGGCAGCTAGCCGGTGAGTACGGGTCGGTCTACAGGGATGTTGTGAATTTCCTAATCGCTCTAACGAGTTAATTCCGATGGGTGCAGGATTGATTATTAAGTCTAAAAACTATATCTATCTATACTAAGATTATCTAGATCTAAATCTTGCTAGGGTTAGGTTTAGGAATGGTTTGGAAATGTAAATAAATCTCAACGCTTTCTATACCCAAATTAGGATCTAAGAGGAGTTATAGTAATTATTAATAAAGGGGATTAGATCCATTCGGGAAGGTGTTCCTTCCTCTAGGTTCTTGTCCTTCCTTTATCAATCCTTACCCTAACCTCCATGGAAAACACGCGCAACCGGGCCTTTATACTACGGTATCACCGCTACCTCGTGGGATAGGGTGCCGTAGGGAGCGGTATGTGCATGTATGCATAGAGTCCTATTAATTATATTTGATGGGCAAGAAAGGGATGAGAGATCTCATCTCTCAAAAGCCTTCCCCAAAGCTAACCCTAACAAGCGAGAAGACTACTCGCTCATTAGGGAATTGAAGAACATTTATCTAGGGCAAGAAATTAAATCGAAACTAGGGCAATTAAATAAATCTACTTACTTTACAGATGGCTCTCTCCAAAAATTTACACAGGGTTGTCAGATTTGAATAGATGATATGAAAAGAGGCATCGATGCTCTCCAAAAGAAATCTGAATTTTATTTAATGAAAGGAGGCATAGGGAGGCATGACCTAATACAATGATTTAGAGTTCCTATTTATAGAGGATAGGAAAACCTAGGTTTACAATTGACTCGCATGTCTGCATTTACCAAAATAACCCTAGGAAAACTACCAAGTGCTGCATCAAGATTATGGTAAAAATTTATTCTTGTCTGGGCTCTAGACAGCCGCGGATCCGCGGCCACAACAGGGGTTGGGCCGCGGTTCCGCGGCCCAATGATGGAATTGAAGTCTGGGCTTTTGGGTACTAGTTTCTGGATCTTTGGTCTTCTTAATTATTTGGTTCTTTTCTGAACTTGGCTTCTGATTCTTTTCCAGATTTTCCAGTGAATAATTATGGTGGACTTTAACCGTGGCTTCGCGATCTTGGACCTTGCATTGCCTTGTGCTTTGTAAACTTTATCTTTTATGTAGGCTTTATCAAGATCCTTCTGTTTGTTGGTTGTAGTTCCACTTTTGCATCGTCTTGTATCTTTTTCACTGTTTTAGATCCAAGAACCTGTAACCTGCAATATGTAGCAGACATGCGTCAAAAGCACCTGTTTATTTATAAAACGAATAAGAATGGGGAATATAATAATGCAATATTATGGTGTGAACAGTGGGTTACCCATAGTAACCTTCTCTTTTGGTATTGTATATTGAATCTAGGGTTTCTCCATCAGACCCTGTATAACGACTTAGAATGATATATGGTTGTATGTATATTATGTGACAGATGAGATCGTTTAGTATATTAAATGATACTTCCTTTACTTATGTCTGAGATTCTTATTGATGTTTTATAAAATTGTATATTTATTTTCGCTGTTGACATTGTTGATCCCAACTAGGGATTCAACCTAATTGAACACTTTATAACTGTTTTATTATTATTTCAATAGCATGTTACGGTTAAAAATCTAAATTTTCTAAAACTGCGATTGTTACTTAAAAACTAAATTTTTCCTAAAAAGTTCCGCAAAAAGGGTTTTTGATCTTGGTTTTTGGCTTACTCAGATTGTGTAAATATCTTTAGATATTATATAATCTAAGTGTCGGTCACATCCAAACTTAGGACGTGACATATACCCGGTATGCGATACTCTCAGACGAAGAGACTAGACTGTACGGAGATTGTCACAAATAGGCTCAGTAGGGATCCGGATGAGTTTGCTCATCGGCTTTCCTTTTCGACAAGTATCCGGGTAGCCGTTACGTACAGCTAGTGCCGCTGACATGCTTGTGGTTATGGATTTATCCAGTAACTCACTGACGGCGTACTGTCGAGTCTTTAGAGTCTCACACAGAGGGTTTACCTGATTCATGCGAAATGATGTAGTAGCCGTATTTGATACATGTAGGGTTCCGATCGAATGATTGTACTTGTTACACGGACTTTCGATCGGACGGTTGATAATACTAGCCAGCTCGGGATTGAGCCGGATTACTAAATTAGGTAATTATTTAATAATTTATATATATGTATTTCGATATGTTTATTCTAATATTATGTTCTTTGTGTTATTCAATCTCTTTGGGTATTCATATTTTGATACGAATACGGGTATGTATATACATTAGAGTGTAATCCGTAATTATACGGATCCATTATCTTTAAATGGAAAATGATGTGTAAAGGTAGTGAGGGGAGTATGGTGAGAACCATGCTTCAATAGTGTTGACAAATGAATTTTCAATTCATTTGTGCAAACTATTCAAGCATGGTTGGGTTTATATATTGGAAAAATAGTTTTACAAAACTATGGTTGAGTTTTTCTCTCTCATTAATAAAAATAAATTTCATTTCCGCCATTTGGTTTCACTCTCCTCACTAGCTTTCTTGAGGTCCTCCTCCTTCATCTTCAACCTGCTCTCTACAATCTCATCAATTGAGTATCAAGAGAAGATGTGAGATAGATACACACTTAGAACCTTTCAGTACATCCTAGACACTTTAGATTAGCAATCTAAAGTCTCTAGTTGCTCCACTAGACTCTTACTGTGGAGCTAGAGCTATGGAGTGCATCCCTCTGGTGGATCATCTTCGACGAAGGAAGACCGGCGATCAAGCTCAATCCAGGAGATCTCAAGGAGCTAGGAAAGGTGATCAAGCTCGTTCAAGGTGATCCTTAGTAGAAAACGAAGAGGATAGAAGACCGAAGGACACGGATCTTTTGGTGAGACGTTTCTATCATATTAGTTAGATCTCCACTTTGTTAGCTAGTTTAGGTTTATGGTAGATTCTAGAAAGGTTTTTTCTAGAGCCATTTTTGCAAACTCAAAAAAAATTATTCTGCAACGGCCACAGTAGATTATCAGGGCGCTAGGAAATCCCAACATGGTATCAGAGCCACCCCATGAACCCTTACCAGCTAGTTTAGACAAGTTTAAAATATCGATCGACGAAAATTTTCAAATCACAATTTCATTTGACATGCTTGCTGTCGATTTTAAAACTTGTTCAAAAATTATTTAGAGTACTTTAAAAATACATGCAGACGATTTTAGAAGGCCTGAAGAAATTTGGGCACATAAGCCTATCAGACAGCCGCGGAACCGCCGCATAACATGCATGTTGGTGGCGGTACCACGGTCGAAATGGGGCCGTTGTGCTCCAGATTTCTTCGAGAACTCTATTATATGGAAATGTGATATTTGGGATGTATGATTTTGGTCCAGATTTGTTTGAGTACTGGTTTGCACTTGGGGCCAATACTGAAAAGTTTTAGTCGATCGAAATTTTAAATAAGTGTTTATCAGTGCATGTGTTAGTCTCTGCGACCGTGAATATCATTGAGCGGTATAACCCGACTAATTTATTTGTGGTAGTCATGGTGGATTGCCTATGGTGCAATGGTAATAGTACAGTTCAGATTTATTTGTGTATTCGTTATTGCAGGGCGAGCGTCTTACATGTGGAAATCCGTTTCTGCCAGATTGTATATTATTTTTTTGGGGCACGACTGAGTTGAGGTCGATGTCACCATTGTACATATTTTTTTTCTGTACTAGGATTATCCCGCGGTGGAGTGCTCGAATAGCCGGGTTCTAGAGGGCAACGGGCCCGCATCTCATGGTGTTGAGACGGAGGGGGCCTTAGTCTAGAATTGGCGGGCAATTCGCCGCACTTGTAAGGGTATTGGTTTACCCACGAAGGGATGCTCAAGTTACCGCATTCCGTGAAGTGCTGGGTGGCCCATTCACTTTGTTGATTAGGGTTGCCCCACTTCTGGGATTAGCGGGTAACTTGTTGTGCTCGTAGGGGTCCAGGTTTTCATTACACGGGCTATCCACACGACCGGGAACGTCGGGTCGCATTTGCGGCTTAACTGAAACCCGAGACTCCAAGATTATCCACCATTCTGTGTTGCTTGTTGTTGTTCTGTGATGTTGCTTATATCATGCCTGGGACGAATATTATATATATATATATATATATAAATATATATATATATATTTCTATATACTAGTAGATGTTGTATATATTTTGCTCCCGCACTAGTCCAGCCCCCGCTCTACCGTTTGTTAAGTAACCCAACGGTGCATGATGGGGCCCCGTGGCGAATGCGGATGGTATATACATACATTGAATTTTCGTTCTTTTCTGGTGTGATAGGGATTAATTGATGGGACCACATTAATTTTGATTAATATAAGAAAAGAAACCTAAAAGATGTTGTTGGAACAAATTTTAAAAAACTATAGTCATATTCTTTTGCTTTGCATAGTGGTATTCGGGCAGGAATATCCAGTAACTCATTCGAGGAGGCATGAGCCTAGATCCCTTCGCGGGGAGTGACCTCTTGAGCAAAAGTTTTGTCATGACCCAAGATTTGGCACGTGACCAGCACTTAAACCACGAAACGTATACAGGCATTACTCAATTTAAGTAAGCCGAAACCCATAAATCTAAACCATCAAAAGCAGTAAGTGATGAAAGTATTGTTAAAATCATTTGGAAATATCAAGTAAAAATCCTTAAAGTTTAAATTATTTTCTTAAAAATGCCGGCAGCACCTCCTTTGTAAAAACTAGCCCCGAAACGGGTACAACATAAATCATAAGTAAAACATCATATGAAATAAATAAAACATCCCCAACGGGAGTAAATCACCCCTCAAAGGCGGAACAACCACCACAACATAATATACGACGCCGTAGCGATGGAATAGACAGTATAAGTGAAAAACAACATAATGAGGTAAAACTGCATAATAAAAGTCGGCTCACACGAGCACGACACCCAGAATCACAAAATAATATACAATATCGTCCTCACATCTCGTCTCTAAGTATACAATGAATATAAACAGTGTTGATATGGCCGGTAGTGGTTAGATGGAGAGTACTAGATACAATAAGGTGTACAATGAATATAAACGGATAACCGCAAAACCCACCTATAGCAAAACGACTCACAGCCAACTGTAGCGGTATCCGCTGCAAAAAGATACAATGATGTAGCCCTGCCGCAACTACTCTGAGGTTCAACCTGCAAAACACTGTGGCACAACGGGGGTGACTTGCTAACTCATGAATAGTAAATAACATCATACAGGTAATCACAGGTATGTACGCACTGCGATACTCTAACATATGCAATCTGATAACATCAATATGGAAATCTGGGTATGCAATAATCATGAGAGGTACTCTGTCAGGTACTACAAATACATGAAGCAATGCATATCAATGAATGTTGAGTATGGGATAAAACATGTCATCATCAATGAATCATCATCGTGGAAAAACCCGGTGTCCATCAAATACACCCCAAATCCCATTAACTCAGGCGCCGTCACTTTAACCGGCCCTCATATCCTGTGAATCTCATGGAACCTGACTGCCCAACATCGGCACTCGAAAACATCATGAAATACTCGTGTCCAGCATCGACACGCAAATCCACATATATCGGGCTCCGTCTGTCCGGATCGGCCCACGGGCTCCGTCAGTCCGGATCGGCCCATATCCATCTCTCGACTCCGGTCGGTATCCTCCGGATAACCGCCAGGTCCAACTAATCACCGCTAGGTAGTGCTCCCCTGTCAGGCTCACCGCCTAACTATACGAGTCTTCTTGCCGCGGGGTACCTTACCGGGTCTACCATGTGCCCGCAGACGGTGCCTACCGCTCCTCGAATCGGGTATACTCACACAAGCTCTCAGAACCGAGAAAACTCATAGTGGACGTACTGAAATATCATATCAAGAGAAACCGGGTTTTCAAAACAATGCATAATTTCTTGAAATAATACCACGGTTCTCAAATCCAGAAATCACATTAAATTCATATTTCTGTTAGTTGTATGTATGCCCTAGAGGCCAGTATTGTACAGATGATGTATATTATATTGGATGCTTGGACATATATAGAGATGACTTTCTTGCTCGATATGATAGTATGCTATCTGGTTGCTCTTTATCTTAACATGTATACTTGTTTCTTTATACTGTCTTATGGTTACATGTTGGTAAAGCCCTTAGGATGTGTACTTGACTACCTGGACTATGATGCGGATCATACTAGTGGGGACATGGTAGTCTATAAGTGCATCCTTCAAGGTCCCTAGTCGTGGGTGTATCGAGACGGGGCATCGATATACCAGTGTAGACTAGCGTATACGCTTCTCGACCTATTAGATAGGCGATGGATGATCCCATATCCATTGGTGTTTGACATCAGAGATGGTATACGGGTGCTCAGTGGAGACTGGATACACTGGACGGACTCGCCGAGAACTCCCAGTTGGTATTATAGCTCACGTCAGATGGCAGTTCTTTGGTGACACTTGTACAGGTTAGTCTGTAGACCCGAGATCGTCATAGAGTCTTGTGTGATTCCCACTGTACTTTGATTTCCACCTTACCACGTCCATGAGGGCATGCAAAATGGTGGATTTTAGGTACAGTCCCGAGTCATATGGAGGAAATGAGCGATAGGAGGGGTTTCGTCTCTCCCGGTATTGGGGGTTGATGTTGCACTGTGCTCGATTGGCCGTAACAGGGAAGTCCCTGGCCAGGGCTGTTTTAGAGATCTGCTGGTAAGTGTTACCAGTAGTTTCTCGACCCGTTATGGGACTCACATCGGCATGACTTATCGGTTATTGGGGTCTGACGTTTACCACCCCTAGACTTGATATGCGACATATCAGACGAAGAGACCGGACTGCACGGTAGTGTTGTCGGTTGGCTCGACGGGAGTTGTAGCAGGTTCGCTTGTTCTCTTCTGATCGTTCAATACCCGGGTGGCCGTTAAGTTTAGCTGACCGCTTACGGCTTGGGGGTGCTTGATGTGATCATCACCCACTGCCAGCGTATTAACGAGTCTTAGAGTCCCATAATGGAGTTTCCTGGTCCAGGCGAAACGTTGTGGTGCACGTATGCGATATGCGCTTGGACCCGATTAAAATGCGCGTATAGGATACCGTATATTGATCAGGCGGCTTTCTTTTGGTAGGGGTCGTATGTGATATGGCCGGATTTATAAATCAAGTGTTTATTTATCATTTAACCATTAGTTTCTCACTTGAAATCCTTTCTTGAGTTTGATGGATGTATGTATGCATGTATGCTTTCTTTATAGATTCATGCACATATGGATGTACATACACACATACATACATACATACATCCTTCATGTTTGTACATACATGAAGATGGTGGCAATATAAGACTCAAACCATGGTTTTATACATGTATTTTATTGCATTTGATTTAAAACAAAATTGAAAAACGAAAATGGTTATCATTGATTTGTTTCTACACTCTTCTTTTGACCTCACCATCCTCACCCACCTTTTAACCATGGGTAAACTTTCTTTTTATGTTTTAACTCAAATTCAATAATATATTCATTGTTTAACCA
Source organism: Agapanthus africanus (assembly GCA_030015575.1). Taxonomy (NCBI): domain Eukaryota; kingdom Viridiplantae; phylum Streptophyta; class Magnoliopsida; order Asparagales; family Amaryllidaceae; genus Agapanthus; species Agapanthus africanus. The sequence continues at coordinate 113,158,069 of JASDDO010000026.1, read as the reverse complement.
TGGTTTGAAATGAGAATAAGAAAATATATATACATATATTTTCATTTTTCTTTAACAAGAGTTATTCTTTTCACTCTTGTAAAAGAATAGCCATCATCTCATTCTTCCTCTCTCATTTGCTCTCTAGACTTTTGTAGTGAGCAATATACTCATCAAGTTAGGTTTTTGAAGTGAGAAAAGCCACCACAACATCGTTCTACACAAGTTTAGCCCACTTGTTTAGAGTGTTATCTTCATTTCTTATCTTGAAAAAGTGAAGTTGCAAGCTTAGACTAGGAGCTTCGGGTGGATCGTTGTGGACACTAGGAGACTTCAAGCGAACCCTCCTCCAACCCTCAAGTGGCCAAGGAGTCTAGTGTAGGGAGCTACAAAGGTTGTACTCTCAAAACCCTAGCATTTCTTTCATGTGATGAAGTGTTGTTTATGAAACCCTAATTTTTCTAGGATAGATCCTTTGTATGTTTACTTAGCACCCTAAAGATTCCATCTTTGGTACATGTGATGCTTCCAAACCCTTCATGAGGTGCTAGGCTAACCCAACATTGGTATTAGAGCCGACCTAGAACATTAGGCGACACTTTAACGAAGTAAAAACTCCGATCGAACCGAAATACGAGTTTCTCGGACGCTCTCTGGACATTTTTTAAAATCTGGTTATTTTCAGAATTAAAAATATGCAAAAAATTCAGCAGGTAAATGTAAGAATTACTGTGAAAAACGATGCCATGAACAGTTAATTCCACCGCGGAACCGCGGCAATAGCCTGCTTAGGCCGCGGTTTCGCGGCCGTTCTGATGCTTCATCATGTCGTTTTTGTACAGTAACTAATCTATCTGATTGTTTATTGTTTTGGAGTATTTTTAATCTGAATTTAGTACTGTAAATTCTGGAGATGGTTTTGGACTCGTCGATTCGATCGGAATTTTCATTTCGTTGCTTTTCAGGATAAATTAGAAAGTATTGAAGTGTTTGAACAAGTATCATTTGCTCATTTTTCACGGGGTTTAAATATTTTGGATTTATGTGCTAGTTTTATGGTGGACCCTCTAGAAGACAACAAACCTTAACTCGATTATGTGACCGTCTTGAACTGCCCTTTGAGCCTTAGGGTTTGGGGCAGTACGGCGTGCCACATGTGAGGCGTTGGCTTGACCCTTCTACGGTTGGACCGCTACTACTATGTCACACTCCGGGTTTTTGAACTCTGCTCAAGAGTTGAGCTTTAAGGAATCTTGGGTATTTGATCGTTCGTTCGAAAACTTTAATACTGTCTAATTATCTGGAATGAGATGCAACATGTGGAATTCTTAAAGTTGGACATGAAATACGAAGTATGTGATATTTCGCATTTACGATGTCTAAAGAAAATATGGATTCCAAATATTGCAGTTTTACACTTTTTTCTGTGACCGTAAGTGTAGTATGTCGATATCGCCGGTTTCATTGCTGTACATCAACGACAATTGGGGTACGCATACTTACTTACGTTGATGATATATGAGATATTATGTGTTGCTGAGATATGATGTGCAGGATTGTCGTGATTGAATAGCCAGGGTTTTTTATGTGAGATGAGAGTTTTATATTTTCATTCATGTAAATTCAAATGTAATGTAATATTCTTTTATTTGGGGCACTTCCAAGTTGAGGTTGATGCCACCAGTGTTGTATATTATTTACTTTTCTGCATTAGGATGGACCCAAGGAGGGGAGCACGGGTGACCGGGTTCTGGGGTTCAGTGAGAGGCCATCTCGAGGAGTCGAGACCGGGTCTCCTAAACTCTAGAATTGGTAGGGTCGCTTGTCGCTCTCGTAGGGGTCCAGGGTGTGGGCGTGGCTATTCATCGCGACTGTGGAATCCGTATTTTCTATTGTTGGCTAAATACTAAATACGGACGTCCTAGTATATCCCACATTATATCTATGTTTCTGCTGCAATATCTGTGATGTGATCATGTGATGTGCTGTGATAGATACAGTATATTGTATATATGATATATTATATAGACGTTACTTATGTTTCGCACCCGCACTAGCCCTGCCCTGCTCTGTTGTTAGTTACCTAACCTAACGGTGCACGAGGGGACATCGAGGCGAATGCGGATGGCATAAGTGTACATCGTATTTACCTGTGATGTTTAGGTGACTTAAATGATGGGACTTCATTAATGTGATTAATGAAAGAAAAGAAACCTAAAAGATGTTGTAGAATCAAATTTTCAAATAAAAAGGGTAGCTACAGTTTTGCTTTGCATAGCGGTATATATGATATACCCACCACCTTATTCGATGGGGAAAGAGCCGAGATCCCTTCACCGGGAGTGACCTCTTTAGCAAAACTGGCAGATGCTACAACACTCGGTTTGACTTTTGATTGCTTTTGGAGTTTTGCTTTGCACAGTGATATATATGATATATCCCGCACCTTATTCGATGAGGAAAGAGCCGAGATCCCTTCACCGGGAGTGACCTCTTTAGCAAAACTAATGAAAGCCTCAAAATCACTCCATTTCAAAATTCACTCGATTCTACAACGATATCAAGTTCATTACGGAATAGGTTTTTAGAAAAACCTGTCGTAGCCCTCCGTCATTTCAGATAAATCCTACTTAGTATTCGTGCTACGTTTGTTGACCTCCGTCAAGGCGTAGTGTGCGGTAGCTAACTAGTATTTATCTGCTTATGCATGTGATGCAGATTGGATTAGGGTAGTCGTACGACCTTGTTGACCTCCGTCAAGGGTCGTACGGGTGGGTTTGATTCAATCAAGAAATGACGGGTTGAACTTGACTTGCACCCTTGGTTTGTTGACCTCCGTCAAGATCATAGGATGCTTGGGGCAAAACATTATCGGGAATTTCAAGTGTTGAAATTTACAATGAGATTGCATACCTTCTTTGAGATAGTTGGATCCCGATACCCACTGCGAGTAATTGTTACTCCTGGGAGAGTTTTACACAGGACAATTGGCAGATCAAGTAGGTGTCTAGAAAGGTGTCAACGGGATTACGCCTCTGGGAAAACGAGATTTACTTTAATTAGGTCCGTGCGAAAGCACGGGGAACCTCCCTCAAAGTACCGACACTGGCCTGGCTGAAAGATCGGCGAAGTTGTAGGGTGTAATTAATCCCGGCTAGTCTTTCCTTTTAGGGTTTGAAGGAAGATTTGATAAAAACAGTGGGAGCCATCCTGATTAGATAAGATAATAACCAATCTGATCTTGCAAGAGCATACGCTAAAGTGTTTTCTTCTCTCTCTCTCCAGGTAGCGACCACGTCATGCCTTAATCAAGATAATAATATTGATGTATTGACCAAACCCGCAAGTTATACTGTGCTGGGGAACGTTGGTTCCGTTCTTTCTTATAAAAGTTATAGGAATGAACAGGACATAAGGGAATACCAGGATTCCCATGCCACCCGAATGAAGAAAGTACATGATGATACATTTTCTTCGGGTGTATTCGTTACAGAGAACTGTTTCTCCATTTGCCCTACGTCCTGAGTATTAGATACCGGGTCAGGATCCCATATATGTAATCAGTTACATGGGCTTAGCAAAGGTAGAGAACTTGGAGAAGGTGATAAAGACATAAGAGTTGGAAATGGTGCAATTGTTGCAGCTAAGACCGTCGGGGAATATCACCTTGTATTGCCAACTGGTAATATATTGGTTCTGAACTAATGCTATTACATGCCGAACCTGATATGCAATATTATATCGGTTTCTTTACTGGGTAAAAAGGGATATACTTTTGCATTACAGGATAATGTTATGAACATTTTCCGTAACCAAAATTTGGTTGGATCAGGCACGTTGTGCAATGGCATTTATGTTCTAAATCAATCAACAATTCTGAGTATAACAAACACACACAAGAGGAAGAGTTCAGAACTGAACGATCCTTCTTATGGCATTGTAGACTGGGTCACATCAATGCGACAAGACTAGCTAAGTTACATAAAGATGGATATTTGAATCGGTTTGAATTTTCATCTTATGACACTTGCCAGTCATGTCTCAAAGGCAAGATGACCAAAACTCCGTTTACGGGACACGAAGAAAGAGTTACTGAACTCTTAGGACTGATACATAGTGATGTATGCGGTCCTATGTCTACACATGCCAAGGATGGTTCTTCGTACTTCATTACATTCACTGATGATCTCTCTAGGTTCGGGTATGTGTTCCTGATGAAACACAAATCAGAAGCTTTTGAGAAATTTAGAGAATATAAACATGAAGTCGAGAACCAAACCGGAAAAAGTATTAAAATCTTACGATCTGATTGAGGAGGTGAATACTTGAGCATTGAATTCCTGGGCTTCCTAAAAGAGAATGGGATTCTCTCTCAGCTGACTCCTCCATATATACCACAGCACAACGGTGTATCAGAACGGAGGAACCGCACCGTATTGGATATGGTGCGCTCTATGATGAGTGTAGCTGAGTTACCTATTTCCTTCTGGGGATATGCACTGGAAACAGCAGCATACCTACTGAATAGAGTTCCTACCAAATCTGTGCCTATCACCCCATATGAGATATGGGAAGGGAAGAGACTATATCTTAATTTTATTAAGATATGGGGTTGCCCGGCCTATGTCAAAAGACAAAAACCGGACAAACTCGAGGCAAGGTCTGTTTTGTGTAAGTTTATTGGATATCCCAAGCATTCGCGAGGTTATATCTTCTACCACAGTGAGGAACAATGGGTGTTTGTTGCTCAACATGCCACCTTTTTAGAAAAGGAATTTCTTGCAAAAGAGATTAGTGGCCCTGAGGTAGCACTGGAAGAAGTTCCAGCTATACAAATCACAACAGAAGATTTGGTTGAACCATAGGATTCGGTAGTTCCCGATGAACCCCAGTCACTCCGCCGATCTAGTAGGGTTCCTCGCCCACCTAAGAGATACTATGGTTTTCTCATGGATGGTGGGAGCGAGGATTGCATCATGGAGGATGATGACCCAACTAGCTTCGAGCAGGCCATCACGAGTGGGGACTCAGTGAAATGGCTGGATGCTATGCATTCCGAGATAGAATCCATGTACACCAACAAAGTATGGACTTTGGAAGATGCTCCTGAAGGGGTAAAACCCATTGGGAGCAAGTGGATCTTCAAGAAAAAACTTGGTGTAGATGGGAAAGTGGAGACTTTCAAAGCTAGACTTGTTGCAAAGGGTTTTCGTCAAAGACCAGGTGTGGACTATGACGTAACCTTTTCTCCAGTGGCTATGCTTAAATCCATCCGGATCATGCTTGCCATCGCTGCATATCATGATTACGAAATCTGCCAAATGGATGTTAAGACCGCCTTTCTAAACAGTGATTTAGAAGAGTGCGTGTATATGACTCACCCAGAGGGCTTCGTAGATAGTGGGAGCAGCAGGAAGGTGTGCAAGCTGCTTAAATCCATTTATGGATTAAAGCAAGCATCGCGGAGTTGGAACATCTGCTTTGACGTCGTTATCAAAGAGTTTGATTTCGTCAAAAACGTAGATGAACCTTGTATTTACAAGAAGGTAGCAGGGAGTAAGGTTGTCTTCCTCGTATTGTACGTAGACGACATACTCCTGATAGGAAATGACATTCCTATGCTGCAATCGGTTAAGCTCTTCTTATCACAAAGATTCTCAATGAAAGATCTAGGTGATGCCTCCTGCATATTGGGAATCAGAATCTATAGAGATAGATCTAAAACGATATTGGGATTGTCCCAGTCCAGGTACATTGACACCATACTAAAGCGGTTTAGTATGGAAGAATCCAAGCGTGGGAATTTACCCATGATCTCTGGAGTCACTCTTTCCAAAAAGATGTCTCCCAAGACTGATTTGGAGAGAGCTCGCATGCAAGGGATACCCTATGCTTCGGCTGTAGGCTCTATCATGTACGCGATGTTATGTACCAGACCCGATGTAGCATACTCACTAAGTATAGTGAGTAGGTATCAAGCTGATCCTGGAGAGAGTCACTGGACAGCTGTGAAGAGCATTCTCAAGTACTTACGAAGGACTAAGGAGATGCTCTTGGTGCATGGTAACGGAGAACTCCAAGTGGAGTCCTTTACCGATTCAAGCTTCCAGAGTGATAAGGACGACTCTATATCGCAGTCGGGATTTGTCTTTACCCTTTACGGACGGGCGGTTAGCTGGAAGAGTTCCAAGCAGGAAACCGTGGCAGACTCGACAATGGAGGCTGAATACATCGCTGCCAACGATGCTGCGAAAGAGGCTGTCTGGATCAAGAAGTTCATTACTGAACTTGGAGTGGTTCTATCCATTGAGAATCCAATATCTTTGTATTGCGATAATAATGGAGCGGTGGCTTTGGCCAAGGAACCCAGGTCCCATCAGCGATCTAGGCATATTCTGAGGCGGTATCACCTGATCCGGGAGATAGTTGATCGCCGGGAGATCGAGGTCAGGAGGGTTGACACGAAGAATAACACAGCGGATCCACTCACGAAGGCCATTCCCCAGATACAGTTTGAGAGACTCTTCGGGATGCTCGGTATGCGATACTACAGCAGCTGGCCCTAGTGCAAGTGGGAGATTGTTAGTTGTATGTATGCCCTAGAGGCCAGTATTGTACAGATGATGCATATTATATTGGATGCTTGGACATATATAGAGATGACTTTCTTGCTCGATATGATAGTATGCTATCTGGTTGCTTTTTATCTTAACATGTATACTTGTCTCTTTATACAGTCTTATAGTTACATGTTGGTAAAGCCATTAGGATGTGTACTTGATTACCTGGACTATGATGCGGATCATACTAGTGGGAACATGGTAGTCCATAAATGCATCCTTCAAGGTCCCTAGTCGTGGGTGTATGGACACGGGGCATCGATATACCAGTGTAGACTAGCGTATACGCTTCTTGACCCATGAGATGGGCGATGGATGATCCCATATCCATTGGTGTTTGACATCAGAGATGGTATACGGGTGCTCAGTGGAGACTGGGTACACTGGACGGACTCACCGAGAACTCTCAGTTGGTATTATACCTCACGTCAGATGGCAGTTCTCTGGTGACACTTGTACAGGTTAGTGTGTAGACCCGAGATCGTCATAGAGTCTTGTGTGATTCCCACTGTACTTTGATTTCCACCTTACCACGTCCATGAGGGCGTGCAAAACGGTGGATTTTGGGTACAGACCCGAGTCACATGGAGGCAATGAGCGATAGGAGGGGTTTCGTCTCTCCCGGTATTGGGGGTTGATGTTGCACTGTGCTCGATTGGCCGTAACAGGGAAGTCCCTGGCCAGGGCTGTTTTAGATCTGCTGGTAAGTGTTACCAGTAGTTTCTCGACCCGTTATGGGCCTCACATCGGCACGACTTATCGGTTATTGGGGTTTGACGTTTACCACCCATAGACTTGATATGCGACATATCAGACGAAGAGACCGGACTGCACGGTAGTGGTGCCGGTTGGCTCGACGGGAGTTGTAGCAGGTTCGCTTGTTCTCTTCTGATCATTCAATACCCGGGTGGCCGTTACGTTTAGCTGACCGCTTGCTGCTTGGGGGTGCTTGATGTGATCATCACCCACTGCCGGCGTATTGACGAGTCTTAGAGTCCCACAATAGAGTTTCCTGGTCCAGGCGAAACGTTGTGGTGCGCGTATGCGATATGCGCTTGGACCCGATTAAAATGCGCGTATAGGATACCGTATATTGATCGGGCGGCTTGCTTTTGGTAAGGGTCGTATGTGATATGGCCGGATTGATAAATCAAGTGTTGATTTGTCATTTAACCATTAGTTTCTCACTTGAAATCCTTTCTTGTGTTTGATTGATGTATGCATGCATGTATGCTTTCTTTATAGATTCATGCACATATGGATGTACATACACACATACATACATACATACATCCTTCATGTTTGTACATACATGAAAATGGTGGCAATATAAGACTCACACCATGGTTTTATATATGGATTTTATTGCATTTGATTTAAAACAAAATTGAAAAAGGAAAATGGTTATCATTGATTTGTTTCTACACTCTTCTTTTGACCTAACCATCCTCACCCACCTTTTAACCTTGGATAAACTTTCTTTTTGTGTTTTAACTCAAATTCAATAATATATTCATTGTTTAACCATGGTTTGAGATGAGAATAAGAAAATATATATACATATACTTTCATTTTTCTTTAACAAGAGTTATTCTTTTCACTCTTGTAAAAGAATAGCCATCATCTTCTTCTTCCTCTCTCATTTGCTCTATAGACTTTTGTAGTGAGCAATATACTCATCAAGTTAGGTTTTTGAAGTGAGAAAAGCCACCACAACATTATTCTACACAAGTTTAGCCTACTTGTTTAGAGTGTTATCTTCATTTCTTATCTTGAAAAAGTGAAGTTGCAAGCTTGGACTAGGAGCTTTGGGTGGATCGTCGTGGACACTAAGAGACTTCAAGCGAACCCTCCTCCAACCCTCAAGTGGCCAAGGAGTCTAGCGTAGGGAGCTACAAAGGTTGTACTCTCAAAACCCTAGCATTTCTTTCATGTGATGAAGTGTTGTTTTATGAAACCCTAATTTTTCAAGGATAGATCCTTTGTATGTTTACTTAGCACCCTAAAGATTCCATCTTTGGTACATGTGATGCTTCCAAACCCTTCATGAGGTGCTAAGCTAACCCAACAATTTCTGTGTGTAAATCCATGCAATATGATATATGCAACAAAAAACCGTAATATGAGCATATCAAAGGAAAACCGCTCTTTTAAATGAATCCAGTTTTAAAAATATATATCATGTGGTTCCCAATTCTCCAAAATCAAATCCAATATCATCTAAGGATGCACATGTAACTATAGCAAGTATGGGTGTGCGCAAGTATGTATGTAATTCATATGCGCAAAAGAACATGCATCATGTCTAATCATCTCTAATAAGGTAAGCTAAACAATGTATTATTCATGGAAATTCTATAGTGTGAGTGTCATGGCAATTACTAATTGTATGTATGTGGCATACAGTTTAGTACTCATGCAACATGAACCGTTAGTAACATTGGTTTGTCTCACTAATACTATGTCCCTATGCAACAGGAAATGGGGTATGCAACAGTGATACACATGCACAATCAATATATATGAATATAATCATGCGGCTACAATATCCTATCCAACCTTGACGCATAACGCCATACGGGCGATTTCCCAGTAGATGTTAAATCTACTCACAGGTGATCTCGAGCTAAGTATATCCAACCACCTGCTTCCCTTTCTTCGCAGCATCCGAAGTCCCCGCCTGCGATCCTATTAACACATAACACATAGCAAGGAAAAACTTAGAAATCGACCAATAATACGCACAAGCTACGCTTAGACCGATGTGCCGACTCTAACAACTCACAAGTGTTCGCTCAGTGGCTAACGTGTGTGTGTGGTGACACTACTAAAAATAGTCCCAAGTTCCCAAATCCCGCGAAGCGCAGAAACTGAGTCGGGCACCGTGTCGAATATTGTAACGCGCATAATCGAAATACTAAAAACTAGCTAATCGATCCTAGATTTTACATACGGTCAAAACATCAAAATCCAACAATACCAAACACCTTTAAAACACTGCAAACAACTACCGTGAAAACTACAACCACCCAGGTCCTTGTATGGCCGAGCTCGCCGGACCTGGCCTTAATGTCTCTGGCCAAACAGTGTCGTGTGGGGTCAGGGTCTTATGTGTGCACTCAGGGTCTCTTGCACTACACTACTACACTGCTTGATTTCACCAAAAAGTCTCGGGGTCACAGCAGGTTACAGTGACACATATACGACACTAAAATATGATATCGGGCACAGAACTAAATCTTTAACATTCTAAATTGAAATTAATAAGCAACACAACAATTTAACAACCTAATTAACATATTAGAGGTTATATCAATCAACACTTGCTCCAAAATCCTATCTTTCCTTGCTCCATGTGATCCTAGTGGCTTGGATTGGCTTTGTGAAGGGTTTTGGCGGGGTTAAGTAGAGATTTTATTTGAGTTTGTGAGGATTTGTATAGGTTTCAGTTGAGGGGTGAGTGAAGAGATAAGGTGGAGAAAATGAAGAAGAGAAAAATGAGAGTTGTTAATGAGAGAGTGAGGGAGTGCATGAGAGTGTATGTGTGAGTGAGGGTGAGGGAAATGAGGGGTGAGTTTAGAGAGCCATGATCCTCTCTTTCTTCATTAAATGCATGGCATGCTTGCCATGCCTCATGACGCCCCTCTCTCTCTCTTCTCAATTCAACCCAAATGAAAAACCATTTATTTTTAAAATGTGAAAACTAATTTATTTAATTAACAACATAATACACCTAATGGAATGGGTTAATACATGTAACATTTCAGAAAATATAAAATATTATTTTTGAAATTTAATATTAAAATAATATATTTCCCGAAAACTGCCCGGTTTGCGAAATTGGGGTTTTCGAAAAATAGTATAAATATATACCAATAATTATGAAATAATTGGAAATAAAAATGATTTATTCATTTAAAAATTTATTTAAAGGAGTTGGCATTTTTAGAATTATTTATATGCAGTTTGGAAAAAAACCCGATTAGTGCACTGCTAATCGCCATTAAACCAAATCCGTGTTTCTACACTTTTCATGGTTAGTGCACCAAGAAATGTTTCATTTGGTTACATGTTCATTGTGTTGTTTTATGTGATGGTTTTATTGTGGGGAGAAAGAAAAGAAAGGAAAAAGGTGTCATGATGACTTGAGAAGAGAGAGAGGGGGACACCATGATGAGAGTGAGCATGCTAAGAGAGAGAATGAGAGTGAAAAAGAAAGAGAGAGGGAGAGTGCTGCCCCATATCCATTCCCCCACCATTTCTTTCATCTCCTTCTTTTTCCTCAAGCCCCTCATTCTACCCTCATGACCCATCTTCAAAATCTCATCAAAACCTCATACCCCCTTCACAAAAGATGATCACCTCCATACCCTCATCGCAATGAACCAAGCAAAGTGGGATTTTGACAACATTGGGACTTCTATGGTTTTGCTTGGGTGTAACCATGAGGTATATCTCTTTTTATTTAGGGTAGTTTTGAGTTCCTAGCATTTTGTTTAAGTTTAGAAGCCGTTTAGTGATGGATTTGTGAACTTTGAAATTCATAGAAGTGGATTAGGGGATTCTTGTGTAGTGAGGATGCAATTGAGGTGTAATTGGTGACCTTAAACCCCCCTATGATGTTAGAAATCCAGACCAATTCGAAACAAACCTAAAATACAAAAAACTGGAATTGTTCATGTCGGTTTGTGAGTATATAGGGTGTGCAGGGAAATCTGGGATGACCTGGGATAATTATGAGATCACCAAACAACTCCAGAGACCTAATTATGACACTAGGAGACCCACCTGACGAGAAGAGACCCTAACTCTATAGGATGGCCGAGCAGGCCGGATTCCAAGGGGAAGTGGCCGGCCACATGTAGGAGTCTGGGGTCCTAGGTTCTTCTGTTGGTCATTTACACAATGTACATCACCCTAGTATTGTTTGGGAACCTTCTTTTCACTCGTATCAAAATCTGGGAAGGGTTTTCCTATGTTGATGTTTTCGTATTTCGGTATTTTGAATGCTTGATTCTGGTTATTGGTTTTGAAATTGGTTGTTGGGCGTTTGTACGTCAACAACGAGGGTAAGTTGATTGATTTTGTACGCATAAGCTATAGGTTCTAACCTATGAGCAATGCACGTTCTGTATTAGATTTTAGAACTTGATTTTAATTGTAGGGTTCCTAGGCACACTATAGAGGTCTCACAAGGCATCGATCATGCCAATTCAAAATTTTATGGGTGCCGAGAAACCCTAATACGGATCGTCGGCTAGATTTCTAGGCGAAAAGATAAACTAGTTAACTACTTAACTAAAAGTTAGATGCTACAACCTTTGTAGATCTGGTTCTCCACTTCCTTAGCTCCACGTGGGTGTCCTCTCGCTGTCCATAATGAATCCCGAACTCAATCGTCGGCTTCATCGGAGAAACGGGAGAGCTAGGTCGTCGGCTTCGTGTCAAAGACGATCTACGTCGAGGCATCACAAGTTCAAGCTCCGACTTCACAAAGTTGTGAAACTTGTGAAGAAAACACCCAAAACAACTTGGCAAGAGGTAGAGGGTGAAGAAATAGGAGGTGGGTTCACTTTAGAATTGGATTTCACTCACTTTTGCTCAAGTTGGCATTGATGGCATCTAGTTTTCTCTCTTAAAGAAGAAGGAGAAGATGAAGCTAGAATATGATAAGTGTTGAGATAAAATAAAAATAAATCCATACTTATCATAATGTGAACCATAGTTAAGTGTAGAGAATTAAATAAGGTTAGAATAATGGTTAGGGTTTAGAGTGAAGACAAAATGGTCACAAAGTCAAAGCTTCATGAAGCTTCAACAATGTTCAAGAATGAAAGCAACCATTTTGTATTCTTATCCCATTCTTTTTCAAAAATGAATAAATAAAAAGAATGGATAAATAAAAACCCTAATCACTTTCTTAACCTAAGTTTAATTCTATACACTTAACCAAATGAGCATGCATCATCAAACATGATACAAACATGTGCACAAAAGTATATCACATATACAACTTGCACATCAAGTGAGAAAATCCGTATAAAGTGAACCAATACTATGTTAGTTATATGTATGCCCTAGAGGCCATTATTATACATAGGATGTATATTGTAGTGGATGCTGGGACATATATAGGGAGGACTTTCTTGCTCGACATGATAGTATGCTATCTGGTTGATCTTTACCTTAACGTGTACACTGATTGTCTCTCTGTTACATGTTGGTAAAGCCCTTAGGATCTGTACTTGACTACCTGGACTATGATGCGGATCATACTAGTGGGGACAGATAGTCTATAAGTACATCCTTCAAAGTCCCTATTCGTGGGTGTATCCAGACGGGGCATCGATATACCAGAGTAGACTAGCGTATACCATCTCGACCCATACAGATTGGCGATGGATGATCCCATATCCATTGGTGTTTGACATCAGAGATGATATACGGGTGCTCAGTAGAGATGGGGTACACTGGACGGACTCGCCGAGAACTCCCAGATGGTAATATACCTTACGTCAGATGGCAGTTCTCTGGTGACACTGCTACAGAGTAGTCTGTTGACCCGAGATCGTCATAGAGTCTTGTGTGGTTCCCACTGTGCTTTGATTTCCATCTTACCACGTCCAAGAGGGCATGCAAAACGGTGGTTTTTGGGTACAGTCCCGAGTCACATGGAGGCAATGAGCGATAGGAGGGGATTCGTCTCTCCCGGTATAGGGAATTGATGTTGCACTGTGTTCGATTGGCTATAACAGGAAGTCCCTGGCCAGGGCTGCTCAGAGAATTGCTGGTAAGTGTTACCAGTAGTTTCTCGACCCGTTATGAGCCTCATATCGACACGACTTATCGAGCTATTGGGGTCTGACGTTTACCACCCCTAGGCGAGATATGCGACATATCAGACGATCAGACCGGACTGTACGGTAGTGTTACTGGTTGGATTCACTGGAGTGTGAGCGGGCTTGCTCGTCGATCTTCAGATCGCTCAATACCCGGGTGGCCGTTACGTTTAGCAGACCGCTTGCGGCTTGTGGGTGTTTGATATGATCATCATCTGCTGCCGGCGTATTGACGAGTGTTTAGAGTCCTACACAGAGGTTTCCTGGCTCAAGCGAAACGAAATAGGAGCGCATATGGGATATGTGTGGGACCGAGAATAATGCGTGTATGTGATACCGTATTTCATTCTCACGATCAATGTGTCGGATGGTTGTATGCGATATAACCTAGTTATCGATTCAAGCGTTGAATCGATAAGCCGATACATTGAATACTAGTCGGTTGTGTGCGACATGACCGGATCATTGAATCAAGTGTTGATTTAATGATTTAATGCATAATTATATATTTGATATATTACTTTGCATTAACTAGTATTGGTTCACTTTAAATGGATTTTCTCACTTGGATTGTGCACATTGTATATGTGATATACATTTGTACATTTGATTGTATCATGTTTGATGATACATGATAGTTTGGTGTATGGATTAAACCATGGTTGGTCAATGGTTAGGATTTCTTTTGCTTCATTTATTCATTTATTTATCCATTTTGTTTATTTTAGCAAAAGAAAATAATGAAGAGATAATGGTGGCTTTCTTTGTTTGTTTATGAACCTTCATGAAGGTTTGACCTAAGTGACCATTTTTGTCTTCATGTCTTAACCCAACCATTCACTAACCCTTGTTAATTCTCTACACCTAACTATGGTTTGATTATGATAAGGATGATTATTCTTTTCTATTCTTGAATTCTTATCATAACTTATCATCTTCTTCCTCTTCTTCTTCTTCATGAAGAAACCTTACTTCATCAATGGTGGATTGATGAAACAAGTGAGAAATCAAATTCTAAAGTCTACCCACTTCCTATTTCTTCATCCTCTACCTCTTGCCAAGTAGTAGAGTGTGTTCTCTTCACAATTTTTTGGACTTGGTGAAGTTGGAGCTTGATCTAGCGATGCCTCGACGTAGATCATCTACGGCATGGACATCGACGACCTAGCTTGCCCATTCTCCGACGAAGCCGACGCTAGAGCCCGGGAACTCATTTGGACAGCGAGGGGACTTCGTTGCGGAGCCATGGAGGTGGAGCACCGGATCTACAAAGGTTGTATTTCCGTATTCTTTATAGTTAAGTTATTAACTAGTTTTAGTTTCGCCTAGAAATCTAGCCAACGGTCCGTTCTAGGGTTTCTCGGCACCGTTTAAATTTGAAATTGGCATGGTTGATGCCTTGTGAGACCTCATTAGGGTGTCTAGGAACCCTACAGTGGTATCAGAGCCTAGCTAGAGCCTTAGGCGAAGTCTAGACGCAATTTGAAGTCCGATCGACCCGAAACCACAACTCAAAAATTGCTCTCTGTCCTTTTTTCAAAAACGTGGATTTTTCAAGATTAAAAATTGCTAAAAAATTCAGCACGGAAATCTAAGAATTACAATGTAAAAATTATTTAATGAACAGTAAATTTCGCGGCGGAACCGCGGGAGAAGCATGGCTTCTGCGGCGGTTCCGCGGTCCCTTGATGACGTCAGCCCTGTTCGTTTGCACAGTAATTCCTAGTTCACAGTACTGAGTTTTATGGGAATTTTTAATTTTTTTTCCAGAGTTGAATTTTCTGGGTTGTTTTGGGGATTCGGTGTTTCGATCGGAGTATCAGATTTTGTCTATGTGGCTTTCCGGATAAATTTTAGAATATGTTAAAAAGTTCGACCGGATATAAATACCCAATTTTTCCCCTGTCGGGAAGTTTCCAAGTGTTGGATTTTTCCGTAGTTTAACGACGTTCTAAGTAGTGCAAGTAACGCGATGGTCCCTCTAGAAGACAACAAACCTTAACTCGATTATGTGACCGTCTTGAACTGCCTTTTGAACCTTAGGGTTTGGGGCAGTACGGCGTGCCACATGTGAGGCGTTGGCTTGACCCTTCTATGGCTGGACCGTTGGTACTGAGGCACGAACTGAATGTTGTTAGACTTATTTCATGTGTTGATCTGTATCGGGAAAACTTGGGTGTTCGATTGTTCGATCGGAAAGTTTGACATTTTCTATTTATCCGGAATGGGATACAATAATTGGAATTCATAATAAGTTATGAGATAACTGAATGAATGTTATAAACATAGCAGTTTAGTCTCACTTGATCGGTTGCCACGGAATTTTGATGAGATCAAAAGTCCGTCGCAATCACGTAGCGTACGCGGATACTCGCCGGGTAAACTTAATAGACAGCCTCACTCCATAGCCCCGACCAAGTGACTTTAGGAGAACCCCGTCGCCGAAAGCATCCGTCCGGGTGCTCGCGGTAGCGGTGTTCCGCCTTGGTGCACTTCGTCGACGGTATCGGGGGTGCAGCCGTCTACTGAAGTTTGCGACGAGCATTCGATCAGGATGTCGGGAATCTTGTTGAATTACCCGACTTGATATTGAAAAGTGTTTTCGATAATGAGACTAAAATGCGGGGTTTATAATTGTTAGGCATGCGATGTCTAAGAAATTCATTTGGTCAGGCATGCGATGTCTGAGGAGGTTGCGGATTCCAACTGTTGTAGTTTTACACTTTCTTTTCTGTGACCGTAAGTGTAATATGTGATATCGCCGGTTTCGTTGCTATATGTCAACGACAATTGGGATGCGCATATTTACTTACGTTGATGACATGTGATGTTATGTGTTGCTCGATATGTTATATTGGATCGTCGTGTTTGAATAGCCGGGGGTTTTTTTTTGTGAGATGAGTGTTTTTTTATTTTCATTCATGTAAAAACTTGTATGTAATATTCTTTTATTGGGGCACTTCCAGGTTGCGGAAGATGTCACCGTTTGTATATTATTTACTTTTCCGCACTAAGATAGACCCAAGGAGGGGAGCACAAGTAACCGGGTTCTGGAGTCCAGTGGGAGACCAACTCGAGGAGTCGAGTCCGGGTCTCCTAACTCTAGAATTGGTAGAGTTGCTTGCCGCTCTCGTAGGGGTCTAGGGGTGTGGGTTTGGCTATTCATCACGACCGTGGAATCCGTGTTTTATACTGGCTCGTATTGAAAACACGGACGTCCTAGTATATCCAATATTTCATATGATTCTTCTGCTGCGATATCTGTGATGTGATCATGTGATGTTCTGTGATAGATACAGTATATAGTATATATGATATATTATATAGACGTTACTTATGTTTTACACCCGCGCTAGCCCTACCCCGCTCTGCCGTTACTTACCTAACCTAACGGTGCACGAGGGGACATCGAGGCGATGTAAGTGCACGGCGGCGCCCCGGTCGTCAATCCGACGGCCAAATGCGGAAACGGTGATAAACTTTAATTTTGCGAACTTTGCAAACCGGCACCACCGCGCACTAAACCCCGGATCGGGCTATTAAACTTGTCCTAGCTAACTAACAAGATAGGGAAGAGATATACCGAGTGATCTGAGTCCTCCGGTCTTCTCGTCATCGTCCCGATCTTCTGCGGAAACTCCGGTCGTCGCCTCCTCGCCGGAAAGGCACCACATCGCCTGTATCTTTTACGGGCTCCCACCTCAATGCCGAGGCAACTCGGGCATGAAGCTGGCAAGTCGACATGCCCAAGATGTGCTATAGAATGTAGTGTAGAGTGCATGTCTCACTTTGGGGTATTGGTTGCCTTTTGAAGATGGAGGAATGAAGGTATGAAAAATGGTGCTTTCATTTTTCCTTGTATCAAAAATGAGATGAATGAAATTTTGCCACACCACCAAAATCAAAGCTCTCATTTTCTCTCCTCTCAATATTGTGGCCGGCCATTATCTTGTGGAAAATGGTGGAGGGGGAGAATACAAAAGCAAGAGGGAGGTGATGGTAGGATAAAGGGAATGGTGACCACATCCAAAACATCAACCATACTTCACTTTAATTCACACCTTAACCTCATTAATGCAAAAGTATGGATGAAAGATTCTAATCCTATCATAATGAAGACAAGTGCAAGAAACCCCCTCCTCAAAAGTTATTTGCACAATTGCAAATAACCCCCTCCATCGGAAAAGTCCGGCCGGGAAAGAACAAAGGAAAACCGGCCGGAACGGAATGCAAACTGGCAACTCCAGAAAACCGGTCCCGTAATAAATTACAGGAAAACCCCGATACTGTGCATACACACCCGCATCTGTATTCCGACCGGATACAAATGCAATGAGACAAAATCTACACTGTACTAAACTAGTATCCGGCTTAAACCAAAGCCGGCTAGTAATGTTCGTCCGATCCTGATCCGTGCAATACCGTATGTATCAGATCGAACCCTGCCATATATCTATACGGCCTCTAGTACAAACCGTCCGATCCTGATCCGTGCAATACCGCATGTATCTGATCGGACCCTGCCATATCTCCATACGGCCTCTACAGCGTTTCGCCCGAAAGCTTGAGTAACTGAAAGTGTGGTGGACTCTAAAGACTCGTCAATACTATGGCTGTGGATTTAACCACTAGCACGTCAGAGGCATAAGCCAATACGTAACGGGCTACCAGCTATTGACTAAAAGGGACGTCGATGAGCGAACTCATCCTGACACCCTACTGAGCCTGTCAGTGACAATATTCGTACAGTCCGGTCCGTTCGTCTATGAGCATCGCATGTCGGGCCTAGGGGGTGGGTAAAAGTCAGACCCCCAAAAGCGGTACAAGTCGTGTCGGAGTGTAGCCCAGAACACACTGAGATACTACTGGAATACCTACCAGTAAATCTCCTGCCTTGGCCAAGGACTTCGTGTAATGGCTCTCCTAGACACAGCGCGACCTCACCCCCAATACCGGGAGAGACGAACCCCCGAAGATCCGCTCACTGCCTCCATGTGGCTCGGGACTGTACCCAACTAAAACCTATTTGCACGACTCCTTTGAGCCGTGGTAGGGTAGTAATCAAAGTACAGTGGGAACTCACACGAGACAAATGACGATCCCCAGGTCGATGAACTAACCTGTATACATATCACCTAGGAACTGCTATCTGACGTCAGGTATAAGACCAACTAGCAGGTTCCCGGCGAGTCCTGTCCGGTGTACTCATAACCCAATGAGCACCTGTATACATCTTAGGTGAACCAACAGACACCAGTGGCTTGTGAGACCGGCCACCGTCCCTCGTCAGGGTCTCGACTGTATACACTAGTCTACTCTGGAGAATCGATGCCCTATCTCGAAACTCCCACGACTAGGGACCTTTTAAGGATATGCTTGTAGACCCCAGCTCTCACGTATATGATCGCCCTCATACTGCTGGTCGTCAAGCAAGAATCCTAGGGGCTCTATCAACGTGCAATAGCGACCTGTCAGGTCACCTAAAGCAGTACACGATGATAAAAGTAAACCAGATAGCATACTATCATCTCGAGTAAGACTGTCGTCCTGGGATAGGTCCTCCCTCAATCATTGCAATCACGTGCCTGTGATCCAATAATTGACTCTGAGGGCACTATCTCCAACAATCTCCCACTTGCACTCAAGGCTAATTATTGCGATGTCGCATATTCACAGCCCGTGTGATACCGAACACCCAACTCCTCTACTGGTCAGTCGCACAAAACCTGTTTGCGAAACTATTGCGTTCGAGGAATATCCTCAGCGAGTGGATCCGCTCTGATGTTTCTTTCTATGTCTCTCTAAATCTCAAGTTCGCGGAGAATGCCATCTCCCGAAATGAGCAATACCTGTCTTAGAATGTCTGGATGTCTGATGAGACCGAGCTCATAAATGAACTCCAAATCCAAACTTCTTAGACTGTATCGTCAACTGAACTTAATCAGTATCCTGCGCCATGCCACCCTCAGTATTTCCTTGGACCACCTGTCCAAAATACTGCCCCTCGTCAGAAGGAAAAACTATAACTCTGACAACCTCCTTGTCGTCCAGGTCACCTTGGAAGCCTGGAATGATAACTGTCTCCCAAATGAGGCTGTCGTTATTATATCCCTAGAACATCCTCTTATGTTCTAAAACTGCTTCCGACTGTTTCTCCAGGATTGGAACAATATCAACTTATTGCATCTAGTGCAAGAACAATATCTGGTGTGGTACTTGACATCTCATGATTGACTCAATTGCCTAAGCAAGTGATCTGCCAATCATGCACATCCCTCTCTACTTTAGTCTATAAGACACCTTTAGAGAGGATGACTCCATTACCTGCAGGTACACTACCATGCCAGGAGTCGTCCATTCTAAATACTCTTAGAATGCTGTCAAAATACCCTAATTAGGAAACCACCCAAATCTAGATCTAAAACCATAGATCTAGTAACCAGTATGTCTGATATAATGTCCAAGTCCCATGTGGAGAAACCACTGTGTGACGACCAAAATATAACCGATCTTAGTATAGGAATATCACTTCCTACTACCTTCTCAACAGATCCATCCCCTATTCTGATGACGTCAAACCTATGACTGTCACATCAGAAACAGATGATCTTACTCCGCTATATCTGCTTTAGTCTATAAATAGACATAAGCCTGATATCCACCAATGCTTCCGCTGCTCCCACTGACTACGACAACCCACTGGCAGAGTCATATAGACGTGCACTTCTAAAGCTAGTTTAGAACGACGCTATACTCATCCTCCTGCCGGGTCTCGCAGCCTGGAACAACAACAATGGCATGTGTGGGTAAACAAGAACTTCCCTGTCACCGTCCTTGAGGCTACCGGAGTACCTCTCGGGTGCCTGAAGTTACCCACCTTATCTGCGGAGTGGCCAATGGAATGTCAAATCAGATTGAATCTTTAGGTTCCTTATCAAATCTTAAGTAATCGTTTGCGGTTCTGGAATCACTTCCAGTTCTACCATACTCCCACTACTGTTTTCTGAAAAAATCCATTTTTAATAAAACTGTGGCGAGTCTAGAACAATATCGCTATTGTTCATCCAGATGGTAGAAAATCAACCCTCGTCATAGCCTGGGTCAACCCACAAACAGCCATTACAGAAACGTGCCTTGAGTTATCCAGAGTCTGGTTTTAATCATAAGCCGGACAACTCCCCGTACCTTAACAACGTTAAGATATGAACTGTTCTATATCCAATATAGGAACAGAGGCACTGATTTAATTGAACCAGATTCAAATCATGCAGCCGTCTCCAGTGCATGTTTACTAAATGGAAAGAGGCCGATCAGCGTTACTCAACTTAGGAATGCTTCCAATTATGAGTAACCTGAAAGAGAAACAAGTTCTCTTAATCATTACTATCAACTGAATACCATACACAAGTATCTACATCTTCGATCACTTTGAAGAATCCCGATACTTGCAATACTTGGTTCTCTACTTTATTCAAATACCTATAACTTCTCAAAATTCGGAGCCTGTGTTTCTACGAAACACTTGTCTAAAGACTAGAGAAGTCATAAGTAAACCGAATATAGTACGAGAACCAACCCCTCTGTCCTAATGGACACTGGACAACATATAATACTCTGTATAAATCCGCTGAGTCTAACAACTCTTTCACTGTGTGTCGTAGGTTGAAAACTGTACTTATGGTTAAGAAGAATTACACCGCTGTTTAATGCTCCTTACCTAACCATCCACTGATATAGGTAAATGTCATCGACATAATATCAAAAGGTATATCTCACTCTATGAAAATAGACGTACAGATATATCAATTTGAAATTGGTGCACAACAGCGGATATTCAAAACCAAATATTTGCCGACCGGCAAACAGCCCAGGTGATCTCCTCAAATATCACTGATTACAACGAATCCCGATATAATGAGGATGATCACCCTATTCCCAATAACTTACTCCCACTCATCATCTGTAAAACCATACAGATATGAGAATCAAAACTGGTAAATACATACCCTGGAGCAAGTGTCTAATCAGGAAAACAGTTTTCTTTTAACAGTACACAGTTGAACTGAAACATTAAAATGTTTCGAAGGGGTATCCTTGTATTCCTAGTAATGCCTCTACCATTATCCAGATTCACAACTATAACCGTATAATTCTTTGCCACCTCTCCAAATCCCTTTATTTGTCTTTAGTCATTACCTTCTGCACACCCCTTTAGGCCAATTGGTCTTCTTCTTTCCCTACCGTTCGGCACCAGCCTATGGTTTGGAAGAAGACTATCCAATAAGCATAATGGGTGTACTGTCCTAATCCTAGGAGCACTCGCAATGCGAGAGAAGGTGAAGATAAAAGACAACCGAATAAACCTTATTCCTATTTCTCCTGAACCAGAATCCATCCCCGAACTGGAACAAGTTCCTTTCGAGTTCGTATATAACCATATGATGGAGTATCCAAATAAACTGTGGATCTTCGTAGTGATACGGAGTGTCCTGAAGAAATACAAAGGTGATTTAGGATTGGCGAAGAAATATTTGGTTTGGTCGTGAATATCAGTCGCATTTTACTTTGCTCTCTTATTAATCCCTTGCTTTGTCTTAATCTTAATGCCTTCTGCACATCGTTTAGGCTAATTGGTTTTCTTCATTCCCTACCGGTCGGCACCAGCCTAAGGTTTGGAAGAAGACTATCCAATTTGCGTAATAGGTGTACTATCTCCTAAACTAAGGAGTACTCGTAACTTGAGAGAAGGTAAAAGGGAAAAAACAACTGAATAATCCTATCCGTTTTCTCCAGAACCGAAAACCATCCTCGAATTCCTTCGAGTTCGTATCTAACCATACGATGGCTTTGTCCAATGGAAGTGGACGATCGCAGTAATACGGGGTGTCCTGGAGAAAAGGGTAAAAGTAGGAGTGGCAATGAGGTCTGCAACTCTGACAATCCAAAAGCCTGTGTTAAGAAGGTTCTGTCAACCTTTTTTTTTTTTTTTTTGAGTTATAGTCTTAGGGTCGGGTCAATGGTCGCTGCCAGAGAGAGAGAAAAGAAACACTCAGCATGCACTCTAACCTAGATCAGAATGGTTACCAATTTATCTAATCTGGAAACCTCCCACTGTACCTCAAATTCTCCTCCAAACCTGAAAGAAGAATTAGTCGGGGTCACCCGAGGAGTAAACCAACTCATCAGTGGGAATCGGGATCCAACTATCATCGCATGATAACGTGACGGAATCCGCTCACGGTATAACATTCCAGAAGGTATGCGCATATCTGGCAAGTTTCAGTTCTTTTGAAACTCCCGATGTGGATTTTTACCCCATGCTCTTATGACCTTGACTATGGCCAACAAATCATAAGTCACATGTCAAGTTCTACCCGTCATTATCCAGGTTGATTTGAACCCACCCGTACAAGCCCTTGACTAGGGCCAACAAGGCTATACGACTGTCCTAAACCAACGCATCTATCTATGCTGCATATGAATAACCAACAGCTACCAAACACTGTGCCTTGACTATGGCCAACAAACACAGCTTGAATACTATTGACTATCCATATGAAACGACGGAGGGCTACGAATGGTTTCTGGCGAAAACCTTTAACGTAATGAACTTGATATCGTTGAAGGAACGGATAGCTTTTTAGAAAATATAGTGACGAAAACCTTTGCTAAAGAGGTCACTCCCGGTGAAGGGATCTCGGCTCTTTCCCCGTAGAATGAGGTGCAGGATATTCCAACTGAATACCACGGTGCAAAGCAAAAGTAATCGGCTATAGTGAAGTTAATGCCCTGACGTAAACTTCTGTCCAAGGGGTCACTCCCGGTGAAGGGATCTCGGCCCTTGCCTCGTCGACTGAGGAGCAGGATATTCCAAATGAATACCACGATGCAAAACAAAAGTGAACGTCCTTGCAATAACAGCTTTTTGAAAAGTGTTCCAACAACATCAGAATAGGTTTGTTTATCTTGCATTGATCCGAATCAATGCAGTCCCATCAATTGATCACACCACAAAGAACGAAAATATACTGACGTACGTATATGTCATCCGCATTCGCCACTGGGTCCCGTCATCACCCGTTAGGTTAGCTAACTAACGGCAGAGCGGGGACTGGACTAGCGCGGATGAAAAGCATATACAACATCTACTAATATATATACCAATATATAGTATTTCGCTCAAGGCGTGAATAAAATGCAACATCACAGAAATATACAGCATCACAGAACAATACAGATATCTAGGATCTCCGGGTTTCACAGAGCCACTACTGAAACCCGACGTTCCCCTGGTTGTGTGGATAGCCTGTGCAATGAAATCCTATACCCCCTACGAGTGCGGCGAATAGCCAGCCAATCCTGGAGTGAAGCCCCTTCCGTCCCAATGCCATGAGATGCGGGCTTGTTGCCTTCTAGAACCCGGCTATCCGTGCACCCCTCCGCGGGGTAATCCTATTACAGAAAGTAAAATATACATACACCGGGTACATCGACCGCAACCTGGTCGTGCCCCAAAATAATAATACAAACAGGCAGTGACGGCAGTCCACATGTCAGACGCTCGCCCCGCAATATCAAATGTACATAATACAACAAAACTGTACTAGCATTGCATCCGGGCTATCCCCCACGACCGATCCGCAACATCACAGCAAAACACAGAACATCAACGTGAAAGTCACGTTCGCAAATCCGTCTAACCGGGTTATAGCAGTTAGACCGGATTTACCGATCAAGTGACATTCACGGTCGCAGATATAATGTAAATACTGTGAAATAATGTGTTTAAAATATCCGATCGATCAAAAATTAACAAGTGGGCCCCCAATCAATACTGTAGCACTCACAGAAAACCTGGGCCCAATTTTAATATTCCAAAACCCCTAAAAATAGCCCAGAAGCCCACTGGAAAAAATGATGCATTGACGACTCTAATGTGCGGCGGAACCGCGGCCCCATGGGGGGTTTGGCCGCGGTTCCGCGCTCCAATCATCGAATGAATGTATCGAATTTTTCCAGTAGTCTTACAATTTCCACTACATCAATATTTTACAACCTGAAAAATTTTTCGAGACCAAAAATTTTCAACAGAAACTGATGTGAACTAAAATTGGGTTTTTGGAATTTTGGTCGATCGGAACTGAAAAACACATCAAACGAAGCTAGACGAAGTTAATGGCAAGGCTCTGATACCACTGTAAGTGCACGGCGGCGCCCCGGTCGTCAATCCGACGGCCAAATGCGGAAACGGTGATAAACTTTAATTTTGCGAACTTTGCAAACCGGCACCACCGCGCACTAAACCCCGGATCGGGCCATTAAACTTGTCCTAGCTAACTAACAAGATAGGGAAGAGATATACCGAGTGATCTGAGTCCTCCGGTCTTCTCGTCATCGTCCCGATCTTCTGCGGAAACTCCGGTCGTCGCCTCCTCGCCGGAAGGGCACCACATCGCCTGTATCTTTTACGGGCTCCCACCTCAATGCCGAGGCAACTCGGGCATGAAGTTGGCAAGTCGACATGCCCAAGATGTGCTATAGAATGTAGTGTAGAGTGCATGTCTCACTTTGGGGTATTGGTTGCCTTTTGAAGATGGAGGAATGAAGGTATGAAAAATGGTGCTTTCATTTTTCCTTGTATCAAAAATGAGATGAATGAAATTTTGCCACACCACCAAAATCAAAGCTCTCATTTTCTCTCCTCTCAATATTGTGGCCGGCCATTATCTTGTGGAAAATGGTGGAGGGGGAGAATACAAAAGCAAGAGGGAGGTGATGGTAGGATAAAGGGAATGGTGACCACATCCAAAACATCAACCATACTTCACTTTAATTCACACCTTAACCTCATTAATGCAAAAGTATGGATGAAAGATTCTAATCCTATCATAATGAAGACAAGTGCAAGAAACCCCCTCCTCAAAAGTTATTTGCACAATTGCAAATAACCCCCTCCATCGGAAAAGTCCGGCCGGGAAAGAACAAAGGAAAACCGGCCGGAACGGAATGCAAACTGGCAACTCCAGAAAACCGGTCCCGTAATAAATTACAGGAAAACCCCGATACTGTGCATACACATCTGCATCTGTATTCCGACCGGATACAAATGCAATGAGACAAAATCTACACTGTACTAAACTAGTATCCGGCTTAAACCAAAGCCGGCTAGTAATGTTCGTCCGATCCTGATCCGTGCAATACCGCACGTATCAGATCGAACCCTGCCATATATCTATACGGCCTCTAGTACAAACCGTCCGATCCTGATCCGTGCAATACCGCATATATCTGATCGGACCCTGCCATATCTCCATACGGCCTCTACAGCGTTTCGCCCGAAAGCTTGAGTAACTGAAAGTGTGGTGGACTCTAAAGACTCGTCAATACTATGGCTGTGGATTTAACCACTAGCACGTCAGAGGTATAAGCCAATACGTAACGGGCCACCAGCTATTGACTAAAAAGGACGTCGATGAGCGAACTCATCCCGACACCCTACTGAGCCTGTCAGTGACAATATTCGTACAGTCCGGTCCGTTCGTCTATGAGCAACGCATGTCGGGCCTAGAGGGTGGGTAAAAGTCAGACCCCCAAAAGAGGTACAAGTCGTGTCGGAGTGTAGCCTAGAACACACTGAGATACTACTGGAATACCTACCAGTAAATCTCCTGCCTTGGCCAAGGACTTCGTGTAATGGCTCTCCTAGACACAGCGCGACCTCACCCCCAATACCGGGAGAGACGAACCCCCGAAGATCCGCTCACTGCCTCCATGTGGCTCAGGACTGTACCCAACTAAAACCTGTTTGCACGACTCCTTTGAGCCGTGGTAGGGTAGTAATCAAAGTACAGTGGGAACTCACACGAGACAAATGACGATCCCCAGGTCGATGAACTAACCTGTACACATGTCACCTAAGAACTGCTATCTGACGTCAGGTATAAGACCAACTAGCAGGTTCCCGGCGAGTCCTGTCCGGTGTACTCATAACCCAATGAGCACCTGTATACATCTTAGGTGAACCAACAGACACCAGTGGCTTGTGAGACCGGCCACCGCCCCTCGTCGGGGTCTCGACTGTATACACTAGTCTACACTGGAGAATCGATGCCCTGTCTCGAAACTCCCACGACTAGGGACCTTTTAAGGATATGCTTGTAGACCCCAGCTCTCACGTATATGATCGCCCTCATACTGCTGGTCGTCAAGCAAGAATCCTAGGGGCTCTATCAACGTGCAATAGCGACCTGTCAGGTCACCTAAAGCAGTACACGATGATAAAGGTAAACCAGATAGCATACTATCATCTCGAGTAAGACTGTCGTCCTGGGATAGGTCCTCCCTCAATCATTGCAATCACGTGCCTGTGATCCAATAATTGACTCTGAGGGCACTATCTCCAACAGGCGAATGCGGATGGCATAAGTGTACGTCGTATTTATCTGTGATGTTTAGGTATTTAAATGATGGGACTTCATTAATGTGATTAATGAAATAAAAGAAACCTAAGATGTTGTAGAATCGAATTTCAAAATTAAAACATGTAGCTTCAGTTCTTGCTTTGCACAGCGGTATATATGATATATCCTGCACCTTATTCGATAGGGAAAGGACCGAGATCCCTTCACCGGGAGTGACTCCTTTAGCAATAACTGGCAGATGCTACACCCTCGGTTTGTTTTTTGATTGCTTTTAAGAGTTTTTTCTTTGCACAATGATATATATGATATATCCTGCACCTCATTCGATGAGGAAAGGACCGACGATCCCTTCACCGGGAGTGACTCCTTTAGCAAAACTAGAAAAGCCTCAAAAACACTCCATTTCAAAATTCATTTGATTCTACAACGATATCAAGTTCATTACGCAATAGGTTTTCAGAAAAACCTGTCGTAGCCCTCCGTCATTTCAGATATGTACTAGTTAGTATTCGTGCTGCGGTAGTTTGGCATTCGTCAAGGCGTAGTGTACGGTAGCTAACTAGTATTTATCTGCTTGAGCATATGATGCGATTGGATTAGGGTATTCGTACGGCGTTGTTTGGCATTCGTCAAGGGTCGTGCGGGTGGGTTTAATTCAATCAAGAAATGTACGGGTTGAACTTGACTAGTGGACTATGGGTTGTTTGGCATTCGTCAAGGTCATAGAACACTAGGGGCAAAATATTATCGGGAATTTCAAGTGTTGAAATTTGCAATGAGATTGCATACCTTCTATGAGATAGTTGGATCCCGATACCCGCTGCGAGTAAGAGTTACTCCTGGGAGAGTTTTACACGTTACAATTAGCCGATCAAGTAGGTGTCTAGAAAGGTGTCAACGGGGTTACGCCTCTGGGAAAACGAGGTTTACAGTAATTAGGTTCGTGCGAAAGCACGGGGGACCTCCCTCAAAGTACCGACACTGGCCTGGCTGAAAGATTGGCGAACTTGTAGTGTGTAATTAATCCCGGCTAGTCTTTCCTTTTAGGGTTTGAAGGAAGATTTGATAAAAAGCAGTGGAAGCCATCCTGATTAGATAAAATAATAACCAATCTATTCTTGCAAGAGCGCACGCTGAGTGTTTTCTTCTCTCTCTCTCCTGGTAGCGACCATATCACGCCTTAATCAAGATAATAATACGGATTATTGACCGAACCCGCTTGTTATACTGAGCTGGGGAACGTTGGTCCCGCTCCAACTTATAAATGTTATAAGACAGAGCAGGAAATTGAGGATTACCAGAATTCCCGTGCCGCCCAAACGAAGAGAGTGCATGCTGATGCATCATCTTCGGGTGTGTTCGTTACAAAGAACTGTTTCTCTGTATCCTCTACGTCCTGGGTATGTGATACCAGATCAGGATCCCAGATATGTAATCTGTTACATAGGGCTATAGTGAGGTAGAGAACTGAGAACGGGTGATAAGTTTCATGAGGCAGAAAACGGGGCAAGTGTTGCAGCCAAGTCTGTTGGTCACTGTCACCCTGTATTACCAATACATTGATTCTGAACGAATGTTATTAGATACCGAACCTGATATACAAAATCATATCAGTCTCTTTATTAGTAAAGGAAGGATATAATTTTGTATTGTTGGATAATGTTTTGAACATTTCCTATATCAAAAGTTGATCGGCTCAGGCACGTTATCTAAAAGCATTGATGTTCTAAATCAAACTACAGTTCTTAGTATATGGAACACACACAAGAGGAAGAGTTCAGAAATGAACGAATCCTTCTTGAGGCATTGTAGACTAGGTCAGATCAATGTGACCTGACTAGCTAGAGTTACATAAAGATGCATATTTAAATTAGTTTTAATTTACATCTTTTGAAACTCGCCAGTCATGTCACAAAGATAAGATGACCATAGCCCTGTTTATTGGAAACAGAGAAAGAGTTAATGAACTCTTGGGACTGATACATGATGATGTATGTAATGTCCCCTGTCTATACATGCCAGGACTGGTTCTTTGTACTTCATTACATTCTCTGATGATCTCTCAAGATTCAGACATATGTTCCTGTTGAAACACAAGTCCGAACCTTTTGAGATATTCACGGAATATAAGTTAGAAGTAGAGAACCAAAATACGGGTATAAGTATTATGTCCTATGATGAGATTAAGGAGGAGAATACTTGAGCACAGAATTCCTGGACTATTCTAAAGGAGAATGAGATTCTCTCTCAGCATTACTCCTCCGTATACACCATAGCACGATGGTATATCGGGGCGGAGCAGATACACCCTATTTGATATGGTGTGCTCTATGATGAGTACTGCTGAGTTACCTTTTTCCTTTTGGGAGTTATGCACTTATGAAGTTGCACACCTATTGAATAGGGTTCCAATCAAATCAGTTGCCTACCATTTCATATGTGATATGGAAAGGGAAGAGCCTATGTCTTAAGCTAGTTAAGATTTGGGGTTGTCCGGCCTATGTCTAAAAGCAAAATCCAGACAAGCTCGAGGCAAGATCTGTTATGTAGAACTGGAAATGTTCCAGCTATACAAACTGCAGCTGATGATTTGAAAGAACCAAAGGATTCAATAGTTACCAACGAACCTCAGCCTCTCCGCCGATCTAGTAGGGTTCCTCACCCACCTGAGAGATACTTCTGTTTCTCTGTGACAGTGGGAGCGAGGATTGCATCATGAGATGATGACCCAACTAGCTTCGAGCTGGCTATCAGGAGTAAGACTCTGTAAGAATGGCTGGATGCTTAGCGATCTGAGATGGAATCCTTATACACCAACAAAGTATGGACTTTGGTTTCTATATCTGAAGGGTTAAATCCCCATCAGGAGCAAGTATATCTTGAGAAGATTACTTGGTGTAGATGGAAAAATTGAGACTTTCAAAGCTAGACTTGTTAAAAGTTTACATCATTGACCAGGTATGGAAGATGGTGAAACCTTTTCTAAGTAGCTATGCTTAAGTCCATCCAGATCCTACTTGCCACGGCTACATACCATGACTACGATATCTGGTGGTTGGGTGTCATGACATCTTTTCTAAATGATATTTTAGAAGAGTGCGTCTATAAGTACACAGCCAGAGGGCCTCGCAGACAGTGGGAGCGGTGGAAATGTGTGCAAGATGCTTTATAGGATAAAGCAGGCATCGCGGAGTTGGAACATCTGTTTTGATGGATTAGTCAAAGAAGTTGACATCATCAAAATGGTAGATGAACCTTGTATAAACAAGAAGGTGGTAGGGAGTATGGTGACGATCCTCGTAGAGTACGTGGATGACATACTCTTGATAGGGAAGGAGTTTCCTATGCTACGATCTATCAATCTCCGCTTATCACAATGATTCTCCATATAGGATCAAAGTGATACCTCCTAAATCCTGGGTTTTTGGATCTATGAGATAGATCTAATTGGATGTTAGGACTCTCACTAGTTGTAGTGAGACGGTATCAATCGATCCTGGGGAGAATCACTGGAAGGGTTCCAGGGTGATAAAGACGACTGAATGTCAGTCACAGGCATTGTCTTTACCCTCAGTGGAGGGACGGTATGTTGGAAGAGTTCCAAGCTAAATACCATGACATACTAGATGATAAAGGAAGGATACATCGCTACTTAAGATGCTACCAAAGAGGCAGTCTGGATGTATAGTGGTTCATGAGATGAACTCAGTTCCTCCCATTGTGTGACAATGGAGTTGTGGCTTATGCCAAGAAACGCCGGTCCCATCAGTGATCCAGACATATTCTAAGGCAGTATCACTTGATCTTGGAGATGGTTGATCTCCAGGGAGATCGAGGTTAGGAGAGTAGACTCAGAGGACAACACAGCGGATCCACTCACAAAGGCCTGTTCCCAGAGAGAGACTTTTATGGGATGGTTGAGTATGAAATACTACAACCACTGCTACAGATGGCCCTAGTGCAAGTGGGAGATTGTTAGTTATATGTATGCCCTAGAGGCCATTACTATACATAGGATGTATATTGTAGTGGATGCTGGGACATATATAGGGAGGACTTTCTTGCTCGACATGATAGTATGCTATCTGGTTGATCTTTACCTTAACGTGTACACTGATTGTCTCTCTGTTACATGTT
This sequence comes from Agapanthus africanus, assembly GCA_030015575.1. Lineage (NCBI taxonomy): Eukaryota > Viridiplantae > Streptophyta > Magnoliopsida > Asparagales > Amaryllidaceae > Agapanthus > Agapanthus africanus. The sequence continues at coordinate 113,127,073 of JASDDO010000026.1, read as the reverse complement.
GGTAAATCCCTTAGGATCTGTACTTGACTACCTAGACTATGATGCGGATCATACTAGTGGGGACAGATAGTCTATAAGTACATCCTTCAAAGTCCCTAGTCGTGGGTGTATCGAGACGGGGCATCGATATACCAGAGTAGACTAGCGTATACCTTCTCGACCCATACAGATGGGCGATGGATGATCCCATATCCATTGGTGTTTGACATCAGAGATGATATACGGGTGCTTAGTAGAGACTGGGTACACTGGACGGACTCGCCGAGAACTCCCAGATGGTATTATACCTTACGTCAGATGGCAGTTCTCTGGTGACACTGGTACAGAGTAGTCTGTTGACCCGAGATCGTCATAGAGTCTTGTGTGGTTCCCACTGTGCTTTGATTTCCATCTTACCACGTCTAAGAGGGCATGCAAAACGGTGGTTTTTGGGTACAGTCCCGAGTCACATGGAGGCAATGAGCGATAGGAGAGGATTCGTCTCTCCCGGTATAGGGAGTTGATGTTGCACTGTGTTCGATTGGCTATAACAGGAAGTCCCTGGCCAGGGCTGCTCAGAGAATTGCTGGTAAGTGTTACCAGTAGTTTCTCGACCCGTTATGAGCCTCATATCGACACGACTTATCGAGCTATTGGGGTCTGACGTTTACCACCCCTAGGCGAGATATGCGACATATCAGACGATCAGACCGGACTGTACGGTAGTGTTACTGGTTGGATTCACTGGAGGGTGAGCGGGCTTGCTCGTTGATCTTCAGATCGCTCAATACCCGGGTGGCCGTTACGTTTAGCAGACCGCTTGCGGCTTGTGGGTGTTTGATATGATCATCATCTGCTGCCGGCGTATTGACGAGTCTTTAGAGTCCTACACAGAGGTTTCCTGGCTCAAGCGAAACGAAATAGGAGCGCATATGGGATATGTGCGGGACCGAGAATAATGCGTGTATGTGATACCGTATTTCATTCTCGCGATCAATGTGTCGGATGGTTGTATGCGATATAACCTAGTTATCGATTCAAGCGTTGAATCGATAAGCCGATACATTGAATACTAGTCGGTTGTGTGCGACATGACTATATATTTGATATATTACTTTGCATTAACTAGTATTGGTTCACTTTAAATGGATTTTCTCACTTGGATTGTGCACATTGTATATGTGATATACATTTGTACATTTGATTGTATCATGTTTGATGATATATGATAGTTTGGTGTATGGATTAAACCATGGTTGGTCAATGGTTAGGATTTCTTTTGCTTCATTTATTCATTTATTTATCCATTTTGTTTATTTTAGCAAAAGAAAATAATGAAGAGATAATGGTGGCTTTCTTTGTTTGTTTATGAACCTTCATGAAGGTTTGACCTAAGTGACCATTTTTGTCTTCATGTCTTAACCCAACCATTCACTAACCCTTGTTAATTCTCTACACCTAACTATGGTTTGATTATGATAAGGATGATTATTCTTTTCTATTCTTGAATTCTTATCATAACTTATCATCTTCTTCCTCTTCTTCTTCTTCATGAAGAAACCTTACTTCATCAATGGTGGATTGATGAAACAAGTGAGAAATCCAATTCTAAAGTCTACCCACTTCCTATTTCTTCATCCTCTACCTCTTGCCAAGTAGTAGAGTGTGTTCTCTTCACAATTTTTTGGACTTGGTGAAGTTGGAGCTTGATCTAGCGATGCCTCGACGTAGATCATCTTCGGCATGGACATCGACGACCTAGCTTGCCCATTCTCCGACGAAGCCGACGCTAGAGCCCGGGAACTCATTTGGACAGCGAGGGGACTTCATTGCGGAGCCATGGAGGTGGAGCACCGGATCTACAAAGGTTGTATTTCCGTATTCTTTATAGTTAAGTTGTTAACTAGTTTTAGTTTCGCCTAGAAATCTAGCCAACGGTCCGTTCTAGGGTTTCTCGGCACCGTTTAAATTTGAAATTGGCATGGTTGATGCCTTGTGAGACCTCATTAGGGTGTCTAGGAACCCTACATACTAGTTAATGCAAAGTGATATATCAAATATATAATTATACATTAAATCATTAAATCAACATTTGATTCAATGATCCGGTCATGTCGCACATAACCGACTAGTATTCAATGTATCGATTTATCGAATCAATGATTCGATAACTAGGTCATATCGAATATAACCAATCGAAACATTTATCGTGAGAATGAAATGCGGTATCACATACACGCATTATTCTCGCTCCCGCACATATTTCATATGCGCTCCTATTTCGTTTCGCTTGAGCCAGGAAACCTCTGTGTAGGACTCTAAAGACTCGTCAATACGCCGGTAGCAGATGATGATCATATCAAGCACCCACAAGCCGCAAGCGGTCTGCTAAACGTAACGGCCATCCGGGTATTGAGCGATCAGAAGATCGACGAGCTAGCCCGCTCACACTCCTGTGAATCCAACCAGTAACACTTACCGTACAGTCCGGTCTGTTCGTCTAATATGTCGCATATCAAGTCTAGGGGTGGTATACGTCAGACCCCAATAACCGATAAGTCGTGCCGATGTGAGGCTCATAACGGGTCGAGAAACTACTGGTAACACTTACCAGCAAATCTCTGATCAGCCCTGGCCAGGGACTTCCCTGTTACGGCCAATCGAGCACTACGCAACATCAACCCCTAATACCGGGAGAGACGAAACCCCTCCTATTGCTCATTGCCTCCATGTGACTCGGGACTGTACCCAAAGACCACCGTTTTGCACGCCCTCATGGACGTGGTAAGGTGGAGATCAAAGCACAGTGGGAATCACACAAGACTCTATGACGATCTCGGGTCTACAGACTAACCTGTACAAGTGTCACCTGAGAACTGCCATCTGACGTGAGGTATAATACCATCTGGGAGTTCTCGGTGAGTCCGTCCAGTGTACCCAGTTTCCACTGAGCACCCGTATACCATCTCTGATGTCAAACACCAATGGATGTGGGATCATCCATCGCCCATCTCATGGGTCGAGAAGCGTATACGCTAGTCTACACTGGTATATCGATGCCCCGTCTCGATACACCCACGACTAGGGACCTTGAAGGATGTACTTATGGACTACCATGTCCCCACTAGTATGATCTGCATCATAGTCCAGGTAGTCAAGTATACATCCTAAGGGCTTTATCAACATGTAACTATAAGACAGTTTAAAGAGACAAGTGTACATATTAAGATAAAGAGTAACCAGATAGCATACTATCATATCGAGCAAGAAAGTCATCTCTATATATGTCCAAGAATCCAATATAATATACATCATCTGTACAATACTGGCCTCTAGGGCATACTTACAACTAACAATCTCCCACTTGCACTAGGGCCAGCTGCTGTAGTATCGCATACCGAGCATCCCGAAGAGTCTCTCAAACTGTATCTGGGGAATGGCCTTCGTGAGTGGATCCGCCGTGTTGTTCTTCGTGTCAACCCTCCTGACCTCGATCTCCCGGCGATCAACTATCTCCCGGATCAGGTGATACCGCCTCAGAATATTCCTGGATCGCTGATGGGACCTGGGTTCCTTGGCCAAAGCCACCACTCCATTGTTATCACAATACAAAGGTATTGGATGCTCAATGGATGGAACCACTACAAGTTCAGTAATGAACTTCTTGATCCAGACAGCCTCTTTGGCAGCATCGTTGGCAGCGATGTATTCAGCCTCCATCGTCGAGTCTGCCACGGTTTCCTGCTTGGAACTCTTCCAGCTAACCGCCCCTCCGTAAAGGGTAAAGACAAAACCCGACTGCGACTTAGAGTCGTCCTTATCACTCTGGAAGCTTGAATCGGTAAAGGACTCCACTTGGAGTTCTCCGTTACCATACACCAAGAACATATCTCTAGTCCTTCGCAAGTACTTGAGAATGTTCTTCACAGCTGTCCAGTGACTCTCTCCAGGATCTGCTTGATACCGACTCACTACACTTAGTGAGTATGCAACATCGGGTCTGGTACATAGCATCGCATACATGATAGAGCCTACTGCCGAAGCATAGGGTATCCCTTGCATGCGAGCTCTCTCCAAATCAGTCTTGGGAGACATCTCTTTGGAGAGAGTGAGTCCAGAGATCGTGGGCAAGTTCCCATGCTTGGATTCTTCCATACTAAACCTCTTTAGTATGGTGTCAATGTACCTGGATTGGGACAATCCCAATATCCGTTTGGATCTATCTCTATAGATCCTGATTCCCAATATGCAGGAGGCATCACCAAGATCTTTCATTGAGAATCTTTGTGATAAGAAGAGCTTGACCGATTGCAGCATAGGACTATCATTTCCTATCAAGAGTATGTCGTCCACGTACAATACGAGGAAGACAACCTTACTCTCTGCCACCTTCTTGTAGATACAAGGTTCATCTGGATTTTTGACGAAATCAAACTCTTTGATAACGACGTCAAAGCAGATGTTCCAACTCCGCGATACTTGCTTTAATCCATAAATGGATTTAAGCAGCTTGCACACCTTCCCGCTGCTCCCACTATCTACGAAGCCCTCTGGCTGAGTCATGTACACGCACTCTTCTAAATCACCATTTAGAAAGACGGTCTTAACATCCATTTTCCAGATTTCGTAATCATGATATGCAGCGATGGCAAGCATGATCCGGATGGATTTAACCATAGCCACTGGAGAAAAGGTCTCGTCATAGTCCACACCTGGTCTTTGACGAAAACCCTTTGCTACAAGTCTATCTTTGAAAGTCTCCACTTTCCCATCTACACCAAGTTTTTTCTTGAAGATCCACTTGCTCCCAATGGGTTTTGCCCCTTCAGGAGCAACTTCCAAAGTCCATACTTTGTTGGTGTACATGGATTCCATCTCGGACCGCATAGCATCCAGCCATTTCACTGAGTCCCCACTCGTGATGGCCTGCTCGAAGCTAGTTGGGTCATCATCCTCCATGATGCAATCCTCACTGCCACCATCAATGAGAAAACCATAGTATCTCTCAGGTGGACGAGAAACCCTATTAGATCGGCGGAGAGGCTGGGGTACGTCGGGCACCACTGAATCCTCTGGTTCTACTAAATCGTTAGTTGCAGTTTGTGGTGCTGGAACCTTTTCCAGCTCTACCTCTTTGCCATTAATTTCTTTTGCAAGAAATTCCCTATCCAAAAAGGTGGCATGTTGAGCAACAAACACTCTTTGTTCCTCAGCTTGGTAGAAAAAATATCCTTGAGAACTCTTAGGATATCCCACAAACTTGCAAAGGACTGATCGTGCCTCGAGTTTGTCCGGATTTTGCTTTTTGACATAGGCCGGACAACCCCATATCTTAATACGTTTAAAATATGGTCTCTTCCCACTCCATATCTCATATGGTGTGGTAGGTACAGATTTAGACGGAACCAGATTCAATAGGTATATGGCTGTCTCAAGCGCATACACCCAAAAGGAAATAGGTAACTCAGCATTACTCATCATTGAACGCACCATATCTAATAGGGTGCGATTCCTTCGTTCTGATACACCGTTGTGCTGTGGTGTATAAGGAGGAGTAAGCTGAGAGAGAATCCCATTCTCTTTTAGATAATCCAGGAATTCACTGCTTAAGTATTCACCTCCTCGATCAGATCGAAGAACCTTAATACTTTTGCCCGTTTGGTTCTCTACCTCGTGCTTATATTCTTTGAATTTCTCAAAAGCTTGAGACTTGTGTTTCAACAGGAACACATGCCCGTATCTAGAGAGATCGTCAGTGAATGTAATGAAGTAGGAAGAACCATTTCTGGCGTGTGTAGACATTGGACCGCATACATCACTATGCACCAGTCCCAAGAGTTCAGTAACTCTTTCTCCGTGTCCCGTAAACGGAGTTTTGGTCATTTTTCCTTTGAGACATGAATGGCAAGTGTCATAAGATGATAATTCGAATGAATTCAAATATCCATTCTTATGCAACTTAGCTAGTCGTGTCTCATTGATATGGCCAAGTCTACAGTGCCACAAGAAGGATTCGTTCATTTCTGAGCTTTTCCTTTTGTGTGTGTTTTGTATATTCAAGACTGTATTTCGATTGAGAATGAATATGCCATTATGTAGCGAGCCTGATGCAATCAACCTTTGATCCAGGAATATATTCATAACATTATCCTTTACTACAAAATTATATCCTTCTTTACTTAATAAAGAAACTGATATAATGTTGCACATCATGTTCGGTATATAATAGCACTCATTCAGGACTAGTGTATTACCATTTGGTAATACCAGGTGATATATGCCAACTGCTTTGGCTGCAACATTTGCCCCATTCCCTACTTGAACGGAATGATCACCTTTTCCCAGTTCTCTACCTTTCCGTAGCCCATGTAACTGCTTACATATGTGGGATCCTGATCCGGTATCTAATACCCAGGACGTAGGGTGAACTGAGAAACAGTTCTCAATAACAAACACACCCGAAGAAGGTGCATCAACATGCACGTTCTCCTTTTGGGCAGCGTGAGAATCTAGATATTCTCCTGTTTCCTGTTCATTCTTATAACACTTATAAGATAGAACGGGTCCAACGTTCCCCTGCACAGTATAACATGCGGGTTCGGTCAATACATCCATATTATTATCTTGATTAAGGCATGAAATGGTCGCTACCTGGAGAGAGAGAGAAGAAAACACTTTAGCGTATGCTCGTGCAAGATCGGATTGGTTATTATCTTATCTAATCAGGATGGCTCCCACTGCTTTTTATCCAATCTTCCTTCAAACCTTAAAAGGAAAGACTAGCCGGGATTAATTACACACCACAAGTTCGCCAATCTTTCAGCCAGGCCAGTGTCGGTACTTTGAGGGAGGTCCCCCGTGCTTTCGCACGAACCTAATTAATGTAAACCTCATTTTCCCAGAGGCGTAACCTCGTTAACACCTTTCTAGACACCTACTTGATCGGCTAATTGTAATGTGTAAAACACTCCCAGGAGTAACTCTTACTCTCAGTGGGTATCGGGATCCAACTATCTCATAGAAGGTATGCAATCTCATTGCAAATTTCAACACTTGAAATTCCCGATAATGCTTTTGCCCCTAGCGATCTATGACCTTGACTAAGTCAACAAACCATAAATCGCAAGTCAAGTTCAACCTGTACATTTCCCGATTGAATTAAACCCACCCATACGACCCTTGACTGAGTCAACAAGGCCGTGCGAATGCTCTAATCCAATCACATCTCATGTTGTTACAGATAAACATAATTTAGCTACCATACACTATGCCTTGACTAAGTCAACAAACATAGCACGAATACTAAATAATATCTATCTGAAATGACGGAGGGCTATGCGGGTTCTTTCAGAAAAAACCATGAGCGTAATGAACTTGATATCGTTGTAGAATCGAATGAAGTTTTGAAATGGAGTGATTTTGAGGCTTTTCTAGTTTTGCTAAAGGGGTCACTCCCGGTGAAGGGATCGTCGGCCCTTTCCTCGTCGAATGAGGTGCAGGATATATCATATATATCACTGTGCAAAGCAAAAACTCTTAAAAGCAATCAAAGCCAAACCGAATGTGTAGCATCTGCCAGTTACTGCTAAAGGAGTCACTCCCGGTGAAGGGATCTCGGTCCTTTCCTCATCGAATAAGGTGCAGGGTATATCATATATACCGCTATGCAAAGCAAGAACTGTAGCTACCTGTTTTGTTTAAAATTTGATTCTACAACATCTTAGGTTTCTTTTCTTTCATTAATCATATTAATGAAGTCCCATCATTTAAATACCTAAACATCACAGATAAATATGACGTACACTTATGCCATCCGCATTCGCCTCGATGTCCCCTCGTGCACCGTTAGGTTAGGTAACTAACGACAGAGCAGGGCAGGGCTAGTACGGGTTCAAAACATAAGTAACGTCTATATAATATATCGTATATACTATATACTGTATCTATCACAGAATATCACATGATCACATCACAGATATCGCAGCAGAAGAAACATATGAAATATTGGATATACTAGGACGTCCGTGTTTTCAATACGAGCCAGTATAAAACATGGATTCCATGGTCATGATGAATAGCCAATCCCACACCCCTAGACCCCTACGAGAGCGGCAAGCAACCCTACCAATTTTAGGGTTAGGAGACCCGGACTCAACTCCTCGAGTTGGTCTCCCACTGGACCCCAGAACCCGGTTACTTGTGCTCCCCTCCTTGGGTCTATCCTAGTGCAGAAAAGTAAATAATATACAAAAGGTGACATCTTCCGCTACCTGGAAGTGCCCCAAATAAAAGAATATTACATACAAGTTTTTACATGAATGAAAATGAAAAACACTTATCTCACATAAAAACCCCCGGCTATTCAAACACGACAATCCAATATGACATAACCAGCAGCACATAACATCACATGTCATCAACGTAAGTAAATATGCGCATCCCATTTGTCGTTGACATATAGCAACGAAACCGGCGATGTCACATATTACACTTACGGTCACAAAAAAGAAAGTGTAAAACTACAACAATTGGAATCCGCAACTTCTTTAGACATCGCATGCCTAATCAAATGAAATACTTAGACATCACAAGCCTAACTGTTATAAACCCCGCATTTTAGTCTCATTATCAAAAACTCTTTTCAATATCAAGTGAAACTAAACTGCTAGATTTATAACATTCATTCAGTTATCTCATAACTGTTTGTGAATTCCAATTATTGTATCACATTCCAGATAAACAGAAAATGTTAAACTTTCCGATCGAACAGTCGAATACCCAAGTTTTCCCGATACAGCTCAACACATGAAATAAGTCTAACAAAATTCAGTTCGTGCCTCAGTACCAACGGTCCAGCCGTAGAAGGGTCAAGACAACGCCTCACATGTGGCACGCCGTACTGCCCCAAACCCGAAAGTTCAAAGGGCAGTTCAAGACGGTCACATAATCGAGTTAAGGTTTGTTGTCTTCTAGAGGGTCCATCGCGTTACTTGCACTACTTAGAACGTCGTTAAACTACGGAAAAATCCAACACTTGGAAATTTCCCGACAAGGGAAATATTGGGTATTTATATCCGGTCGAACTTTTTAACATATTCTAAAATTTTTCCGGAAAGCAACATAGACAAAATTTGATACCCCGATCGAAACACCGAATCCCCAAAACAACCCCAGAAAATTCAACTCTTCAATAAATTTTAAAAAATTCCCAGAAAATCCAACACCAGAAGATATCAGTTACTGTGCAAAAATTATATAATAATTTAATAAAGCTGCCGCGGAACCGCCGCCTAAGTAGGCTTAGGCCGCGGTTCCGCCGCACTTTAGACTGTTCATCAAGAAATTTTTGCACCGTAATTCATATATTTCCCTGCTGAATTTTTTAGCAATTTTTAATCTGGAAAAATCCCAGAATTTAGAAAAAGTCCAGAGAGCATTTTAAAGTTTGGTTTTCGGGTTCGATCGGGTTTCAAACATCGTCTAGACTTCGCCTAAGGCTCTAGCTAGGCTCTGATACCACTGTAGGGTTCCTAGGCACACTATAGAGGTCTCACAAGGCATCGATCATGCCAATTCAAAATTTTATGGGTGTCGAGAAACCCTAATACGGATCGTCGGCTAGATTTCTAGGCGAAAAGATAAACTAGTTAACTACTTAACTAAAAGTTAGATGCTACAACCTTTGTAGATCCGGTTCTCCACTTCCTTAGCTCCACGTTGGTGTCCTCTCGCTGTCCATCATGAATCCCGAACTCAATCGTCGGCTTCATCGGAGAAACGGGCGAGCTAGGTCGTCGGCTTCGTGTCAAAGACGATCTACGTCGAGGCATCACAAGTTCAAGCTCCGACTTCACAAAGTTGTGAAACTTGTGAAGAAAACACCCAAAACAACTTGGCAAGAGGTAGAGGGTGAAGAAATAGGAGGTGGGTTCACTTTAGAATTGGATTTCACTCACTTTTGCTCAAGTTGCCATTGATGGCATCTAGTTTTCTCTCTTGAAGAAGAAGGAGAAGATGAAGCTAGAATATGATAAGTGTTGAGATAAAATAAAAATAAATCCATACTTATCATAATGTGAACCATAGTTAAGTGTAGAGAATTAACTAAGGTTAGAATAATGGTTAGGGTTTAGAGTGAAGACAAAATGGTCACAAAGTCAAAGCTTCATGAAGCTTCAACAATGTTCAAGAATGAAAGCAACCATTTTGTATTCTTATCCCATTCTTTTTCAAAAATGAATAAATAAAAAGAATGGATAAATAAAAACCCTAATCACTTTCTTAACCTAAGTTTAATTCTATACACTTAACCAAATGAGCATGCATCATCAAACATGACACAAACATGTGCACAAAAGTATATCACATATACAACTTGCACATCAAGTGAGAAAATCCGTATAAAGTGAACCAATACTAGTTAATGCAAAGTGATATATCAAATATATAATTATACATTAAATCATTAAATCAACATTTGATTCAATGATCCGGTAATGTCGCACATAACCGACTAGTATTCAATGTATCGATTTATCGAATCAATGATTCGATAACTAGGTCATATCGAATATAACCAATTGAAACATTTATCGCGAGAATGAAATGCGGTATCACATACACGCATTATTCTCGCTCCCGCACATATCTCATATGCGCTCCTATTTCGTTTCGCTTGAGCCAGGAAACCTCTGTGTAGGACTCTAAAGACTCGTCAATACGTCGGTAGCAGATGATGATCATATCAAGCACCCACAAGCCGCAAGCGGTCTGCTAAACGTAACGACCATCCGGGTATTGAGCGATCAGAAGATCGACGAGCTAGCCCGCTCACACTCCTGTGAATCCAACCAGTAACACTTACCGTACAGTCCGGTCTGTTCGTCTGATATGTCGCATATCAAGTCTAGGGGTGGTATACGTCAGACCCCAATAACCGATAAGTCGTGCCGATGTGAGGCTCATAACGGGTCGAGAAACTACTGGTAACACTTACCAGAAAATCTCTGATCAGCCCTGGCCAGGGACTTCCCTGTTACGGCCAATCGAGCACTACGCAACATCAACCCCCAATACCGGGAGAGACGAAACCCCTCCTATCGCTCATTGCCTCCATATGACTCGGGACTGTACCCAAAGACCACCGTTTTGTACGCCCTCATGGACGTGGTAAGGTGGAGATCAAAGCACAGTGGGAATCACACAAGACTCTATGACGATCTCGAGTCTACAGACTAACCTGTACAAGTGTCACCTGAGAACTGCCATCTGACGTGAGGTATAATACCATCTGGGAGTTCTCGGCGAGTCCGTCCAGTGTACCCAGTCTCCACTGAGCACCCGTATACCATCTCTGATGTCAAACACCAATGGATGTGGGATCATCCATCGCTCATCTTATGGGTCGAGAAGCGTATACGCTAGTCTACACTGGTATATCGATGCCCCGTCTCGATACACCCACGACTAGGGACCTTGAAGGATGTACTTATGGACTACCATTTTCCCACTAGTATGATCTGCATCATAGTCCAGGTAGTCAAGTACACATTCTAAGGGCTTTATCAACATGTAACTATAAGACAGTTTAAAGAGACAAGTGTACATGTTAAGATAAAGAGTAACCAGATAGCATACTATCATATCGAGCAAGAAAGTTATCTCTATATATGTCCAAGCATCCAATATAATATACATCATCTGTACAATACTGGCCTCTAGGGCATACATACAACTAACATTAATAGCGTTGCGATATATGTTGTTTTTGTAGGTACCTTCGCGTGGATTCCGAGGCGACGGAGCATGGTGTCATCGAGTTTGGCAAGCGAAGACCAATGTGAGTGGATCTATATCTACGGGGGAAGTCAGGTGGATAGCGTATAGCACCTCCGCAAACTTTGTTGGAAACCGATTTGTACATAGAATATGGTTAAAGGAACCTTTAATAGAATACTATAGTTAGAGTTAAAGGATAGTTAGAGAAACCATATTAGAAACTAAAGGATAGTTAGAAGTGATATGTTACGGCTAATATGTGATGACGGGATTTGAGGATGATGTTTGACGATATTACTGTTTATGGTACTATAGGACTAGATAGGCAACGTAGATGTGTCATCCGAACCATACCTATTTCTAAACTTAAGAATCGTATGTATCTTTTAAACAGATACCATGAGGGACGTTACGGATTTTCAAATGATATCTTTTCCTTAAAAACAACATAACCCGTACATTCAAAACTACGATTCGCATCTTTTAAAAACTGATCGTATGGTTCGGGTGTTGTCACGACCCGAAATGGCATGTGACTGGCACTTGAATCATATGAAAGTCTATAGGATCCTATCTAATTCAAGTAAGCCAAAAGCCCAGAAATCTAAAACCATTTTAAATAATAATAGAAGAAAAACTTATTTTAAAGCAAGTGGTTTTAATAGCATAAGCCGAATTATGCTTTTTTAAAACATCAAGTCTTTTCTGAAAATTTCGACAGAGTTTCCTTTGTAAATACTGGCCCCAAACGGGGTACAAGAAGAATAATATATACATGAATGATAAAAAGCATCCCCAAGCGGGAGCTAGCTCGTCATCAATCGACGGTCACAACCACGCAAGTAATATAATATACAACGCCGAAGGGCGAGGATCAAAACTCAAAAGGAAACTCAAATCAACATGAAATCCATAATAATGCAACGCGCGACTCTAAGGTCGAAAAAATATATAATCTGGTCTCTATGTCAAATAAATATACAAGTTTGATTGATAGAGTTTTCTAGATACAACTGAATAAATAAAATACAATGGTGGTCACGATGCAAGTGAACCCACCTATCAAAGCAATCACCCAGAATAGAAGCAGTGTGCCAGCAAAGAAGCACGAAAGCTGTACGGCAAAACCTGCAACAAACTATGGCACAACGGGGGTGAGTTGCCAACTCGTGAGTAGAAAACATCACTGAACAGAAATCGTATGTATGACTCAATCCTAGGTCAATACGATCAAATATATAACCTCAAATGATAAAGTCTGAAGCATGAAAAGATGGCAAGGGTAAACAACTATCATAAGTGTAATCCCATGTACTCGTGTCAGTGCCTCATGTAGCAATGTATCATAAATATGAGGTATGAATGTAACGTAATGAAAACAGAATACATGTAAATGTAGAAACTATTTTCTTAATCTAGTGAGATTTCTGTATATTTAAAACGATGTATCATCAATAAATCAAAATAAGTCAGTGTCTAGTATCGACACAAAACATATATCCAAATACCAATATCTCGGTCTCCGGCTATCCGGACTGACCCATATCATAAAACCTCAAATATCAGTATCTGGGGCTCCGGCTATTTGGACTGGCACCTGGGCTCCGGCTATCCGGACTGGCCCCACTCCGATCGGTATCCTCCGGATATCCGTCGAGTCACAATACTATCACCAGTCAGTAGTACTCCCCTGTCACAGGCTCAACGCCATCATCTGCGATCTTCTTTCCCCGGGGTACCGCACCGGGTCCACCATGCACCCACAGATGGTCCCTCCTCCTCCTCGAATCGGGTGTATGATATCGCTCAAGAGCCGAGAAAACACATGGTGGACATATCTCAAATCATATCAGGAGAAAACCGCAATTTATATCTTTTGAAAATGATAATCAGCTATAAATCTTTACGGTTTCTCCAAATCCAGAAATCTCATGAAAATCCGAAATCCCGATCTCGAGAATAAATAAACAATGAATTTAAATGCATTGGGCTCCGGCAATCCGGACTGGCCCAAAAAATAATGCATGACAATGAATATTTAAATATGCATGAAAATCGCAGTAATAAATGCAATATCTAAACTAGCATATGAAAGTAATAACATACAGGAACTATCAACTAGCAAGCTATAACAATGAAGTCATATTCTCTAAAGTGTACGTGACATAGCAATTAACGATGAAGATGTGTGTGAGCCGGAAAGAAAGTGTACGTGGAGAATACGCATCATCGGTAATGGTGCTGGTGTCCTAATAACAGGTTTCATCATTATTAACGAAATACATAAAAGCATGCCATACGATGCGAACAACAAGAATAAGCGGGAGCTGAATAATAATCATAACAATAAATAATATGCATCTAAATAAACGAGTCTACAAGTAACTACAAGTCTAACTACAGACTAATCAAAGGATAAGGAAACTACCTAAATCTGAGTCGATACATATATATATATATATACATATATATACATACATACATATACATATATATATATATATATATATAATAGTCGATGATCCCGCCTCAATTGTATCCCATATGATATCCTATATAATATGACATCCTCGAGTCAAGAGTGTGGATCAAACATCAATATATAGCTCGTACGGTAAGTCCGTCGTACGGCTTCCCAAATCTGGGTAGGGTCAATATCACATTTATCACTTTATTCACTTGGTATCCTTATATCATATATCATGAACCGGGGTTACTGATCCATGTCTAATACACTACTGATACCATCTACATATATATAGGCGTGTGTATGAAACACATCGCCGAAGGATCCGCTATAATATCATGTCATATCTCAAATACGAACCATGTCACATCACCGATCTCATGGCCTTAAGCCCAATCTCATCGACTCATCTCCAAGTATAATATACTATCCTAATAATCCATGTATATGTATACGTATACATATATACATAGTCCCATACCCATGTGTGTGTATGCGTGTGTTTATGTCTATATATATATATACACACACACACACACACATAGATACATATCCCCATATACGCACAGGTAAATAAAAGTATGCAAGTGTGTGTGCGTGTATGCAAATCACTACTCTAGGGTTCGCGACTAAGAAGCTAAACTAAGTAACTTCTAATTACCCTAAACTAAACCATGAACACATAATCATATCTTGGTAATCATCCATGTATCATTAAACACATATATAAACATATATGTATCATAAACTATACTAGGAACTGCGGGGATGCTATACGTCATCCACCTGACTTCCCCCCGTAGATATATATTTACTCACATGATCTTCGCTTGCCGATGTCGATGTCGCCATGCGCTTTCTTGTCATCTCGAAGTCCTCGTGGGGGTACCTACACATCATAACATATCGTGCCGCATTAAAATCCAATTCAAAACCAAAACGACACACAAATTTCACATAGGTCAAAGCCTATGGTCATATCACACAAAGGAGCCCAAAAACACCCGATATCGGCGTACAAACATCAAGTGATCGATGCAAAACACAATTACCAAAACTTAAATCCATAAAAATCGCAAAACATAACACAAAAACGATGAAAACATGCTCCAGATTTTGTTTCAGGTGAAAAAATGGTAAGCAAACAACACTAAGGTGATGTATTGGGTGTATATGACCTATGGAAGCAACCTGGGGACCTGATTCAATAATGTGGCCAGCCCCTACCCATTAAAATCCGGCTTGCTCGGCCGTACAGGCTCCGTTTGGGTTCGTGTGCAGAGGGGGTTGTATATTTAACTTAAAAATGGTCCAGATCACTCCAGATTTCCCTGCACCCTCACATTACCTCACAAACTGACATTAACAGTTTCTGTTTTTGGGTTTCATGTTTTATTTTGTTTATGCTCTGGGTTTATAACACTATGGGGGGTTTTAGGTCATCACTAAAGTCCAATTACACTAACACAACTCAAAATTCCCTCGAACCTCCTCTAGGAATTTCCAAAGTGCTCTAAATCCCACTTTAACACATCTAAACATACAAGGATGCTAAAAGAGTTGAATTACTACACTTAAAGTGAAATAATTACCTCATTTGGGACCCAAGAATCCCTTAGAGCATCAAAATCCCATTTTTCTTTGTCCAAAGTGTAGCTTGTGAGTTTGTGCATGTTTTTAAAGAAGTGGGGATGGACTTTTGGGGTGTTTATGATGATGTTTTGAGGGTTTGAAGTGGAGGGGGAGTGAGGTGCTGCCATGAGAGGAAGAAGAAGAAGAAAAGATGAAGATAATGATGTGAGAGTGATGAGTCATGACTATGGTTGACCCCTCACCCTCTCTCTCTCATGCCCATACCCCTTTCTTTTATTCATTTCCATTTCCATTTTCTTTTCTTTTCTTTTCTTTTCTTTTCTTTTCTCTTTTCTTTTTAAAAAACCCAAGTCATGCATGATAAAAATAGAAGAGACCATGTAGGAAAATGTAACAAGTATGAAAAATGACATGTGCATGTCATGTGCACAAAACACGTTTAAGACATAATTAGCGATATTTAATCGCGATTAGCATTAAAATTTAATATAATTAATCATAAAATTTCATAATTTGCTTAAATCGCATAAAACATCATCTTTTCAGTAATTTCTATAATTTTATAAAATTTTCCCAATTTATCGGTATTTAATTATACCGCACTAATAAAATATTCAATATATTTATTATTTAATTATAAAAATTCCCAAAAAATAATATTTTATTTTTCTGAAATGTTACAGTCTTCCCCCCTTAAAAAAATTCGGTCCCCGAATTTAAATTTAAACCCCTCAAATATTAAAACATTTCAGTAAAAGAGTAAGTCGTCGGGGTCCCGAAATCATAAATACATAAAGCACATCATAGCGCAATGCATGCGCATGAAACACAAGTATATAATCCAAATCAAAACTTTGTCAAGCATCCCGCAATCATCGGAGTTATGGTGAAGACACCAATGTCTATATCCAATACGAAAACCAACATGATATATATCAAACTGTACACGTAAATGTCATCGAAACATCGGAAAGAAATGCATGCCAAACCTTTTTAAGCTGCTGTGCGATGAGCATAACACTGCACAGTGGCGGACATCTATTGTATGAATATATATATATATATATATATATATATATATATATATATATATATCATTTGTTTAATATGCACGTCCTGCCGTTTTGAAAACAATTTAGAAGGGTTTCCCCGTTTTAAACGTTTCGTGTGATCTCCGACACGTAGGTAAATACTGAGACTATAGCTCCTTTTTGGAAATCCCTTCAATAACTATCAATGCATGCAAAATATATTAAGGTGCTGTCCTCTGACTAGTCCTGCTCAGTCACTATATCAAATAGTAAATATCCTAAAAACGTACTACTCCAGCAGAAATCAACACCAAAATATGCATAAGAATGCCGTGTACATCTGGTGCGCACGGAAATCGAAATCAACAAATGTGCCATACATGAGCACAGAAACAAAATCTAAGTGCAACGGGTGTGTAGGAAACACCTGTCAAGGGCAACTGGTGTGCCTGACAGCAACATCAGGTGCATCTGATATGCACAAGAATCCTAATTTAGTGCATCTGGTGTGCACCAAAATCGCATCTCATATCATGTGCCCAACATACGCGAAAGTCCAAATCAAGTGCATCCATCATGCACGAATAATATTTAAATCAAGTGCATCCAACATGCACGAATAAAATCTAAATTAAGTGCATCCAACATGCACGAAATCCAATATCAAGTGCCGAACATGCGCAAAATCCAATCCAAGCGCGTCAAATATACGCAAGAATCCAATCAGGTACACAAGGTGCACAAAACAAATATCGTGTATCACAATCAAATCGACGGTATACAACAAATCTCAATCCAAATAAGGTATACCCTGGTATATAATCTCACAACCATGTGCATCAGCGTGCACAAAATCTAATCGAAATATTAAAAGTGCATGAAAACTATGCCGAAAGTATAAGTCAAATCATATGCATGCCATATGCATGGAATCAAAATCATTATCTCAAATGACATCCAAACGAAGTCAAGTACAACTGTGGTGCACAAAATACGTATCAATGCATTGCAAGCACATGTGAACTATACCGAGTGCAAAAACCAAATCGAGTGCGTACCACATGCACAAAATCAACCCAACTGTATGAAATCCATGAAATCATCAACATGTGCTGCCAAGGCACAAAAACGTTATCAAGTGCAATAACTGTGCACAAATCATATATCAACACAACAGTGTATAAAGCATATCTCAAGTGCAATAACTATGCACAAAATATAAATACCCAGTAGGTGCAACCATGGTGCACGAAAACAAATATCATGAAACTCAATCATGTGAATAGATCGCCCAAAATACCGAAATCAAGTATGGAGGACTAGCCCCGCTCAAGCACATCCTCTAAGAATTTCTGGCTAACTGTCGTGGTCACTCATAACATGTCTCGTCGACGGTGCCGAACTCTGGCCTGCTAGGTGTGCGTAATATGTCCTCTCCTAGGTCCAAGTCTTCTTGTATAGTATTCCAGAAACGTTCTGTCGAAATCTCTCCCAAATCTCGTTTCTGCCGAACTGCCCGGAAGTTATCACCCTTTACTATATCTGCTTCTTGTTCCGGAATGGCTGCATACTCATCGCGACTCCTTCTGGAAGATATATCCATATATAACGCCTCTGTATGCGTGTCATATCTCTGATGTCAGCGGAGTGGAATGTCTTCTCATCAAGATCTCGTACAAACCTCTTACTCCACTTTTCTCTAATGTCGACTGCTTCGGACTCGTCTCTTCGTGGCTGCATGGACTGCGCTCCAACAACTATACTTGTATCTGGAGTCTCCCAAGCAATACATCCCATCACATGATATCTTAAAGATGTCGAACCTTTCGATCGATTCGTCAAAACCTCATAATCCCCCAAGAGCTCAACATCTTGAGTACAGTTTAATAATATCGAGTAAATGACACAGCACCTATGGACCAACTATAAAAGGGCAAACCTAAGCCTCATTAATGGCACCGCTGAACTGCCGCAAACCCTAAGGTTTAAAGGCGTTCTCATGGTCATTATGTCGAGTTAGGGTTTCATTCTTCTAGAGGGTCCGTAGAATTACTTGCATGTTTCTCCGAATAATTTAAACTTGGAAAATGGGTTTCTGACATTCGATCGTCCCTATCGACTCCCAACGTATCTGTGTGAAGTCTTCTCTAGCTGGAATCAATCAATTTGATGACCTCGTATCGGGGTAAGCGAACGAACTACATGTCCTAGTCATTCATCCTTGGGTGACTAGCGACCATCTATCATATCTCTAAGTACAACTCGTACTGCAAAAGCTCCAACATCTGGGACGATATCTCGTCGTTCGCAGCAACAACTGGCTCATTCTTCTGCACGCTGAATAGTGCCTCAATCATCATGAATAAGCGATACATCAATGGTCATCACATTCTGACTGGTCTCTATCAGTGGCTCAATCCTTTGGTGCTGATCTGCACGTCTGAGTAATCTCGTAAAAGCGATCCATCAAACACTCATGGCACGAAAACACAATAAAACGACGCCTCTATGCAATCGTATGTCCTTGGAATCACGCCCTGGTCAGTCCTCGTCCGTGACAAGCTCGTGCCGACCGCAACTCTAGCCATAGCTCTCTCTGCCCGTGTAATCGTGGCAGCAAAACTATAAACCGATATCTATGAGGATATATCATGAATGAATATAATGCTGTGCATGGAAATGTACATCCTAAGGCTTCATAAGCGGAGTAGCGTATCGTAAGTATGCCGCGGAACATACACATGGTACGTCACTCTCCTTAAGTCACCTACTCCATCAACCAAGGTCAACCTACGCGACGAAAGTTCGGACCTAATACCCCCTCGACTAAGTCTAAGTTCCATAAGGTCAAACCTAGATTCCGTATATGTACAAACGCCCTAATCTCCGCATAGTCAAACCTAGACTCGAACCAAGTTTAACCTAGTGCTCTGATACCAACTTTGTCACGACTCGAAATGGCACGTGACTGGCACTTGAATCATATAAAAGTCTATAGGACCCCATCTAATTAAAGTAAGTCAAAAGCCTAGAAATCTAAAACCATTTTAAATAATAATAGAAGGAAAACTTATTTTAAAGTAAGTGGTTTTAATCGCATAAGCCGAATTATGCGTTTTTAAAACATCAAGTCTTTTCTGAAAATTTTGGCATATTTTCCTTTGTAAATACTGGCCCCAAACGGGGTACAACATGAATAATATATACATGAATGATAAAAAGCATCCCCTAGCAGGAGCTAGCTCTTCGTCAATCGATGGTCATAACCACACAAGCAATATAATATACAATGCCGAAGGGCGAGGATCAAAACTCAAAAGGAAACTCAAATCAACATGAAATCCATAATAATACAACGTGCGACTCTAAGGTCGAAAGAATATACAATCCGGTCTCTATGTCAAATAAATATACAAGTTTGGTTGATGGAGTTTTCTAGATACAACTGAATAAATAAAATACAATGGTCGTCACGATGCAAGTGAACGCATCTATCAAAGCAATCACCAGAAATGGAAGCAGTGTGCCAGCAAAGTCGCACGAAACCTGTACGGCAAAACCTGTAATAAACTGTGGCATAATGGGGGTGAGTTTCTAACTCATGAGTAGAAAACATCATTGAGTAGAAATCGTATGTATGACTCAATCCTAGGTCAATACGATCAAATATATAACCTCAAATGATAAAGTCTGAAGCATGAAAAGGAGGAAAGGGTATACAACTATCATAAGTGTAATCCCATGTGCTCGTGTCAGTGCTTCAGGTAGCAATGTATCATAAATATGATTTATGAATGTAATGTAATGAAAACAGAATACATGTAAATGAAGAAACCTTTTCTTAATCTAGTGAGATTTCTATATATTTAAAACGAGATATCATCAATAAATCAGTGTCTAGTATCGACACAAAAAATATATCCAAATATCCAATATCTCGGGCTCCGGCTATCCGGACTGACCCATATCATAAAATCTTAAATACCTCAAATATCAATATCTGGGGCTCCGGCTATCCGAACTGGCCCCTGGGCTCCGGCTATCCAGACTGGCCCGACTCCGATCAGTATCCTCCGGATATCCGTCGAGTCACAATACAATCACCGTTTAGTAGTACTCTCCTGTCACAAGCTCAACGCCATCATCTGCGATCTTCTTGCCCCGGGGTACCGCACCGGGTCCACCATGCACCCACAGACGGTTCCTCCTCCTCCTCGAATTGGGTGTATGATATCGCTCAAGAGCCGAGAAAACTCATGGTGGACATATCTCAAATCATATCATGAAAAAACCGCAATTTATATCTTTTGAAAATGATAATCAGTTATAAATCTTTTCAGTTTCTCCAAATCCAGAAATCTCATGAAAATCCGAAATCCCGATCTCGAGAATAAATAAACAATGAATTTAAATGCATTGGGCTCCGGCAATCCGGACTGGCCCTAATAATGCATGACAATGAATATTTAAATATGCATGAAAATCGCAGTAATAAATGCAATATCTAATCTAACATATGAAAGCAATAACATATAGGAACTATCTGCTGGCAAGCTATGTCAATGAAGTCATATTATCTAAAGCGTACATGACATAGAAATTACCGATGAAGATGTGTGTGAGCCGGCAAGCAGGTGTACATGGAGCATACGTATCATCGGTAATGGTGCTGGTGTCCTAATAACAGGTTTCATCATTATTAACGAAATACATAAAAGCATGCGATGCGATGCGAACAGCAAGAATAAGCGGGAGCTGAATAATAATCACAACAATAAATAACATGCATATAAATAAACGAGTCTACAAGTAACTACAGGTCTAACTACAGACTAATCAATGGGTAAGGAAAACCACCTAAATCTGAGTCGATATATATATATATATATATATATATATATATATATATATAATAGTCGGTGATCCCGCCTTAATAGTATCCCATACGATACCTTATATAATATGTCATCCTCGAGTCAAGAGTGCGGATCAAACATCAATATATAGCTCGTACGGTAAATCAATCGTATGGCCTCCCAAATCTGGTTAGGGGTTAATATCAGATTTATCTCTTTATTCACTCGGTATCCTTTTACCATATATCATGATCTAGGGGTACTGATCTACGTCTTGTACACTACTGATACCATCTACATATATATAGGCGTGTGTATAAAACACATCGCCTAAGGACCCGCTATAATATCATGTCGTATCTCAAATACGAACCATGTCACATCACGGATCTCATGGCCTCAAGCCCAATCTCATCGACTCATCTCCAAGTATCATATACTATCCTCATAATCCATGTATATATATAGACACACACACATAGTCCCATACCCATGTGTGTGTGTGTGTGTGTATGTATACACACACACACATATCCCCATATACGCACAGGTAAATAAAAGTATGCAAGTGTGTGTGTGCGTGTATGCAAATCACTATTCTAGGGTTCGCGACTAAGAAACTAAACTAAGTTACTTCTAATTACCATAAACTAAACCATGAACACATAATAATATCTTGGTAATCATCCACGTATCATAAAACACATATATATCATAAACTATACTACGAACTGCGTGGGTGCTATACGCCATCCACCCAACTTCCCCCCGTAGATATATATCTACTCACATGATCTTCGCTTGCCGATGCCGACGTCGCCACGCGCTTTCTTTTCATCTCGAAGTCCTGGTTGTGGTACCTACACATCATAACATATCGTGCCGTATTAAAATCCAATTCAAAACTAAAACGACACATGAATTTCACACATGTCAAAACCTATGGTCATATCACACAAAGGAGCCCAAAAACACCCGATATCGACGTACAAACATCAAGTGATCGATGCAAAACACAATTACCAAAACTTAAATCCATAAACATCGCAAAACATAAGGAAGAAACGATGAAAACATGCTCCAGATTTTGTTTCAGATGAAAACAAGGTAAGCAAACAGCACTTGGGTGATGGATAGGGTGTATATGACCTATGAAAGCAACCTGGGCACCTGATTCAATATGTGGCCGGACCCTACCCCCTAAAATCTGGCCTGCTCGGCCGTACAAGCTCCGTTTTTGTTCGTGTACAGAGGAGGGTCTCCTATGGTCAATTCTAGTCCACTGGGGTTGTTTATTTAACTCAAAAATGGTCCAGATCGCTCCAGATTTCCCTGCACCCTCACATTACCTCACAAACTGACATTAACCGTTTCTGTTTTTGGGTTTCAAGTTTTATTTTGTGTATGCTCTGGGTTTATAACACTATGGGTTTTTTTCAGGTCATCACTAAAGTCCAATTACACTAACACAGCTCAAAATTCCCTCAAACCTCATCTAGGAATTTCCAAAGTGGACTAAATCCCACTTTAACACATCTAAACATGCAAGGATGCTAAAAGAGTTGAATTACTACACTTAAAGTGAAAGAATTACCTTATTTGGGACCCAAGAATCCCCTAAAGCATCAAAATCCCAATTTTTTTTGTCCAAAGTGTAGCTTGTGAGCTTGTGCATATTTTTAAAGAAGTGGGGATGGACTTTTGGGATGTTTTTGATGACGTTTTGAGGGTTTGAAGTGGAGGGGGAGTGAGGTGCTTCCATGAGAGGAAGAAGAAGAAGAAAAGATGAAGATAATGAAGTGAGATTTATGAGCCATGACTATAGTTGACCCCTCACCCTCTTTCTTTCATGCCCATACCCTTTTTTTTTCATTTCAATTTTCTTTTCTTTTCTCTTCTCTTTTCTTTTTAAAAAACCCAAGTCATGCATGATAAAAAAAGAAGAGACCATGTAGGAAAATATAAAAAGTGTGAAAAATGACATGTGCATGTCATGTGCACAAAACACGTTTAAGGCACGATTAGCAATATTTAATCGCGATTAGTATTAAAATTTGATATAATTAATTATAAAATTTCATAATTTTCTTAAATCACATAAAACATCATCTTTTCAGTAATTTCTATAATTTTCTAAATTTTTTCCCAATTTATCGGTATTTAATTATACCGCACTAATGAAATATTCAATATATTTATTATTTAATTAAAAAAATTCCCCAAAAATAATATTTTATTTTTCTGAAATATTACCGGTGTGTAAGTTAGATTAGATACGTATGCGTAGTAACTAGTAGATTGTAATGGTATATTGACCTTTTGTGGGATAAATGCGATGAAAATAGAATACGATTGACATGTGATATGATGATATGTTGGTATACGGATGCGAGTCGATTAAAATGATTGATACCCTGCCGGTCCCCTGAAATGAGATTGTTGTGGATATGACTTGGACATAGGCATACGGATATATATATGTATAAATGTTGTGAATCATGAATGATAGACCGTACGTGACATTAGGCCATACCCTCATTGTCTTATAGGATGATAGGATCCCTATTGGTTTAATGACGCCGTAAGATGATTTTTCGTACATGATGAGTTTAACTTGATGATTGATCTATACCCTTGACTAGAGGATGTCGTACGATAGATTGTACCGTACATGATGTTGTGTGGCTAGATGCCGATTGATATATTCACCGATTCGGTCTTGTAGACACGTATACCTTATACCTTTTAGCTGACGATTTACTTTATACTGAATTCATGTTATTCGCATTGCATTACTTATACCTGTGCTAGTACACCTGCACCATTATCGATGATGCGTATGTTACACGTACACACATTGTCGGCTCACACACTTCATCATCGATAATTTCTATGTCACTACACGGTAGGATTGCTGCATCATGATATGACTCTTCGCATAACATGCTTGCGTATATACCCACTTGTACATCCATATTGGCATACATACATATTATACACTCATACTTGCGTATATACCCACTTGTACATCCATATTGGCGCATATACATATTGTACACTCATACTTGCGTATATACCCACTTGTACACCCATATTCGCGCACATACATATTGTACACGCATACTTGCGTGTATACCCACTTGTACATCTATATTGGCGCACATACATATTGTACACTCATACTTGCATATATACCCACTTGTATATCCATATTGGCGCACATACATATTGTACACTCATACTTGCGTGCATATATATATATCTTGTGCATCCATGCCTACGTACATACACATTTGTACATACATAGATGATGCTGGCTTTAATTTTGGAGAATTGGGGACCACATGTTATATTTTAAAAACTGGATCCATTTAAAAGTGTGGTTTTCCCTTAATATGTCATATCACTGTTCCATGTGCATGGTATACGGATATGCTTAGATTTCTATCATATGTCGCATACATCGTGCTTTGTGATTTTACGCATTGAGATATGTTGTTTTCATGAGATTTCTGGATTCAAGAACCGTGGTTATTTCAGAAGAAAGTATGTAATGTTTTAAAAACCCGGTTTCTCTTGATATGATATTTCAGTGCATCCACTATGCGTTTTCTCGGTTCTAAGATGTGTGACATGTGAAACCCGATTCGATGAGGTGGATGACCCGTTTGCGGGTACATGGTGGACCCGATATGGTTGTAACATTTCAAAAAAATAAAATATTATTTTTTGGGAATTTTTATAATTTAATATTATTTTAATGAATATTTTAATATTTCGGTATAATTAAATACCGATAAATGGGGAAAAATTTTGGAAAAATTATGGAAAATTCTAAAATAGGGTATTTTATGGAATTTTGCCAATTTAAAGTTTTTATGGTTAGTTATATCCTAATTTAGTGCTAATCGCGATTAAAAATCGCTAATCGGTTTTTTAGCATTTTTGTGCAAAACATGCACATATCATTTTTTCTACACTTATTACATTTTCTTACATGTTGTGGGTAGATGGTGGCCTAGGGTTACCATTGAGTGAGAAGGAATAAAAGAAAAGAAAAAGGAAAAGAAAAAGTAAGACATGATGATGAGAGAGAAAGGGTAAGTCAACTTCCTCTTTCTTGAACCATCCCCAATCATTTCCCTCTTCTCATTCTCTCTCCTCTCCTTTCCTTACTGCTGCAGCCCCTCCCTCTTCTTCCTCCTCCCTCTTCAAGCCTAGATCCACCATGAAATTCACCCCAAAACCCTATTCCCACTTCACAAAACTTGTTCCCAAGCTCACTAGCTACACATTGGACTAAGAAAGGATGAATTTTGAGGACTTTGAGCAACTCAAGAATTTTCTTGAGTTGCCAAAGGAGGTAATTTCTGCACCCTTAGCGTATTATTTCAATTCCTTATGCATCTATACTTGTTTCATATCGATATTGTGTCGTTTGATGGACTTTTGAAATTTGAAGTTAGGGTTTAGGGTTTGATCTAAAGTCAACGATGAATTGAGGTGTAATTAGAGACTATAACCCCTGGTGTGATGTTACATTAGACCAAACTAGAGGTTAGAACCCAGAATACGGAATTATAGAATCGATATCGGGAAAAACGGTAAATCCGTCACTGTTTTTGGAAATCTGCTATCACCCGAGACACCTGAAAATAAAATTGGTTTGACAGTGAGATCTGCAGGCACCCTGGAACCACCACCCAAAGCCCTAGCCCCTAACTCGTTTTCTAGGCCGTAGATAAATTTCTTCTGGCCACAAATTGCGGCCAGAGCAGGTTGGAACCCCCTCGTTTTTGTTCTGTAGCCTCTTACCTTGTAAACTTGACCCCTGGCATGTGCAATTTTGGCTGATTCCATCTAGGGTAGAATCTGGGATAGTTTTCTTCTGTTGGCGCATGATATATGACTTGTTTTAGCATAGATTTTGGCATTTGGTGGTTCGTTGCTGTCGGATGGCGTTTGAACGTCAACGGCAAAGGGTTATTGATCGTGTTTGCATGCGAGACTATAGGTTTTTACCTATGGGCGTAGCGTATGCCGTTTTTATTTCCGATGTGATTTTCATGTACTTTAGTGTTTGTGATATCCTTGTAGGTACCCCACGTTGCGATGAGGCGTTGAAGATAAAGATGGCGACATCGGCATCGGCACACGAGAAGCAAGGTGAGTAGATTTATATCTATGGGGAGAAGTCGGGTGGATGGCGTATAGCACCCCTGCAGTTCGTGGTGATGTATACGAATACGTATACATACATATATATTGATTATATATTGTTGAGATTATTGATGATAAAGATGGATTTTAGATGTGATTGGATTAGTTTAGTGTTGCGAAACCCTAGAGTACTGGTTCCACCACACATACACACACACACCCATACTTGCATACATTCTTCTTTCATATGTGCGTATATGGGATTATATATTTATGTGTTCACATGGGTATGGGACTATGTGTTCATATACTGGATTTGAGGATAGTAATTGGGATTTGAGATGAGTCGATGAGATGTGATTTGAGACCGTGAGATCGGTGATATGGCAGGATTCGTATTTGAGATACGTCATGATGTTATAGAGGATCTTTGAACGACGATACCATATGAATGGTGATAGAAATAAAATGGTCGACATGTGATCGTGATATGAGATATGATATGTTAGGATGTTTATGAGAGGCCGCATTGGGCGATGTATACTCCTATATTGATGATATGTGCTGATGATATCGATTTGTACGAGACTGTCGATCAGTAGTCAGATCATGATTATATTAATGATATGTGCTGATGATATCGGTATGTACGAGACTGTCGATCAGTAGTCAGATCATGATTATATTGATGATATTATTATTGTACTAGACATAGATCAGTACCCGGATTATGATCTTTGATAAAGAGGATACCAGATGAATAATGTGATGAATATGATATTGACCCGTACCCAGATTTGGGATGCCGTACGACGGATTTACGTATGAGCTATATATTGATGTTTGATCCGCACTCTTGACTTGGGAATAACTGATTATAGATATGGTATCGGATGTGATATTATTGAGGCGGGATCACCGACTAATATATATATATATATATATATATATATATATATATATATATATATATATATATATATATCGACTCAGATGTTAGGCAGTTTCCTTACCTTCAGTTAGCCTGTTAGCTCAGCCCTATAGTTTAGTGTAGCTGTATGACTCATATTATATTAAATGCAGATTTGTTATCATTGTGTCTAGTATTTAGCTCCCGCTCATTATTGCTGTTCGCTCTGCATCGCATGCTTATATTATGATTTCATATTCTATTGTTGCTATCATGCTGTTAGGACACCAGCACCATTACCGATGATGCGTATGTTCCACGTACACTTACTTGCCGGCTCACACATATCTTCATCGGTAATTACCATGTCACTACACAGTAGTATTATTGCATCAGGATATGACCCTTGTATATGCATACTATTATTCCATGTTGCATGATAACTGTTATGCTTGCATTTCATTTATATGTCACATAAATCATGCTTTCTGATTATGCGCATTGAGATATGTTGTTTCTATGATATTTCTGGATTTGGGAACCGTGGGTATTTCAAAGAGATTATGTAAATTTTTTAAAAACCCGGTTACCCTTTATATCATATTTCAGCATCCACCATGAGTTTTATCGGTTCTAATATATATATACCCCATGCGAGGAGGCATCGAGGCCGTATGAGGGTACATGGTGGGGCCCGGAGGTACTCCGGGGCAAGAAGATTGATGGACCTTGCCGATTGAGCCTGTCAGGGGAATAATACCGATCGGTGATTTTACCCGACGCGTCGGATATCTGGAGGATACCGTCGTGGTCTTGAGATTGATGGTAGGGGCCGGTCTGGATTGACGGCGCCCTAGATAGTGAGATTGATACTGAGATTTTGAGATATTGAGATTGAGACTATGTTTTGTGCCGATGCTAGGCACATGTTTCATGATATTTTTCCATGATTTTGATTATATCCTCATATTTACATGCATGATGCTTATTGTCATTGGGTGACACGTGGACGGGATCCACATATATACAGACATTGATCACATACAGACTTTGATTACATTGATCATACTTCATATATATATATTACAGGGGATGGGGACGCTGTTATATATGCCCTTACACCAATATTAGTGGAATGGGACGCTAATATATTTGTATTGTTATCAATTTAAATACTTCATCATACTTTTAATGCATTCATACATCATCCATATGATACATTGCTACCGGAGGCACTGACACGTGCACTTGGTATTACCATTGTTTAGAGGTATACCCTAGCCATTGTTATAGGCTGCTGGTTATATATTTGAGGATTATATATTATGATCATATGACCTAGGATTGCGTTGTTCATTCGATTTTTGTTCGTAGATGTTTTTTTACTCACGAGTTGGCAACTAAACCCCGTTGTGCCACAGTTTCTTGCAGATTTTGTCGTACAGGTTTCTTTACGGATTTGCTGGCACTACTTCCATTTCTGGGTGATTTGCTAGTAGGTGGGTTCGCTTGTATCATGACCATCAGTATATTTTGTATATTATTATTATTCAGTTGTATCTAGTAAATTCCATCAACCAAACATGTATTTATTTGAGATAGAGACCTGTGTTGTTTATTCTTTCGACCTTAGAGTCGCGCGTTATATTTCTTTGGATTTCATATTGTTTTGAGTTTCCTTTTTCTGTTGTGATCCTCACTTCGGCGTTGTATATTATATTACTTGCGTGGTTGTGACTGTTGATTGACGAAGAGCTAGCTCCCGCTTGGGGATGCATTTTTTCATTATATATGCTTTATCAGGTTTTGTACCCGTTTGGGGTCAGTATTTACAAAGGAAACTCTGCCAAAATTTTTAAGAAAAGACTTATGATTTTAAAATGCATATTTCGGCATATGTTGCAAACTATTTGATTTAAAATGGTTTTCCTTCACTCCACTATTTTTTCTTGGTTTGGATTTCTGAGGTTTCGGCTTACTTAGATTACGTACGCCTCAGGACGTTTCATAGTTTAAGTGCCGGTCATATTTCGTACTTTCGGGACGTGATAATGGTACCCTAGGGTGAGAGAGAGATTTCGTGTGGATGACGATGAGCCTGGCAGAGGGACTGCTACCTACCGGTGATTGGTTAAGCTTGGCGGATATCCGAAGGATACCGACCGGAGTCGAGAGATGATATGTGCCGATCGGGACTGACGGAGCCCGTGGGCCGATCCGGACTGACGGAGCCCGAGATGTGAGTATTTACGTGTTGATGCTGGACACGGGTTTCATGATGTTTTCGGGTGTCGATGTTCGATACCCAGGTTCCATGATTTTGATGTTTCGCGAGGGACACCGTTGATTTATATCCTCATACTTACTTGCATACATACATTGATTATATGGTTGGACGAGATCCACATGCATACATACATTGATTATATGGTTGGATGAGATCTACATGCATACATGTATTGATTATATGGTTGGACGAGATCCACATACATACATGTATTGATTATATGGTTGGACGAGATCCACATACATACATGTATTGATTATATGGTTGGACGAGATCCACATGCATACAGACATTGGTAATATTGTTGGATTATATCCGC
Organism: Agapanthus africanus; assembly: GCA_030015575.1. Taxonomy (NCBI): domain Eukaryota; kingdom Viridiplantae; phylum Streptophyta; class Magnoliopsida; order Asparagales; family Amaryllidaceae; genus Agapanthus; species Agapanthus africanus. Next base: position 113,096,693 of record JASDDO010000026.1, on the reverse strand, counting down.
ATACATATAGGTATTGTTTACATTGTTGGCACATTTGATGACCCGGTCACCCTAGATATCATAGTATTACCTTTATGATATAGTTGACCTAGGAGTCGTTGTTTATTCGATTTCTACTTATAGATGTTTTTCTATTCACGAGTTGGCAACTCACCCCCGTTGTGCCACGGTTTTTACAGGTTGACCGTACGGATCTGTAGTGGCATCGCTGGCACATAGCTACTTTTGGGTGGTTTGTTTGGTAGGTGGGACATTTGTATCGTACCCACTCTTGTATCTATATTTCATATTGTATCTAGCTAACTCCATCAAATTGAAACTAGTATTTGTATAAGAAATGAGACTTAGCAAGACTTGTAGTTGCGAGACTTGAGCGATAGGTTTATGTTCGCTTTTGGGGTTGATATCTCGTTTTATTCTTTATCTTTTGTGGTGATCTTCGCCGTTGGGCGTCGTATACTTAATTATACTGTCTTGCGTTCTTGTGATCCGCCGGTTGGCGAGGAGATAGCTCCCGCTTGGGGATTCCTTTATTATCATCTTGTATTATGGTTTTGGATAAAAAATACAAAGGAGGTGCTGCCTAAATTTTTAAAAGACGAAACACGTTTTCAAACTAGTAAATTTCACTTGCATTATTTATGTCCCTTTTCCATGCATTTAAGAAAACTTGATTTCATTATACCTTTATTTCAAAACTTTACCTCTTTTATTTTCGTAAAAAGGTTTAGATTTCTGGGTTTCAGCTTACTTGAATTCCGTTACGCCTTTAGACGTTGCGTGATTCAAGTGCTGGTCACGAGCTAATATTTCGGGTCATGACAAAGTTGGTATCAGAGCGCTAGGTTTAACCTTGGTTCGAGTTTATGTTTGACTATACGGAGTCTAGGACGGGTATGTATTTCAGAATATAGGCTTGACCTTACGGAACTTAGACTTGAAGGGGGGGATTAGACCCAAACTTTCGTTTCATAGGCTGACCCTGATTGATGGAGTAGGTAGCTTGAGTAAAGTGACGTACCGTACGTATGTTCCACGACATATTTACGATACGATACTCCATTTAAGAAACCTTAGAATGTACATATTTTGAGATCTATGATTCTCTTCGTACCCATGGTTATACATCTATTTGAGATCCTCGATTCTATTAGCTTCCATGATCATACTTTCATTGATGCTGTTCCTTCTTATGATCATGTATCCATTCTGGATCTGTCGTTTCCATTCATGTCATTGATCTGCTTTCTTCGACACTCGATTGAGGTTCCTGTCACCATGGTGTGAGCGCAGATTGAGCTGCTGCTAGTGAGGCGATCAGGACGAGCTCGTCAAGGACGAGGACTGACCATTGTGTTTTCTGGTGACATAGGAACGTCTCGATGTGGTGTTATGTTGTGACTTCTCGGATGAGGCGAGTGTTTGGTTTCTCACCGGATGATCGAGCCATTGTTAGAGCTGCAAGTTGCTAGAGGACTGTTGATGTACAGCTTACCTTGGAGATTGTGATGTCATCTACTGTATGGAAAGATGACCCAGCTGTTGCTAAGATTGATAGGATGTCGCTTCCAGAGCTTACGAGCTGAGATCGCCGGAGTTTCCAGGCAGAAATGCGATAGATGGTAGCTAGTCTACCCCGAGTTGAGTGACGAAGGTGATTCGTCAGATTGATGCGCCGACACAGGCCCAGTTGAGTTGAAGATTTCCAGTGTGGAGAGTCATACTCCGATCCAGAGATGACCATGAGGTATTGCCTCTCCTGGAAAATTGAGGCATTGTTTAGCATGCGGACGAAGGATATTCACTTGTTGTATAGGCGAAGTTAAAAAGTTTGAACGAATGTCAGAAACCCATTTTTCCAAGTTTAAGTATTCGGTAGAACATGCAGGTAATTCTGTGGACCCTCTAGAAGAATGAAACCCTAACTCAACATGATGACCATGGAGCCACTTTTGAACCTTAGGGTTTGCAGCTGTTTAGCGATGCCATCAGTGAGGCTTGGGTTTGCCTTTCTACGGTTGGTCCGTAGGTACCGTGGTATGTACAAGATATTATTAGACTGTGCTTAGGTGTTGAGCTTTCGGGAAATTATGGGTCTTTTATGACTCGATCGAAAAGTTTTACGTCGTCCAGATATCATGTTATAAGAGATCAGTAAGCTGACCAGCTTCGAATAGAGGACCTCACCCAGATGTACTGTAAGTTGATCGAGAACTGACGAGTATTGAGTATTCCTCCGATGGTTTGGATGAGTTCCCGAGGTCGTGTTCGGCCAGATATCTTCTACAGAGTGATGAAGATACCGAGTTCGTAACATCGAGTCCGTGTGAGAGACTCTGGATTGACTGTAGCCGAGAACATTGCAGAATACAGATGGCATGACATGACGTCGAAATAGACGATGGTACGGACGAGTGGAACCAGAGGTTCGTGCGAGATGCTGACGAGCTGTTGTTACTCCCCGTTGAGATGAGAGATCTGATATGTATACCGAGGCGTTAGGATGCGGCCAATTCCCGAGGAAATGTTGTACTGAGAACACAGATGTCCAGAGAATGAGAAAAGATTTTGCAAGAGTACCAGCCTCCGTACAATTCGGCATAGACGAGATCGGAAGAGACCTTAGGCGGGATTCCTTCCAGGACACTGCTGCAATAAGATTTTCAACCAGGATCAGATGTGTGTCACGTGAATTCAGAGAGCCGAAGGCCGACGCCAGTAACGTGCTGCTTTACGAGTGGTCGTGATGATTGGCAGAGAGATGACCAGAGAAGTGCCAGAACGGAATCGTTCCCGTTAGCACACCGGACAGGGCCGACGATCCGATGAATTACGAGGTTGGTAATCTACAGAGAAGATAAGGATCCAGACACAGAGGACGCCAGACCGTGTGCAGGAGGCAAGCAGATGTTCTTGTTCTGCCAGTTTTGGGCGCACCGATACATTTTTTGACATTGTAGGAGATGTACCTCAATGTCAGTTTTTCGATTTGCGTTTGTGATCTGAGCATCACACTTATATCGCTTGGATTTGAGTTTTGTTGATGAGTTTCCTTTTATTGATTTCGTGCACCATGGCTGCACCTACTGGGTATTTACATTTTGTGCATTGTTATTGCACTTGAGATATGTTTTTATACACCGTTGTGTTGGCTTATGATTTGTGCATATCTATTGAACTTGATATTGATTTTGTGCCTTGGCTCCACATATTTATGATTTCGTGGATTTCATACAGTCGATTTGATTTTGTGCGTGTGGTATGCACTCTATTTGATTTTTGCACTCGGTATAGCTTATATGTGCTTGTAGTGCATTGATATGTGTTTTGTGCACGCAATTGCACATGTTTATGATTTTATACACCTTGGTACACTCGGTGTTGCTGTTTACGCATTTGAGTTATTGATTAGTATTTTTTACATATGATGCACCAGATTTGTATTTCATGCACTAGATGCACCGGATTTTTATTTCGTGCACTGGATGCACCGGATTTGTATTTCGTGCACTGGATGCACTAGATTTGTATTTTGTGCACTGGATGCACCGGATTTGTGTTTCATGCATCTGTTGCACTAGATTTTCATTTCGTTCATTTTGTTAGGTTACGGAAGTGCCCCGGCCATCAATCCGAGGCCAAATGCGGAGCAAAAAATTCTATAATTGGCTCTACCTCAACCAAATACCCGGATCGATCCATTAACCCAAACTAGCAAACAAAAAGAAGTTAGAATGGCTATACCGATCGATCCGTTTCCTTCGGTCTTTAGCCATCATCCCACGCTCCTTGCGGCATCTCTGATATCGCTCGATCTCCAGTCTCCTCGTCGGAGTGGCACCACGTCAACGAATCTTTATACGCGCTCCCGTTTCAAACCGAATCAACTCGGACATGAAGTTTGCTAGCCGACATGTCTAAGATTGAAATAGAGAGAGTGTAGAATACTTTGTCTGTAATATTTTAGAAAAATAAAATATTATTTTTGGGAATTTTTATAATTAGTTAATAAATAATGGGAATATTTTAATAAGGCGGTATAATTAAATACCGATAAATGGAAAATAAAAATTGGAAAATTATAGAAATTACTAAAAAGAGGGTGCTTTATGTAATTTATGCAAATTATAAAATTTTTATGATTTATTATACACTATTTTAATGCTAATCGTGATTAAATATCGCAAATCGTGCATTAAGCTTGTTTGAGCACCATGTCACATTTACAAATACTTGTTACATTTTTTACCATGGTTCTTCTTCTTTCATGCATGCTTTTGTGTTAGAAATGAAAAGATAAAGATAAGGAAAACAAGAAAAAGAAAAATCAAAGAGGTATGGCATGAGAGAGAAAGAGAGGGTGATGGGTCTTGGTTGACTTGGGCCATTCTCTTCCCTCTTCATTATTTTTCATCATCTTTCTTTCCCCTACCTCTCCCATGGCAGCGCTCCCTCTCCCTCCACCTCTAAACCCTCAAAACACCATCAACTCTTCATCAAAAGTCCATCCCCGCTTCACAAAAAATGTGCGCAAGCTCACAAGCTACACTTTGGACCAATAAAGTTTGCATTTTGGCGCTGTAAGGGTTTCTTGAGTGCCAAATAAGGTAATCCCTTCACACATAGTGTATTTTTTCTTTCACTTTAAACCATATATGTGGTTAGTTGTGAATTTGTGCGATTTGGTGAACTTTGAAAATTTCTAGAGAGGGTTAGGGTTAATTTGAGTTAAGTTAGTGTAATTGAACCCTTGAGGTGACCTTAAACCCCTAATTTGTCAAAAACCCAGACCTAACCAAACCTGAAAACCAAAATACGAGAAAAACAGAACTTTTCATGTCGGTTTGTGAGAACTTAGAGTGTGCAGGGGAATCTGGGATGATCTGGAACATTTTCAAGACTAGAAAACAACTTCAGAGACTTATTTGGACCAATGTGAGACCACCCTTACCATACGAGACCCTAACTCCATGGAAAAACCGAGCAGGCCAGAATTCTGGGGGATGTGGCCGGCCATGGGGTGAGGGATTGGGTCCAGGTTGCTTCAGTAGGTCATATACACCCTATATATCACCCTAGTGTTGTTTACTTACCTTGTTTTCACCTGAGACAAATTCTGGAGCATGTTTTCATAGTTGCTGCTTTACGTTTCGCGATGTTTATGGAGTTAATTTTTGGTATTTGTGTTTTGCATCAATCACTTGACGTTTGGACGTCTCTATCGGGTGTTATTTGGTTAAATTGCGAGGGCAAACCATAGGTTTTGACCTATGTGAGTTCCACATGTCGTTTTGGTTTCGATTTGGATTTTAATGCGATACGATACGTTATTATATATAGGTACCCTCGCGAAGACTTTGAGACGACAAGCAAGAGCGTGGCAACGTCGGCATCGGCAAACGATGATCAGGTGAGTAGATATATATCTACGGGGGAAGTCGGGTGGATGGCATATAGCACCCCCGCTTTTTCGTAAAATATGATGTGATGTGATTGTAAGTCTATGTTACCCACCCCGGTGCTTTAGGGGAGGCGGAATTGGTAAAAATCGAATTTTTCTTAGAAGGAAATATAGACTAACCATGAAGGATCTTTGCTAAACAAAAACTAACAAACTAACTTAGAGTTTTAACTACAAGGTTAGATGTTTATACCTTGGTCTTGAACTCCTTCTCTTTTTGTGTTGCTTCCTCTTCTTGTGAGCTCCTTTGAGTAGTGTAGATGGCTCCTCATCACCGTCTTCTCTTTGTCAAAGAAAGATACACCCGAAGGCCTCTACCTTGAGCTCCTACCTCAACAATGAAGTAACAAGAGTGCTTGTCTTGCTAGAATAAGAACCCTAGAGTGAGTAGAGAGCTATTTTGGTGGTTTAGTCTCAAAGCTTTAATTTTCAACACATGAAACTCTTAAGCTTTTGAGAGAGAGGAAGAGGGAGAGCAAACCATGAGAGAGAAAGGTTATGAGAGAATGAAAGAAAATGAGAGGATAAACTCTCATATGAGGAAAAAAGATAATAATAATAATAATAAAGATAATTGTGATGGTAAATTGATTTGACCATTATCATTTCACCATTAATGCTAAGCATGCTTCAAGAAATATCACATGCTTAACAAAACAACAAAACATAAGAAAATATCCAAGTCAACATGGGTCAACTTGGTCAAATGGTCAAACCAACATTAACCATGACACGATTAACTCTAATTAAAACAATTAATCAATTTCCTCCTTCTCATTATGGTTTTGATCAAGTCAATGGTCAAAACCCTAATGAGGTGTCTCCCTCTCCGCCCCTGTCAACTGTACATACATATCCGCATCCGTGTTCCATAGAAACACGAATACAAAGAGACTAGACCAATCCCAAAACAAATACTAGGATATGGCTTAAAGCCCACTAGTATTAACCGCCCGAACACCAAACGTGCACAAGTGCGCGTATGTGAACGAACCCCCATCGTAAAACCATACGACCTCTACTACGTTTCGCCCAAAGGTGAACAACCCTCTGTGTGGGACTCTAAAGACTCGACACTACGCTGGCAGTGAGTTTAACCACAGGCCGCAAGCGGTACTAGCTATACGTAACGGTTCCCAGGTAGATTCTGATAAGAAGACCGATGAGGTGAACCCATCCGAACTCCTACTGAGCCTGATTGTGACAATACCCGTACAATCCGGTCTGTTCGTCTAAGAGTATAGCATGTCAGGCCTAGGGTGCGGTAAACGTCAGGCCCCTAATAGCAGTACAATTCATGTCGGAGTGCAGCCCAGAACACCCAGAGAAACTACTGGAAACACTACCAGTAAATCTCGCTTGCCCTGGACAGGAACTTTCTGTAATGGCTCTCCTAGACACAGCGCGATATCAACCCCCAATACCAGGAGAGACGAATCCTGTCTAACCGTCACTGCCTCCAAGTGCTTCGGGACTGCACCCAACTACTACCTGTTTGCACGACTCAATAGAGCCGTGGTAGGGTAGTAATCTAAGAGCAGTGGGAACATACTCGAGGCGAAGTGGCAGTGTCAATTCAACGGACTAAGCTGTACTCATGTCGCCTGGGTACTGTTATCTGACGATAGGTATAGAACCAACCAACAGTTCCCGACGAGTCATGTCCAGTGTACTCGGAACCTAACGAGCACCTGCATACTATCTCCAGTACGACACACTGATGGCTATTGGACAGACCATCTCCCTTCCTGTGATGAGAAGCGTATACACTAGTCCACTCTGGAGTATCTGTGCCCTATCTCGATAATCCTACGACCAGGGACATGTATAAGGATGTGCTTGTAGACTACCCATCCCCACTAGTGTGACTGCCATCACAACGCTGGTAGTCAAGCAAAGATCCTAAGGGCTCTATCAATATGTATTAGCGATATGTTAAAAAGAAACACATACACATATTAAGATAGATACAAACCAAGTAGCATACTACCATATTGACCAAGAATGTTAATCCGTGTATATATCCTAAGCTTCCAAAATGTAATATACAAACTAGTACTATACAACAATGGCCTCTAGGGCATATCACACTAACAATCTACCACTTGCACTAAGGCCATGTGTTGGCATATCGCAGACCTATCATCTCGAATAGCCTCTCGAACTGCGTCTGAGGAATGGCCTTTGTGAATGGATCTGCAGTGTTATCCTCTGTAGCAACCCTCCGAACCTCGATCTCCCAGCGATCCACGATCTCCGTGATCAGGTGATACCGCCTCAAGATGTGTTTGGACTTCTGATGGGACCTGGGTTCCTTTGCTAAAGCTATAGCCCCGTTGTTGTCACAATACAGAGGTATTGGATCAACAATGGACGGAACTACCTGAAGTTCCTTTAAGAACTTCCTCATCTAGACTGCTTCTTTTTCGGCGTCAGAAGCTGCGATATACTCCGCTTCCATTGTCGAGACAGCAACGGTTTCCTGTTTTGAACTCTTCCAATAGATCGCCCCTCCATTGAGGGTAAAGACATAACCCGACATGGATTTGGAGTCATCCTTGTCACTTTGGAAGCTGGAATCAGCAAAGGCCTAGATTTGGAGGTCTTTTCTGCGGTAAACCAAAAACATATCCTTAGTCCTTCTCAGGTAGTTCAGAATGTTCTTTACCGCTATCCAGTGCTTCTCCCCAGGGTTTGACTGATACCGGCTTACCACACTTAGTGCATAAGCTACATCTGGTCTGGTACACAACATCGCATACATTATAGAGCCTACCGCAGAAGCGTAGGGTATAATAGACATGCGATCCCTTTCCAAATCAGTCTTGGGAGACATCTCTTTGGAGAGGGTGATCCCGTGACAAGCCGGTAAATTACCGCGCTTTGAATCTTCCATACTGAATCTTTTCAGTATGGTGTCGATATACCTAGAATGCGAAAGTCCCAACGTCCTCTTAGATCTATCACGATAGATCTGGATCCCCAGAATGTAAGAGGCATCACCCAGGTCTTTCATGGAGAATCTGTGTGACAAGAACCCTTTGACAGATTGTAGCATAGGAATATCATTTCCTATCAAAAGAATGTCATCCACGTACAAGACGAGGAATACAACAGTTCGTGCTACAATCTTACTATAAATGCATGGTTCATCTGGATTTTTGATAAAGCCAAATTCTTTGACTGCCTCATCAAAACAGATGTTCCAACTCCGTGATGCCTGCTTCAGTCCGTAAATGGATTTTAGCAACTTGCACACTTTTCCGCTGCTCCCGCTTTGAATGAATCCCTCTGGCTGGTCCATATAGACACACTCCTCTAAATTTTCATTTAGGAAAGCGGTCTTTACGTCCATCTGCAAAATTTCATAATCATGGAAGGCAGCAATGGCAAGAAGGATCTGAATGGATTTGAGCATAGCCACTGGAGAAAAAGTTTCGTCATAATCCAAACCAGGTCTTTGACGAAAACCCTTTCCAACAAGTCTAGCCTTATAGGTTTCAACCTGTCCATCTACACCAATCTTATTTCTGAAGATCCATTTGTAGCCTACGGGTTTTACCCCTTCTGGAGCAAAGTCCAAAGTCCATACTTTGTTGGTGTACATGGACTCCATCGAAGTCCGCATTGCATCTAGCCATTTTACTGAGTCAGTGCTCTGAATGGCCTGCTAGAAGTTAGTCGGCTCATCATTATTAATGATGCAATCCTCTCTATCTACGTCTATGAGAAAACCGTAGTATCTCTCAGGTGGATGAGAAAGCCTACTACTCCTGCGGAGCGGTGCGGGAATGTCCTGTTCTTTTGAAACTTCTTGTTCCACCAAGCTTTCAGTAATAGCTTGTGTTTCTGGAATTTCTTCCAGTTCTATTGTTCTCCCACTTGTTTCTTTTTCTAAGAACTGATGTTCCAGAAAGTGGGTATGACGAGAAACAAAAACCTTTTGTTCCTCTGCGTAATAGAAAAGATACCCCCTGGAGTTCTTTGGGTATCCCACAAACTTACACAGTACTGAGCGTGCCTCGAGTTTGTCCGCATGCTGCTTTTTGACAAAAGTTGGACATCCCTATATCTTCAGATATTGAAGACAGGGTTTCTTCCCACTCAATATCTGATATGGTTTAGCAGGCACAGTCTTGGTAGGAACCTTATTTAAAAGATATACAGCTGATTCTAGTGTACAGCCCCAGAATGATCGTGGTAACTCAGCGTTACTCATCATGGAACGTACCATATCCAATAGGGTTCGGTTCCGTCTCTCCGATACACTGTTGTGTTGTTGAGTGTATGGAGGAGTAAGCTGAGAGAGAATTCCATTCTCTTTTAGGTAATCCAGGAACTCGGTACTTAAGTATTCACCACCTCGATCAGATCTTAGTGCCTTGATACTTTTGCCGGTTTGTTTTGTACTTCATTCTTATATTCCTGGAATTTCTTAAAGGCTTCGGATTTATGCTTCATTAAGAAGACATGTCCATACCTGGAGAAATCATCCGTAAAAGTAATGAAATAGGAAAAACCACTTCTTGCATGTGTAGACATTGGACCACACACGTCACTGTGTATGAGTCCCAAGTGCTCGCTCGCTCTTACTCCGTGTCCAGTGAACGGAGTCTTTGTCATCTTTCCTTTGAGACATGATTGACAAGTTGCATAAGAATGATATTCGAACGGATCCAAATATCCTTCTTTATATAACTTAGTTAACCTTGTCTCATTGATGTGACCCAATCTACAATGCCATAAGAAAGCATGATTTAATTATGGAGACTTTCTTTTGTGTGTATTTTGGATATTGAAAATCTGCGTTTGGTTTAATACGTATATACCGTTGCTTAATGTACCCGACCCAATCAAAACATGATTAAGGTGAATGTTTACAACATTGCTTACAAATGCAAAATCATAACCTTGTTTAGACATTAAAGATACAGATATGATATTATAAGTTGAACTGGGTATAAAATAACAGTTGCCCAAAACCAAAACATGTCCATCTGTCAATCCTAAGTGATAGTCCCCCACGCACTCAGCATCCATGCTTGCTCCGTTTGCAACTCTGATGGTCATATCACCTACCTTCAAAACCCTACGGCTTCTCAGTGCCTGCAAAGAATTACAGATATGAGATCCTGATCCGGTATCCAATACCAAGGAAGTAGAGTTGATTGACAGACAGTTTTCAATCACATACACACCTGAAGCCGAAGCCACAACTTGCTTCGGGTCTTGGTTCTTTGCCTTACGAGCCCTGCAATCTTTCTTCCAGTGTCCTTTCTTGTGACAATAAAAGCATTCTTCCTTTCCCACAATTTGTCCCGCTACCTTTGCTTTTCCCTTAGCTTTTACCTTACTAACACCGCCCTTTGGTTTGGTGGGGGCCTTCTTCTTCTTTCCTTTGGCTTTCGCCTTGGACCTAGAAGAGGAAGTTCCTCCAACATACAAAGCGGGTGTTTCCCTGACTTTCTACAGGGTGCCCTCTGCCCTCCTCAACATATTGAAGAGTTCCAGAAGTTTAACTTCTTTTCTTTGCATGTTGAAATTCAGGATAAATTGGGCGTAGTTGGAAGGAAGGGACTGGAGAATCAAGTCAGTGTATAGCTCTTTCTCTAACGTGGTCCCGATGTCCGCGAGCTCCTCAATGTATCCAATCATCTTCAGGACGTATTCCCCTACAGATGATCCGATGGCCAACCTCGCTTGAAACAGTTTCTTCGAGGTCTCGTATCTTGCGATACGGGATTGCTCTCCATATAGTTCTTTAGTATGGAGAAATATGGATTCAAGATCCATATCCTCGTGCCGCCTCTGATGTTCATTGTCCATAGAGGCAAGCACGAGGCACTTGGCCTTCACGCTTTCAATCTCCCAGGTCTTACGGATTTCCTTATCTGCGACACTGGATTCTGGACCTGGGACGGCGGGTGCCTTAGTGGTAAGAAGATACCCCAACTTGTCATAAGTGATTGCCATTTTGACATTCCTGAACCAATCTTTGTAGTTTGTCCCTATCAGTATATTTTTATCTAAAAGTAACTTAAGGCCCGTCATGTTGTATGGTTGCTGCAATTAGGAGAGAGAGAAGAAACACATTAGTATGATACTCTTGCAAGTTTATAGTGGTTTTTAGTTTATCTAAACAGGATGGCTCCTACTGTTTCTCGAATCCTTCCTCAAACCATAAAAGAAGAATTAGTCAGGATTAATCTCACCGTACAATAATTGCTTAACCATTCAACCAGGCCGGTGTCGGTACTTCGAGGGAGGTTTTACGACGCTTTCGCGAAGTTCCTTAATTAAATAACCTCTTTTCCTTGTGGGCTTAGCCCCGCTAACACCTTTTTAGACACCTACTTGGTTTATAGCATTGATTGTTAAGTGAGAAAATTTCCCGAGGAGGAGCATATACTCACTATAGGATCGAGATCCAAATATCATTGTGTGATAAAGTTGAAGGTATCCTACAAAAATTATCACACTCCAAATGGTATGCAACACTAGCAAGTTTCAGTTTCTTTAGAAACTCCCGATGTGGATTTTTGCCCCATGCTCTTATGACCTTGACGAAGGCCAACATATCATAAGTCACATGTCAAGTTCTACCCGTCATTATCCAGGTTAATTTGAACCCACCCATACATACCCTTGACGAAGGCCAAAATAGCAGTACGACTGTCCTAAACCAACGCATCTATCTATGCAGCAGATAAATATTTAGCAGCTACCAATCACTATGCCTTGGCGAAGGTCAAAATACATAGCTTGAATACTACTGAATATTTAACTGAAATGACGGAGGGCTATGAATGGTTTTCGCTAAACCGTGAACGTAGTGAACTTGATATAATCGAAGGAACCTGACAGCTTTTGAAAGGAGTGGTTTAAGCTCCGCGTTTAAAAGTTTTGTTGTTTTTGAAAAAACCGAGTGGTTTTGTAATTGTTCCAACGATTCACCTTTGGTTTGTTTTCTTTGCATTAATATAACGCGTCCCATCAATTAAACCTACCATTGCAGAAAACAACAAAAATATAACGTACTCTTATGCCATCCGCATTCGCCACTGGGCCCCGTCATCACCCGTTAGGCTACTTAACTAACGACAGAGCAGGGGCTGGACTAGCGCGGATGCAAAACATAAGCAACGCCAACTAGATATCATATATAGATATAAACATTTTTCAGATTCAATGATATCCATTCCAGAACACAGATGAACACATTGGATATATTAGGAATCCGCACTTCGTTTGAGCCTGTAACGAAAGACGGATTACACGGTCGTGATGAATAGCCAAACCCTACCCTAGACCCCTACGGGTGCGGTAAACTACCCATCAAATACCCGAGGTAAAGCAACCTCCCTCAACAAAGTGAGTAAGCCACCTGGCACTTCAAATTACCCGGTAGTTTGTGCACCCCACCTTGGGTCTATCCTAGGAGCAAAAACAGTAAAACAAATAATATACAATGGCGGCTACAATCTCATCCCGGATGTGCGGCCATGAAATAATATTACATCAATTTACAAAAATTACATTGAATGAAAGATAAATAAACACTCATCTCACATCCCCGGCTATTCATCCACGACAATCCAACAAGTTCATATACACAATCCAACTTCACAGATCACAGATATGTACAACCCCCACTAATCGACGTATAGCGATTAGCAGACGTTCAGTACATATATAACATTACAGATATAATCCAATTAGCTAAAGTTTATAGAATTTCGATAAATATTCAAATTTGAAACTACCCCAAATACAACACTGTACTCAAAGGAATCTGGGTAGAAACAAAATATCTGAAAAATCATAAAACATCAAGCTGGACAATCTGCAGGAAAAACAAGTTGACTCCGAGTCGACTCGGCCGCGGATCCGCGGCAAAGCCCATGGTTTCGCCGCTCTTCCATGGCAGTCTGACCGAGTCACAAGCTCGTTTTTCTTGTGTGTCCCTAAAAAAGCCTGCACGTATTTTTAGGTCTCTGAAAATATTTTTAGACCTGTTTTAAAAATCGGCAGAAAAAACAAAATTTTGACGTGTTTTGCGATTTTTTTCGGGATCGAAGTTCTAAAGACTTTTCTAACAAGTTAGTTTTTGTTTAGGTAGGCTCTGATACCACTGTAAGTTTATGTTACCCACCCCGGTGCTTCCGGGGAGGCGGAATTGGTAAAAATCGAATTTTTCTTGGAAGGAAACAAAGACTAACCATGAAGGATCTTTGCTAAACAGAAACTAACAAATGATTATACCTTGGTCTTGAACTCCTTCTCTTCTTGTGTTGCTTTCTCTTCTTGTGAACTCCTTGGAGTGGTATAGATGGCTCCTCCTCACCGTCTTCTCTTTGCCAAAGAAAGATCCACCCGAAGGCCTCTACCTTGAGCTCCTACCTCAACAATGAAGTAACTAGAGTGCTTGGCTTGCTAGACTAAGAACCCTAGAGTGAGTAGAGAGCTATTTTGGTGGTTTATTCTCAAAGCTTTGATTTTCAACAAATGAAACACTTAAGCTTTTGAGAAAGAGGAAGAGGGATAGCAAACCATGAGAGAGAAAGGTTATGAGAGAATGAAAGAAAATGAGAGGATAAACTCCAATATGAGGAAAAAAGATAATAACAACAACAACAACAACAACAACAACAACAACAATAATAATAATAAAGATAATTGTGTTGGTAAATTGATTTGACCATTATCATTTCACCGTTAATGCTAAGCATGCTTCAAGAAATATCACATGCTTAACAAAACAACAAAACATAAGAAAATATCCAAGTCAACATGGGTCAACTTAGTCAAATGGTCAAACGATCATTAACTATGACACAATTAGCTCTAATTAAAACTATTAATCAATTTCCTCCTTCTCATTATGGTTTTGATCTTGTCAATGGTCAAAACCCTATTGAGGTGTCTCCCTCTCCGCCCCTATCAACTGTACATACATATCTGCATCCGTGTTCTATAGAAATACGAATACAAAGAGACTAGACCAATCCCAAAACCAATATTAGGATCTGGCTTAAATCAAAACCCACTAGTATCATCTGCCCGAACACCAAACGTGCACGAGTGCGCGTATGTGAACGAACCCCCATCGTAAAACCATACGACATCTACAACGTTTCGCCCAAAGGTGAATAACCCTCTGTGTGGGACTCTAAAGAATCGACACTACACTGGCAGTGGGTTTAACCACAGGCCGCAAGCGGTACTAGCTGTACATAACGGTCCCCAGGTAGATGCCGATAAGAAGACTGATGAGGTGAATCCATCCGAACTCCTACTGAGCCTGAATGTGACAATCTCCATACAGTCCGGTCTGTTCGTCTAAGAGTATCGCATGTTGGGCCTAGGGGGCAGTAAACGTCAGAACCCTAATAGCGGTACAAGTCATGTCGGAGTGTAGCCCATAACACCCTTAGAAACTACTGGAAACACTACCAATAAATCTCGCTTGCCCTGGCCAGGGACTTTGTGTAATGGTTCACCTAGACACAGCGCGATATCAACCCCCAATACCGAGAGAGACGAATCCTGTCTAACCGTCGCTGCATCAAAGTGCTTCGGGCTGCACCCAACTACTACCTGTTTGCACGACTCAATAGAGCCGTGGTAAGGTAGTAATCTAAGAGTAGTAGGAACACACTCGAGGCGAAGTGACTGTGTCAATTCGACGGACTAAGCTGTACTCCTGTCACCTAGGAACTGCTATCTGACGATAGGTATAGTACCAACCTGCAGTTCCCGACAAGTAATGTCCGGTGTACTCGCAACCTAACGAGCACCTGCATACTATCTCCAGTACGACGTACTCAAGGCTGTGGGACAGACCATCTCTGTAACGCCTAGAAAAGTCGTTTTGGTGTTTTCCCGAAAATCGGTGAAAATTTGGTATTTTTCCGTAAATCGTCCTTTTTGTTATTTTCCAGTTTAGGGCTAATTATACCTAATTTGGATAGGTAATTGCTAGTTTTTAGTATCTAATGAGTTACTTATAAAATTCTGGTCGTTTAAAAATTTTCCATAATTTTTTAATTTTTAATATTATTTTAAGCCGGTAAGAAAATACATTAAATTAGCGATAAATACAAATTTAAATGGGCTAAATTTAAGCTTTAAAATCATGTTAACTAAAATCTAGTTGTAACATAAATTTTTAGTATTTTATTTTAAGTTTTAACTAATTTTTATTATAGAAAACGAAATCTATTGAATTTAAGCTTAAACTTGCAATTATGGCATTGTAGGGGGTCTTTTTGTATAGAATTTCTTTGTAAAATCTCTCTCACTCATTCCTCACTACTTTGGCCGGCCCCACCACTGCTGGATCAGCAACTTCCCCCTCCATTCCTTGCTTCTTTGACTCATTCAAATGATTTAAATATAGGTTTTTATTATATTATTTTGGATGGGGGTATTACTGTAATTTGGGGGGGCTTTGACTTGGATTTTTTTCACACCATTTCCTCACACTCTCTCCCATCTTCCCTTGGCCGAATCATTCCCTGCTGCAGCCCCTCATTTTATCCCCAATTCTTTTGCTTTAAATTCCATCAAAATTCTACAAAAATCCACAAATTTCTTTACAAATTCAACACAAAACCCTATTTTACCTCTTCTCTAACCCAAATTGGTTTAAAACAGGGAGAAAGGAGGTGTTTTTGGAAGCAAATCTTCATGCTAGATCTCTATATATTGAGGTATAATCTTTACCCAACTAACACTTATGGTTAATTCCTTTAATTAAATTGTTTTAGTGTTAAATTTTAGTGCTAATTTCATTCTAGGTTTTTAAAGAAGAGGGTTTGGTT
Source organism: Agapanthus africanus (assembly GCA_030015575.1). Classification (NCBI taxonomy): domain Eukaryota; kingdom Viridiplantae; phylum Streptophyta; class Magnoliopsida; order Asparagales; family Amaryllidaceae; genus Agapanthus; species Agapanthus africanus. The sequence goes on along the minus strand of JASDDO010000026.1, from coordinate 113,080,409 downwards.
TTGAATTAAGGTTTTAAGCATCACAACTAGATTAGCTATGTGTAGTTGTTATCTAGTTTATTTAGTTTGGATATTTACTGTTAGTTATATGTATGCCCTAGAGGCCATTACTATACATAGGATGTATATTGTAGTGGATGCTGGGACATATATAGGGAGGACTTTCTTGCTCGACATGATAGTATGCTATCTGGTTGCTCTTTACCTTAACGTGTATACTGATTGTCTCTCTGTTACATGTTGGTAAAGCCCTTAGGATCTGTACTTGACTACCTGGACTATGATGCGGATCATACTAGTGGGGACATGGTAGTCTATAAGTACATCCTTCACAGTCCCTAGTCGAGGGTGTATCGAGACGGGGCATCGATATACCAGAGTAGACTAGCGTGTACCTTCTCGACCCATACAGATGGGCGATGGATGATCCCATATCCATCGGTGTTTGACATCAGAGATGATATACGGGTGCTCAGTAGAGACTGGGTACACTGGACGGACTCGCCGAGAACTCCCAGATGGTATTATACCTCACGTCAGATGGCAGTTCTCTGGTGACACTGGTACAGAGTAGTCTGTTGACCCGAGATCGTCATAGAGTCTTGTGTGGTTCCCACTGTGCTTTGATTTCCATCTTACCACGTCCAAGAGGGCGTGCAAAACGGTGGTTTTTGGGTACAGTCCCGAGTCACATGGAGGCAATGAGCGATAGGAGGGGATTCGTCTCTCCCGGTATATGGGGGTTGATGTTGCGCTGTGTTCGATTGGCTATAACAGGAAATCCCTGGCCAGGGTTGCTGAGATTTACTGGTAAGTGTTACCAGTAGTTTCTCGAACAGTTATAGACCTCATATCGACACGACTTATTGAGCTATTGGGGTCTGACGTTTACCACCCCTAGGCGAGATATGCGACGTATCAGACGATCAGACCGGACTGTACGGTAGTGTTACTGGTCGGATTCACTGGAGTGTGAGCGGGCTTGCTCGTCGATCTTCAGATCGCTCAATACCCGGGTGGCCGTTACGTTTAGCAGACCGCTTGCGGCTTGTGGATGTTTGATATGATCATCATCCGCTGCCGGCGTATTGACGAGTCTTTAGAGTCCTACACAGAGGTTTCCTGGTTCAAGCGAAACGAAATAGGAGCGCATATGAGATATGTGCGGGACCGAGAATAATGCGTGTATGTGATACCGTATTCTATTCTCGCGATAAATATATCGAAAGGTTGTATGCGATATAACCTAGTTATCGATTCAAGCGTTGATTCGATAAGCCGATATATTAGATACCAGTCGGTTATGTGCGCATGACCGCGTCATTGAATCAAGTGTTGATTTAATGATTTAATGCATATTTATATATTTGATATATTACTTTGCATCAACTAGTATCGGTTTACTTAAGATGGATTTTCTCACTCGGATGGGCGCATTGTATATGCGATATACTTTTGTGCATTTGATTGTATCATGTTTGATGATACATGATTGTTTAAGTGTATGTTAAGAATAAACCATGGTTATTTATATGATTAGGGTTTTATTTCCTTTTCTTATTTATTTATCTATTTATTCATTTTGGAAATAATTAGAAAAGGTATAAAAAGAAAATGGTGGCTAATTTTGTTTCATATTGAAGCTTCTTGAAGTCTTTGACCTAGTGACCATTTTGTTCTTATCCTTAACCCTAACCATTCTATTAACCATGGTCTTTTCTCTACACTTAACTAAGGTTGAAAATATGATAAGTATTCATATTCTTTTCATTTTTCTAATTAACTTATCTTATCATTTTCTTCTTCTTCTTCCTTGCTTCAAGTGAAGAAGCTTGAAGTCCATCAATGGTGATTGATGCATATGAGTGAGAAATCCAATTCTAAAGTCTACCCACTTCCTATTTCTTCATCCTCTACCTCTTGCCAAGTAGTAGAGTGTGTTTCCTTCACAAGTTTCATGACTTGGTGAAGGTGGAGCTTGATTCATCGATGCTTCGACGTAGATCATCTTCGGCATGGACATCGACGACCTAGCTTGCCCATTCTCCGACGAAGCCGATCCTAGAGCCCAGATTCGATTTGGACAGCGGAGAGGACCTCGTTGCGGAGCTATGGAGGTGGAGCACCGGATCTACAAAGGTTGTATTTCCGTATTTTATATAGTTAACTGTTAACTAGTTCTTGTTCGCCTAGAAATCTAGTATACGATCCGTTGTTTATGGTTTGTAGGCACCATAATTTTTGAAATTGCCATGGTTGATGGCTTGGGAGACCTCACTAGAGTGCCTAGGAACCCTGCAGTGGTATCAGAGACTAGCTAGAGCCTTAGGCGAAGTCCAGACGGAAATTGAAGTCCGATCGAACCGAAACCATACCCGGAAAATTGCTCTCTGTCCAATTTTTAAAATCTGGTATTTTTCCACATTAAAAATGTTCAGAAAAATCAGCAGGTGAATATATGAAATACTCTGAAATTCGTACACATAATTCCTTAATCGTGCCGCGCTTCCGCGGCACGAGCTAGCCTCGTGCGGCGGTTGCGCGGCGGTACGGAATGATTGTTTATTAATTTTTGCGCAGTATCTCATAATTATTAGTGCTGGTATTCCTGGGTATTTTTAATATTTATTACAGAGTTGAAATTTTCTGAGTTGATTTGGGAATTCGTTGTTTCGATCGGGATATCAAATTTTGTCTGTGTGGCTTTCCGGATAAATTTTAGAATATGTTAAAAAGTTCGACCGGATATAAATACCCAACTTTTCCCCTGTCGGGAAATTTCCAAGTGTTGGATTTTTCCGTAGTTTAACGACGTTCTAAGTAGTGCAAGTAACGCGATGGTCCCTCTAGAAGACACAAACCTTAACTCGATTATGTGACCGTCTTGAACTGCCCTTTGAACCTTCGGGTTTGGGGCAGTACGGCGTGCCACATGTGAGGCGTTGGCTTGACCCTTCTACGGCTGGACCGTCGGTACTGAGGTACGAACGGAATGTTATTAGACTTATTTCATGTGTTGATCTGTATCGGGAAAACTTGGGTGTTCGATTGTTCGATCGGAAAGTTTAACATTTTCTATTTATCTGGAATGGGATACAATAATTGGAATTCACAATAGTTATGTGATAACTGAATGAATGTTATAAACGTAGCAATTTAGTCTCACTTGATCGGTTGCCACGGAATTTTGATGTGATCAAAAGTCCGTTGCAATCACGTAGCGTACGCGGATACTCGCCGGGTAAACTTAATAGACAGCTTCACTCCATAGCCCCGACCAAGTGACTGTAGGAGAACCCCGTCGCCGAAAGCATCCGTACGGGTGCTCGCGGTAGCGGTGTTCCGCCTTGGTGCACTTCGTCGACGGTATCGGGGGTGCGGCCGTCTACTGAAGTTTGCAACGAGCATTCGATCAGGCTGTCGGGAATCTTGTTGAATTGCCCGACTTGATATTGAAAAGTGTTTTCGATGATGAGACTAAAATGCGGGGTTTATAATTGTTAGGCATGCGATGTTTAAGTAATTCATTTGGTCAGGCATGCGATGTCTAAGATGGTTGCGGATTCCAACTGTTGTAGTTTTACACTTTCTTTTCTGTGACCGTAAGTGTAATATGTGATATCGCCGGTTTCGTTGCTATATGTCAACGACAATTGGGATGCGCATATTTGCTTACGTTGATGACATGTGATGTTATGTGTTGCTGGATATGTTATATTGGATCGTCGTGTTTGAATAGCCGGGGGTTTTTATGTGAGATGAGTGTTTTTCATTTTCATTCATGTAAAAAACTTGTATGTAATATTCTTTTATTTGGGGCGCTTCCAGGTTGCGGGAGTTGTCACCTGTTGTATATTATTTACTTTTCCGCACTAGGATAGACCCAAGGAGGAGGGCACAAGTAACCGGGTTCTGGGGTCCAGTGGGAGACCAACTCGAGGTGTCGAGTCCGGGTCTCCTAACCCTAGAATTGGCAGGGTTGCTTGCCGCTCTCGTAGGGGTCTAGGGGTGTGGGATTGGCTATTCATCACGACCGTGGAATCCGTGTTTTATACTGGCTCGTATTGAAAACACGGACGTCCTAGTATATCCAATATTTCATATGATTCTTCTGCTGCGATATCTGTGATGCGATCATGTGATGTTCTTTGATAGATACATATATAGTATATATGATATATTATATAGACGTTACTTATGTTTTACACCCGCGCTAGCCCTGCCCTGCTCTGCCGTTAGTTACCTAACCTAACGGTGCACGAGGGGACATCGAGGCGAATGCGGATGGCATAAGTGTACGTCATATTTATCTGTGATGTTTAGGTAAATAAATGATGGGACTTCATTAATGTGATTAATGAAATAAAAGAAACCTAAGATGTTGTAGAATCGAATTTCAAAATAAAACAGGTAGCTACAGTTCTTGCTTTGCACAGCGGTATATGTGATATATCCTGCACCTCATCCGACGAGGAAAGGACCGAGATCCCTTCACCGGGAGTGACTCCTTTAGCAATAACTGGCAGATGCTACACACTCGGTTTGTCTTATGATTGCTTTTAAGTGTTTTGCTTTGCACAGTGATATATATGATATATCCCGCACCTCATTCGACGAGGAAAGGACCGACGATCCCTTCACCGGGAGTGACTCCTTTAGCAAAACTAGAAAAACCTCAAAAACACTCCATTTTAAAATTCATTCGATCCTACAACGATATCAAGTTCATTACGCAATAGGTTTTCAGAAAAACCTGTCGTAGCCCTCCGTCATTTCAGATATGTACTGGTTAGTATTCGTGCTGCGTTTGTTGACCTCTGTCAAGGCGCAGTGTGCGGTAGCTGATTAGTGCTTATCTGCATAAGCATATGATGTGATTGATTTAGGGTAGTCGTGCGACCTTGTTGACCTCTGTCAAGGGTCGTGCGGGTGGGTTTACTTCAATCAGGAAATGACGGGTTGAACTTGACTAGCAGCCTATGGTTTGTTGACCTCTGTCAAGGTCATAGGACGCTAGGGGCAAAACATTATCGGGAATTTCAAGTGTTGAAATTTGCAATGAGATTGCATACCTTCTATGAGATAGTTGGATCTCGATACCCGCTGCGAGTAAGAGTTACTCCTGGGAGAGTTTTATACATTACAATTAGCCGATCAAGTAGGTGTCTAGAAAGGTGTTAACGAGGTTACGCCTCTGGGAAAACGAGGTTTACAGTAATTAGGTTCGTGCGAAAGCACGGGGGACCTCCCTCAAAGTACCGACACTGGCCTGGCTGAAAGATTGGCGAACTTGTAGTGTGTAATTAATCCCGGCTAGTCTTTCCTTTTAGGGTTTGAAGGAAGATTTGATAAAAAGCAGTGGGAGCCATCCTGATTAGATAAAATAATAACCAATCTATTCTTGCAAGAGCGCACGCTGAGTGTTTTCTTCTCTCTCTCTCCAGGTAGCGACCATATCACGCCTTAATCAAGATAATAATACGGATTATTGACCGAACCCGCTTGTTATACTGAGCTGGGGAACGTTGGTCCCGCTCCAACTTATAAATATTATAAGACAGAGCAGGAAATTGGGGAATACCAGATTTTCTATGCCGCCCAAACGAAGAGAGTGCATGTTGATGCATCATCTTCGGGTGTGTTCATTATACAGAACTGTTTCTCAGTATTCTTTACGTCCTGGGTATGTGATACCAGATCAGGATCCCAGATATGTAATCTGTTACATAGGGCTACAGAAAGGTAGAAAAACTGAGAACGGGTGATAAGTTTCATGAGACAGAAAACGGGGCAAGTGTTGCAGCCAAGTCTGTTGGTCACTGTCACCCTGTATTACAATACATTGATTCTGAACGAATGATATTAGATACCGAACCTGATATACAAAATCATATCTGTCTCTTTATTAGTAAAGAAACGATATAATTTTGTATTGTTGGATAATGTTTTGAACATTTCCTATATCAAAAGTTGATCGGTTCAGGCACGTTATCTAAAAGCATTGATGTTCTAAATCAAACTACAGTTCTTTAGTATACAGAACATACACAAGAGGAAGAGTTCAGAAATGAACGAATCCTTCTTGAGGTATTGTAGACTAGGTCATATCAATGCGACCCGACTGGCTGAGTTACATTTAGATGCATATTTAAATCAGTTTGAATTTACATCTTGTGAAACTCGCCAGTCATGTCACAAAGATAAGATGACCACAGCTCCGTTTACTGGAAACAGAGAAAGAGTTAGTAAACTCTTGGGATGATACATGTTGATGTATGTTAGGTCCCCTGTCTACAAATGCCAGGACTGGTTCTTTGTACTTCATTACGTTCTCTGATGATCTTTCGAGTTTCAGACCTATGTTCCTGTTGAAACACAAGTCCGAACCTTTTGAGATATTCACAGAATATAAGTTAGAAGTAGAGAACCAAAATACGGGTATAAGTATTATGTCCTATGATGAGATCAAGGAGGAAAATACTTGAGCACGGAATTCCTGGATTATTCTAAAGGAGAATGAGTTTCTCTCTCAGCATTACTCCTCTGTATACACCATAACACGATGGTATATCAGGGCGGAGCAGATACACCCTATTTGATATGGTGTGCTCTATGATGAGTACTACTGAGTTACCTATTTCCTTTAGGGAGTTATGCACTTGAGAAGCTGCATACCTATTGAATAGGGTTCCAATCAAATCAGTTGCCTACCGCTTCATATGTGATATGGAAAGGGAAGAGCCCATATCTTAAGTTAAGATTTGGGGTTGTCCGACCTATGTCTAAAAGCAAAATCCGGACAAGCTCGAGGCAAGGTCTGTTATGTAGAACTGGAAATGTTCCAGCTATACAAACTACAGCAGATGATTTGATAGAGCCAAAGGATTCAGTAGATTCCAACGAACCTCAGCCTCTCCGCCGATGTAGTAGGGTTCCTCACCCACCAGAGAGATACTTCAGTTTCTCTATGACAGTGGGAGCGAGGATTGCATCATCAGATGATGACCCAACTAGTTTCGAGCTGGCCATCAGGAGTGGGACTCTGTAAGAATGGCTGGATGTTTAGTGATCTGAGATGGAATCCTTATACACCAACAAAGTATGGACTTTGGTTGCTATATCTGAAGGGTTAAATCCCCATCAGGAGCAAGTAAATCTTGAGAAGATTACTTGGTGTAGATGGAAAAGTTGAGACTTTCAAAGCTCGACTTGTTAAAGCTTTTCGTCATCGACCAGGCATGGATCATGATGAAACCTTTTCAAGTAGCTATGCTTAAGTCCATCCAGATCCTACTTGCCATGGCTACATACCATGACTGCGATATCTGGTTGGGTGTCTTGACTGCTTTTCTAAATGATGATTTAGAGAGCGTCTATAAGTACGCAGCCAGAGGGCTTCGTAGACAGTGGGAGCAGCGGAAACGTGTGCAAGATGCTCTATAGGATAAAGCAGGCATCGCGGAGTTGGAACGTCTGTTTTGATGAAGTAGTCAAAGAGTTTGACATCATCAAAATGGTAGATGAACCTTGTATAAACAAAAAGGTAGTAGGGAGTATGGTGACGATCCTCGTAGAGTACGTGGATGACATACTCTTGATAGGGAAGGAGTTTCCTATGCTATGCTCGATCAATCTCCGCTTATCACAATGATTCTCCACTTAGGATCAAAGTGATACCTACTAAATCCTGGATTTTGGATCTATGAGATAGATCTAAATGGATGTTAGGATACTCACTAGATGTAGTGAGATGGTGTCAATCGATCCTGAGGAGAATCACTGGAAGTGTTCCAGGGTGATAAAGACGACTGAGTGTCAGTCGCAGGCATTGTCTTTACCCTCAGTAGAGGGACGGTATGTTGGAAGAGTTCCAAACTAGATACCGTGACATACTAGACGATAAAGGCTGGATACATCGCTACTTAAGATGCTACCAAAGAGGCTGTTTGGATGTATAATGGTTCATGAGATGAACTATGTTCCTCCCATTGTGTGACAATGGAGTTGTGGCTTATGCCAAGGAACGCCGGTCCCATCAGTGATCCAGACATATTCTAAGGCAGCATCGCCTGATCATGGAGATGATTGATCTCCAGGGTGATCGAGGTTTGGAGAGTAGACTCAGAAGACAACACAGCGGATCCACTCACAAAGGCCTGTTCCCAGAGAGAGACTTTTATGGGATGGTTGAGTATGAGATACTTCAAACCACTGCTACAGATGGCCCTAGTGCAAGTGGGAGATTGTTAGTTATATGTATGCCCTAGAGGCCATTACTATACATAGGATGTATATTGTAGTGGATGCTGGGACATATATAGGGAGGACTTTCTTGCTCGACATGATAGTATACTATCTGGTTGCTCTTTACCTTAACGTGTATACTGATTGTCTCTCTGTTACATGTTGGTAAAACCCTTAGGATCTGTACTTGACTACCTGGACTATGATGCGGATCATACTAGTGGGGACATGGTAGTCTATAAGTACATCCTTCACAGTCCCTAGTCGAGGGTGTATCGAGACGGGGCATCGATATACCAGAGTAGACTAGCGTGTACCTTCTCGACCCATACAGATGGGCGATGGATGATCCCATATCCATCGGTGTTTGACATCAGAGATGATATACGGGTGCTCAGTAGAGACTGGGTACACTGGACGGACTCGCCGAGAACTCCCAGATGGTATTATACCTCACGTCAGATGGCAGTTCTCTGGTGACACTGGTACAGAGTAGTCTGTTGACCCGAGATCGTCATAGAGTCTTGTGTGGTTCCCACTGTGCTTTGATTTCCATCTTACCACGTCCAAGAGGGCGTGCAAAACGGTGGTTTTTGGGTACAGTCCCGAGTCACATGGAGGCAATGAGCGATAGGAGGGGATTCGTCTCTCCCGGTATATGGGGGTTGATGTTGCGCTGTGTTCGATTGGCTATAACAGGAAATCCCTGGCCAGGGTTGCTGAGATTTACTGGTAAGTGTTACCAGTAGTTTCTCGAACAGTTATAGACCTCATATCGACACGACTTATTGAGCTATTGGGGTCTGACGTTTACCACCCCTAGGCGAGATATGCGACGTATCAGACGATCAGACCGGACTGTACGGTAGTGTTACTGGTCGGATTCACTGGAGTGTGAGCGGGCTTGCTCGTCGATCTTCAGATCGCTCAATACCCGGGTGGCCGTTACGTTTAGCAGACCGCTTGCGGCTTGTGGATGTTTGATATGATCATCATCCGCTGCCGGCGTATTGACGAGTCTTTAGAGTCCTACACAGAGGTTTCCTGGTTCAAGCGAAACGAAATAGGAGCGCATATGAGATATGTGCGGGACCGAGAATAATGCGTGTATGTGATACCGTATTCTATTCTCGCGATAAATATATCGAAAGGTTGTATGCGATATAACCTAGTTATCGATTCAAGCGTTGATTCGATAAGCCGATATATTAGATACCAGTCGGTTATGTGCGCATGACCGGGTCATTGAATCAAGTGTTGATTTAATGATTTAATGCATATTTATATATTTGATATATTACTTTGCATCAACTAGTATCGGTTTACTTAAGATGGATTTTCTCACTCGGATGGGCGCATTGTATATGCGATATACTTTTGTGCATTTGATTGTATCATGTTTGATGATACATGATTGTTTAAGTGTATGTTAAGAATAAACCATGGTTATTTATATGATTAGGGTTTTATTTCCTTTTCTTATTTATTTATCTATTTATTCATTTTGGAAATAATTAGAAAAGGTATAAAAAGAAAATGGTGGCTAATTTTGTTTCATATTGAAGCTTCTTGAAGTCTTTGACCTAGTGACCATTTTGTTCTTATCCTTAACCCTAACCATTCTATTAACCATGGTCTTTTCTCTACACTTAACTAAGGTTGAAAATATGATAAGTATTCATATTCTTTTCATTTTTCTAATTAACTTATCTTATCATTTTCTTCTTCTTCTTCCTTGCTTCAAGTGAAGAAGCTTGAAGTCCATCAATGGTGATTGATGCATATGAGTGAGAAATCCAATTCTAAAGTCTACCCACTTCCTATTTCTTCATCCTCTACCTCTTGCCAAGTAGTAGAGTGTGTTTCCTTCACAAGTTTCATGACTTGGTGAAGGTGGAGCTTGATTCATCGATGCTTCGACGTAGATCATCTTCGGCATGGACATCGACGACCTAGCTTGCCCATTCTCCGACGAAGCCGATCCTAGAGCCCAGATTCGATTTGGACAGCGGAGAGGACCTCGTTGCGGAGCTATGGAGGTGGAGCACCGGATCTACAAAGGTTGTATTTCCGTATTTTATATAGTTAACTGTTAACTAGTTCTTGTTCGCCTAGAAATCTAGTATACGATCCGTTGTTTAGGGTTTGTAGGCACCATAATTTTTGAAATTGCCATGGTTGATGGCTTGGGAGACCTCACTAGAGTGCCTAGGAACCCTGCATTTACTTGTGATTTTGATCTTTAGATCGTAAATCTAAGATGCTTGCACCGAATTTGGAATTTTATGCTTACTAGTTTTTTTAAAAATATTATGAAAAAAATTGAGAATTAAAATATGGTAAGGGTTTCATCACATCATTGAAATTATAATGGGTAGTTTAATACCTTAGCTTGTGCAAAACCTAGCCTACTTGTTGAATTATGTATTGTTGCTTTAAAATGGTTGAAATTGGAAAAATTGCAAACTAGTTTTTGGTTTAATATAATTTGGCAAGATTAAAAATCTAGTAAATGCTTATGTGGCCTAATTAAGATAATTAGTGAGTATTGTGAACTCTAGTTTGCTAAAACATCAAGACTTGTAGTAAAACGGTTAACGACCCCCTTTACTAGAATTTTTGGAAATAAACCGATTTAATCAATTTATTGATTTTGATGATTTCACCCTATTTCATATGTATGTTTAGTGTTTGTGAATGTGAAAATGGGTGTGTTTGGGTTTTTCTCGATGGTTTGACGTTTGTAGATCGACATCGAGGGTTGCTTTAGCTATTCTTGCATGCGTAGCCGATAGGTTTTGACCTCTGCGTGATACGCGTGACGAATTGGTTTTCATATACCGTATCGATTTCGGATTTGGTTTTTATGCGATACGATACGTGGTGATATGTAGGTACCCCCATGTGGACTTCGAGACGACAAGCAACCGCGTGGCGACGTCGGTACCGGCGAGCGAGGACCAGGTGAGTAGATTTATATCTACGGGGAGAAGTCGGGTGGATGGCGTATAGCACCCCCGCAGTTCGTGGTGATGTATACGAATACGTATACACACATTTATTGATTATATTTTGTTTTGAGTTTATTGATGATAAATATGGATGGTTTAGTATCACGAAACCCTAAAGTAGTGGTCGCACCACACATGCACATAACCACCCATACTTGCATACTTTACTTTCTTCTGCGTAGATTGGGATGTGTATATATGTATATATGCGTGGGTATGTGACTATGCATATGTACATTCATATACGCATGCATGGATAGTGAGTATAGTACTTGGGATTTATGATGAGTCGATGAGATTTGATTTGAGGCCGTGAGATCGGTGATATAGCAGGGTTCGTATTTGAGATACGACATGACGTTGTAGCGGGTCCTTGACGTAGTGTTTCACACATGTGCATGCATACTTAGGCGGTATCAGTATTGTACTAGACGTAGATCAGTACCCCGATCATGATATTTGATAAAGAGGATACAAGGTGAATAGTATGATGAATGCGATATTGACCCTACCCAGATTTGGGGATGCCGTACGACGGATTTACGTACGAGCTATATTTTGATGATTGATCCGCACTCTTGACTTAGGATGTCTGATTATAGATTTGGTATCGGATATGATATTATTGAGGAGGGATCACCGACTAATATATATACAGATATGTATATGTATCGACTCGGATGTTAGGCGGTTTCCTTACCTGTAGTCCATCTTGTTAGCTTAGCCCTTTAGTTTAGTTTAGTTGTTAGATTAGATTCGATTCTTATCTATTTCAAAAACTAACGAATCATGGGTATTTTAAAAGACAGCCCAAGGGATCCTACGGATATTTCAAAAGACGTATCTTTTCATAAAAACACCGTAGCCCCTATTTCCAAAACCCCATAATTCGTGTTATTTCAAAAGGCACCATTTGTAGGACTTATATTAGATTAATGCAGATTAGTTATAGTTGCGTCTAGTATTCAGCTCCGGCTCATTTTTGTGGTTCGCTTCGTATCGCATGCTTATATTATGTTTCACACTTCATTGTTGATATCATATTGTTAGGACACCAGCACCATTACCGATGATGCGTATGTACCACGTACACTTACTTGCCGGCTCACACACATCTTCATCGGTAATTGCCATATCACGTACACCTTAGAAAATATTATTGCTTGACATAGCGTACTTGCCTTATATGTTAGTTTAGACATTGTAGTTATTACCTGCTACTTCATGCATACTGTTATTCATTGTTATGCCGCATTCATGGATTCTCATGCATATATTCACTATTTTACGTGTTATTGAGGTTTTGGATTCGGATTTCCATGAGATTTTCTGGATTTGGAAGAAAACCGCAAAAACATAAAAAAACCTTTTCTCTCTTTTAAAATAAAAAGTGCGGTTTTTCCTATGATGTATGAGTCTTCCACCATGAGTTTGCTGATGAAATTTCGAGACCTGATTCGAGGAGACGGATGAACCGTTTCGGGTACATGGTGGACCCGGTAAGGTACCCCGGGGCAAGAAGCGCGTGATGATGACGATGCGAGCCTCGCAGGGGAGCACTACCTACCGGTGATTTTACCCGACGCGTCGGATATCCGGAGGACACCGTCATGGTCTTGAGATGGATGGTAAGGGCCGGTCTGGACTGACGGCGCCCTAGATATTGTGATTGAGACATTGAGATTTCGAGATATTGAGGTACAGAGACTGTGATACAGAGATATCGAGATATTGGGACTATGTTTTGTGCCGATGCTAGGCACTGTTTTATGCTGATTTCATTATGATACCTCATTTTAAAAATACAAAGGAAATCTCACTAAATTATGAAAACAGTTCTTCATTTACATGTATTCTGTTTTCATGCATTCATACCTCATTCATATGATATATTGCTGCCTGAGGCACTGACACGGGCATATGAGATTACACTCAGGTTAGATATTTACCCTAGTCATTGTTATAGGCGGCATGTTATACATATATTTGAGGATTATATTTATTGATCGTTTGACCTAGGATTGCGTTATTTATGCGATTTCTTTTCGTTGATATTTTTCTATTCACGAGTTGGCAACTCACCCCTGTTGTGCCCCAGTTTCTCGCAGGTTTGCCGTACAGGTGTCATTACGGCTTTGCGGGCATAGTTTCCTTCGGGTGATTTGCTAGTAGGTGGGTTTACTTGTATCGTACCCCCATTATATATCTTGTATATCATTATTCTGTTGTATCTAGAAGTTCCATCAATCAAACATGTATTTATTTTTGAGATAGAGACCAGTGATGTTATTCTTTCGACCTTAGAGTCGCGCGTTATATTTCTGCGGATTTCTTGTGGTTTTTGAGTTTCCTTTTGAGTTTTTGATCCTCGCCGTTGGCGTTGTATATTATATTGCTTGTGTGGTTGTGACCGTCGATTGACGAAGAGCTAGCTCCCGCTTGGGGATGCCTTTTTATTGATTTCGTATACTATTCATGTTGTATCCCGTTTGGGGGCCAGTATTTACAAAGGAGACTCTGCCGAAATTTTCAGTAAATTTTGATGTTCTTAAAAACCGCATAATTCGGCTTATGCTATTAAAACTACTTGTTTTAAATTTATTTTCCTTCACTCTACTTCTTTTCTTGGTTTGGATTTCTGGGTTTTCGGTTTACTTAGATTACGTACGCCTCGAGACGTTTCATAGTTTAAGTGCCGGTCATGTTCCGTACTTTCGGGACGTGACAATCTCCCCTGCTGGGGTGAGAAGCGTATACACTAGTCTACTCCGGAGTATCGATGCCTTTTCTCGATAATCCTATGACCAGAGACCTGTATAAGGATGTGCTTGTAGACTACCTATCCCCACTAATGTGACTGCTATGACAACGCTGGTAGTCAAGCAAAGATTCTAAGGGCTCTATCAATATGTATTAGCAATATGTTAAAAAGAAACACATACACATATTAAGATAGATACAAACCAAGTAGCATACTACCATATTGAGTAAGAATGTTAATCCGTGTATATATCCCAAGCATCCAAAATGTAATATACAAACTAGTACTATACAATAATGGCTTCTAGGGCATATCACACTAACAGTCATATAGTTATACATTTTTGTGTTATGACGAGATATGAATTCTTTGCAAGAAAAGCTTTAGAAGAACATGGCTTAGTGTTAGTGAGATTTGCGGAAAGTGATTTAGTTGGTTTCATTGTAGCGAACTCTAGAGTAAGGTTGTTACACATACACATACACGCACGCGATATGGTTTTGGGTGTATATGTTATATGTATATAGATAAATGTGGATGCGTGGGTTTATATATATATATACCTATACGTATGCATGAATGTTTGTGGATAGTATATGGTATTTGGAGAGGAGTTGATGGGTTTGGGAATGGTGCCATGAGATCGGTGATGTGACGTGGATGATACGACACGATGTTATAGTGGGTCTTTGGGCATTGTGTTTCATACACACGCATATGTATATATAGATGGTATTTGTATTGTACAAGACGTAGATCAGTACCCAGTTCACGATAGGTGATGATGAGGATACCAGATGAATAATGTGATATTTGACCGTATCCTGATTTGGGATGCCGTACGATGGATTTACCGTACGAGCTATATTGATGATAGATCCGCACTCTTGACTCGAGGATGTCATATTATACAGTGTATCGTGTGGGATACTATTGAGGCGGGATCACAGACTATTATATATATATATATATATATATATATATATCGACTCAGACTTAGGTGGTTTTCCTTACCCTTTTCTATTAGCCTGTTAGCTCGGTCCTGTAGTTTATTTGTAGAGGTTAGACTTGATTCGATTCATACCTATTTTTAAAACTAACGAATCGTGTGTATTTTAAAGACAGAACAAGGGATTCTACGAATATTTCAAAGGACGTATCTTTTCTTAAAATCACCGTAGCCCTTATTTTCAAAACACCACGATTCGTATTATTTCAAATGGAAAAACAATATGATACATGTGTAGTAATATAGATTCCTTATTGTTACGTTATCATTCATGTTCGCATATTATTGCTGCAATTACTATTCATTGCCATTTATTATGTTGTTATCGCCTCATTGCACGTTTATTGTGTACTCAGTGATTATGAAACCATACTGTCAGGACACCAGCACCATTACCGATGATATGTATGCTTCACATACACTTTCTTCCCGGCTCACACACATCATCATCGGTAATTGCCATGTCACGTACACTTTAGAAAATACAATTTCATTGATGTAAGTCTATGTCGCTTACCCCGTAAGCTAGCGAGGAGGCGGAACAAGTAAAAATCAAAACTTTCTTACATAGCAACATAGACTAACACTAAAGAATCTTTGTCAAACCATATCTAACGGAACTACGGGAGGTTTAATCTACCGTGATAGACGATTATACCCCACAAAACTAGTCCTTCGGCTCTTTTCTCCGCTGTCCACCTCATCCATGTGAGCTCCGAGAATCGATCCGGATCTTGGTCACCACCGCGGCCTTCTAGAGTCGATCCACCCGAGAGTCTATAGTACGAGCTCCACCTCAAGCCGAGGTAACTAGGGCAACAAGTTCTCTATGCTTGATGTCCTAGGTGATGTAGAAGATGAAGAAGATGGATTTTTTTGTCTAGTTAGAACAATTTACTCAACACATGAGACTATTAGGAAATGCTAGTGAGGAAGAAGATGGAGCAACCATGGGAGCTCTCTTTTGATGAGAGAGAAAGAAAATGAGATAATGATCCATAAGAAACATAATTACCAATGTTTTATCATGAAATTGTGATGGTTACAATTAATTTGACCATTATCATGTCAAGTTAAATCCAAAGCCAAAGAAGCATCTAGTGCTCACAAAAATATCTAAGTCAATAATAGTCAACTAGGTCAAATGGTCAAGCATGGTCAAATGGTCAAACCAATTTGCCAAAACACAATTATCATTAAAAAGATTAGTAAATATTTTCCTCCACCTTATAATGGTTTTGACTAAGTCAATGGTCAAAACCCTAATGAGGCACCTCCTTCTTCGCTCCTTACAACCGTGCATACACACCCGCATCCGCATTCCGTAGAATACGAATGTACAGAAGACTAAACTAATCCATCCATACAATACTAGGATCCAGCTTAAACCAAAGTCCGCTAGTATTGTCTGTCCGAACATCATACGCATACAAGTGCACGTAAGTGATCGTAGCCCTGCCGTAAAACCATACGGCCTCTACACCTTTTTCCCAGTGCAGGGAAACTCTCTGTGTGGGACTCTAAAGACTCAACACTACTCTGGCAGTGGGTTTAACCACAGACCGTAAGCGGCACAGGCTGTACATAACGGTCCCCAGGTAGATGTCGATTAGAAGGCCGATGAGGTAAACCCATCCGAACTTCTACTGAGCCTGAATGTGACAATCTCCGTACAGTCCGGTCTGTTCGTCTATGAGTATCGCATGTCGGGCCTAGAGGGCGGTAAATGTCAGACCCCTAATAGCGGTACAAGTAGTGTCGGAGTGTAGCCCAGAACACCCTAAGAAACTACTGGAAACACTACCAGTAATTCTCGCTTGCCCTGGACAGGGACTTTGTGTAATGGCTCTCCAGACACAGCGCGATATCAACCCCCAATACCGGGAGAGAAGAATCCTGTCTAACCATCACTGCCTCTAAGTGCTTCAGGACTGTACCCAACCACTACCTATTTGCACGACTCCTTTGAGCCGTGGTACGGTAGTAATCAAAGTACTGTGGGAACACACTCGAGGCGAAGTGACAGTGTCAAGTCGACGGACTAAGTTGTACTCCAGTCACCTAGACACTGCTATCTGACGATAGGTATAGTAACAACCTGCAGTTCCCGACGAGTCATGTCCGGTGTACTCGTAACCTAACGAGCACCTGCATACTATCCCCTGTACGGCGTACTAATGGCTGTGGGACATACCATCTCCCCTGCTGGGGTGAGAAGCTTATACACTAGTCTACTCCAGAGTGTCGATGCCCTGTCTCGATAATCCTATGACTAGGGACCTGTATAAGGATGTGCTTGTAGATTACCCAGCCTCCACTAGTGTGACTGCCATAACAATGCTGGTAATCAAGCAAAGATCCTAAGGGCTCCACTATTATGTATAAGCGATATACTAAAAGAAACACATGCACATATTAAAATAGAAACAAACCAAGTAGCATACTACCATTTTGAGCAAGACTGTCTATACAACTGTGAATATCCGAAGCTTCCATTAAGTAATATACAAACTAGTATGATACAGTAATGGCCTGTAGGGCATATACACTAACAATCTCCCACTTGCGCTAGGGCCATGTACTGGCGTATCGAAGACCTATCATCTCGATTAGCCGCTCGAACTGATTCTGCGGTATGGCCTTCGTGAGTGGATCTGCAGTGTTATTCTCCGAATGTACTCTCCTCATCTCAATCTCCCGGCGATCTACGATCTCCCTGATCAGGTTGTACCGCCTCAAGATGTGTCTGGATTTCTGATGGGACCTGGGTTCTTTCGCTAAAACTATAGCGCCGTTGTTGTTACAATAAAGAGGTATTGGATCAACAATGGTTGGAACCACCTGAAGCTCCTTAAGGAACTTCTTCATCCAGACAACTTCCTTTGCGGCATCGCAAGCAGCTATGTACTCCGCTTCCATAGTTGAGTCAGCAACGGTTTCCTGCTTGGAGCTCTTCCAGCAAACTGCCACTCTATTGAGGGCAAAGACATAACCCGACATGGACTTGGAGTCATCCTTGTCACTCTGGAAGCTGGAGTAAGCAAAGACCTCGATCTGGAGGTCTTTTCCGCCATACACTAAGAACATCTCCTTAGTCCTTCTCAGGTACTTGAGAATGTTCTTTACTTCTATCCAGTGTTTCTCCCCTGGGTCCGACTGATACCGGCTTACAACGCTCAATGCGTATGCTACATCTGGTCTGGTACACAACATCGCATACATTATAGAGCCTATCGTAGATGCGTAGGCTATAGATGACATGCGAGCCATTTCCAAATCAGTCTTTGGAGACATTTCTTTAGAGAGGGTGATTCCGTGACAAGCCGGTAGGTTACTGCGCTTAGAATCTTCCATACTGAATCGTTTCAGTATGGTGTCGATGTACCTGGACTGCGAAAGTCCCAACATCCTCTTAGATCTATCACGATAGATCTGGATCCCCAGAATGTAGTTGGCATCGCCCAGGTCCTTCATGGAGAACCTCTGTGACAAGAATCCTTTGACTGACTGTAGCATAGGAATATCATTTCCTATTAAGGGAATGTCATCCACGTACAAGACGAGGAATACTGCAGTTCTCCCTACAATCTTACTATATATGCATGGTTCTTCTGGATTTTTGATAAAGTTGAATTCTTTGACAGTATCATCAAAGCAGATGTTCCAACTCCGCGATGCCTGCTTTAGTCCATAAATGGACTTAAGCAACTCGCAGACTTTACCGCTGCTCCCACTCTGAATGAAACCCTCCGGCTGATCCATATAGACGCACTCTTCCAAATTTCCATTTAGAAAAGCCATCTTTACATCCATCTGCCAGATCTCATAATCGTGGAAGGCAGCAATGGCAAGAAGGATCCGAATAGATTTGAGCATAGCCACTGGAGAAAAGGTTTCGTCATAGTCCAAACCAGGTCTTTCACGAAAACCCTTTGCAACTAATCTAGCTTTATATGTTTCAACCTGTCCATCTATACCAATCTTCTTTCTGAAGATCCATTTGCAGCCTACGGGTTTTACCCCTTCTGGAGCAATGTCCAAAGTCCAAACTTTGTTGGTGTACATGGACTCCATTTCGGTCCGCATTGCATCCAGCCATTTTACCTAGTCACCGCTCTGAATGGCTTGCTGGAAGCTAGTAGGCTCATCATTTTCAATGATGCAATCTTCTCGATCCTCTTCTATGAGAAAACCGTAGTATCTCTCGGGCGGATGAGACTGCCTACTACTCCTGTGGATTGCCGCTGAGATGTCCGGTTCTTCTAAAACCTCTGGTTCTACTAAGCTTTCAACAATAGCTTGTAGTTCTGGAATTTCTTGCAGTTCTATTGCGCTCCCACTTATCTGATTTTCTAAAAAATCAGTTTCTAAAAAGCGGGCATAACGAGAAATAAAGACCTTTTGCTCCTCCGCGTAATAGAAAACATACCCCTTGGAGTTCTTTGGGTATCCCACAAACTTACTGTCACGACCCGAAATTGGCACGTGACGGCCCTAATACTACGCAACGCCTAAAAACGTAACGCAGTAAAAGAAAGCCAAAACCCAGAAATCTAAACCATGAAAATACGGAAAAGATAATAAGAGTTTTTGAAACATTTGAAATCGCAACCCAAATTCTTTAAAAGTCCACTTTCATTCCTTAAAATTTTGGCAACCCCTTTTTTGTAAAAACTGGCCCAAAGGCGAAAAACAATCCCCATCACAAATATACGACGCCGTAGTGAAGAAATAAAGAAAATAGAGAGAAAGCTGTATATAAAAGACAACAAATCCACAAATGATATACAATAACGTGCTAACCAAGTCTCTAAGTCAACAACATAATAGTTGATGGAGAGTACAAGATACAACGAATGTGCAATATGAAATACAGATAATCATCCAACCCACCTAAGCAAAATGGTATACTGTGAGCCGATGCGGTATCTGTAGCAAAAGATAATAGCTGAATAGCCTGCCTCGACTACTCTAGGGAACAACCTGAAACACCTGTGGCACAACGGGGGTGAGTTGCCAACTCGTGAATAGTAGATAACATATGCAGGTAATCGCAGGAATGTACGTACAGCATGAATCTAAGATATACAATTGCGGTAATAACAGGTCTTGTGAAAAGCAGAATAAAGGAAAGTACACTAGCAGGTACAGTCAATATATGAAGCAATAATAACATGACAATAGTATGTAATACTATGCAATAGGGATATGAGAATGTAGATATGCAGCGATCATAAGGGTACACTAACAAGTACTACTAATATATGAAACCGTGCATAAGTGAATAGATATGAGGTATGGAGTGAAATATGTCGTCCCCACGGAAACCTAACATCGTGGTAGGATCACAATCTATCAAGACACTCAAATCCCAATTCCTCGAATCAGCCCTCACGTTGGGCTCTCACATCATATAAGTCTCGCATCTCCTCAATGTACAATATCGAGTAATCTCCTATATCCCGAATGTACAAATCAGTAATCCCATATGTTTTCCAATATCCAATATCAAAGAATCACCTAATATCACAAATCAAATCTCAAGTAGAATTCTAACATCCTAAAGGTATATATTTGCAGAAATAAATATGATGGGATCAATACACATATATTAGTATCCCATTCAACTAATATTGGTGTAAGGGTATATATAACAACGGCTAAATCCCCTGTTATATATACAAAGGTGTTTAAGAGAAATATCATGAAATCAATGTGCCAAGCATCGACACAGAAATCCTGATCACGTATCATACGCTATCCCGAAAGCACGAGTGCCTAGCTCTGACCCTCGCCTTTCGACGTATGAATACGTACATGACTCCCAACGGTATCTCCATGATCCCCGCCGAGTCATTAGTACTGTCACCGGTAGGTACTCGTCCACCTCCAGGCTTAATCGGCAACATCCATCGATCTTCTTGCCGAGGGGAACCATACCGGGCCCCACCATGTACCCTCATACGGCAACCACACCTCGTATGGAGTATATAATCAGAACCGATAAATCTCATGGTGGCTACGCAAATTTCATATCAAGAAAACCGGGTTTTTCAATGTATGCATAATTTCATGAATTCCCGCTCTTCCCAAATCCAGAAATCATCTTGTAAAATCCAAATAACAATGCGCAAATCCAGGAATAAATATATGCGATATATCTGAAATATGAGCATATAAAGGAAAATATGTAGCTGAAAGCATATGTATGCGAAATCAATAAGGTACAGCTCAGTATAGGTGTCTACCTATAAGTAAAAGATGTCGTATACCCCCCTATGTATAAGTAGATTATGTAAGATACCTCCCTGGGTATAAGTGAAATATGAGCAAGGTATACCTGTAGCTGTATCGTAAGGTGTATATGTATCTATCACTTATGGTATGATACACTACAGGTATACCGACAAGCTAGATGTCATGTGTGCCAAGCAATATAGTATCTATAAGGGGTTTGTATGTGACATGGCAATTATTGACGGTGTGTGTGTAGCATACAATCTGTGCTCGTGCAACATGAACCGTCAATAATATGTGCAGTGTTCTACAGCTGCTAGTCATAGTATCATTATATCTAATAAATAGGGTAAGGCGCAATTCTAACAATGACGTAGAATACGCAACAAATATTAGAATCCTAGCCCAGACGCATAACGCCTTGCGGGTGATTCCCCTGTAGATGTTAAATCTACTCACCTATGCTCCACGCTAGGTGAATCCTACCACATGTCTCCCTCTGTTTCCGTAGTCCCCGCCTGCAAACCAGAAAATGAGACAAGAAACCCATATATAAGCCCAATATCTCACAAAACGCGATATCGACGCTAAACAAGAACCCGCGTCTCGTGTGTACGATACGCTGAAACGTGTGTATACGCGTCTAAAACTACCGCGACACGCCGCGATACGCTGGATCACAGAACCCACTCACGTATCGCGCGTATCGCGCAAACACAACGGACATGCAAAACGATATTTGATCCCAGATTTTCCTACAGGTCAAATATTACAAAACTATACATGCTAAAACACTTGACTACACAGCATAGAACCCTAGCCAAGACCCCAACACCCCAGCTCCCAACTTGGCCGCAATTTGCGGCCAAATTCAATAAATCTGCGGCCAAACACTAGAATGAGGGGCTCGTGTTCTTGTAGTGTGTTCTAGACCTAGTGTGCATGCTCCAGTTTTCTTAATTTTAACCAGAAAGCCCCGGGCCAAAAGTAGATCACAAATAGCCAATATATCGCTTTAAAATCACCAATTTGCACTAAAAGGAAACCCTTTGGTATTTTAGTGTAATCCTAGGTTAAACTCAGTTAAGGTGACCCTAACAATACTTAAATAAGTAGGGTTTACTAACACAATCATCATTTTTCCACAACATCTCATAAATCACCATAATTAGCACTAAACTAGCTAATTAACACAAACCGACGCTAATAAGCATACAAGCTAGGAAAAAGGGGACTTGGGTTCAGAAATATACCCTAGAGAACCCTAGAGAGCAGGAGAAGAAGTGTATGGGGGAGATGAGGGGTTGCTACTGCTGATGCAACTGCTGAAGCTGTTGCTGTCTGATCAGTCGAAAATAATGTATTTTTAACATGGCAATTTCCCCATCTTTAGCACTCATTTAGAAGTGTTCGGTATTCATATTTCACATATTAGTAAATCAGTCGTAAAATATCAGATTGCATGTGTTAGACTCTAAAACCGACATTTCTATGGAAATTGACTGCATTTCATGGCATCGTATCATCTCTGTATTTGCGCAACACTTGTGTCGAGATTTGTGCAGGAAAATCCAGGAGACAGGCCAAAATTGTTATTTAGCCGATCAAACATTACGCCAACTCAATGATTTCAGATCTGGTAGCAATTCAAAAGGCAATATAAAATTCAACATATCAATAAAAGCCCCATACATCAGCCCAAAGCAACAGAAGAGAGCCCAAGTCCTGAAGCCCCCAAAGAGCCGCGGAACCGCGGCGGGAGCCAGCTTATGCCGTGGAACCGCGGCGCTTTTGCCGCGTCATCGCTTGAATTTTGGTGCATAATTCTTCTCTCAGTGGCTACACCTCATTTTGACACGTCAAATTCTCCAGAGTCTTCTGCCAGATCAGCAAAGATCATTAAGCAAGGCTAATCTTAATTAAGCTCCTAACAAACTATTTCTAGAAGCTCCCTCCTAACTAATCAAATCTAGAAGCTTCTTCTCCAACTAACTTTTGGAGGGAAATTCAAATTTCCCCAACAAACTTTGGGAGGGAAACTTAAAATTCAAATCCTAGATCTAGGGTTTTGATGTCTATAAATAGGATCCTAGATCTAAGGGTTGGGGTTGTTGAATAATCTGGGATATTCCTAAATCTCTAATTCTTCATCTTCTTCCACAAGTCTAGTGAAAAGGCTTGTGCGAAACCCTAACCCTAATTCCACTCCAAATTCAAGATCTTGAGTACCAATCAAGCGAGAAGCCTTCAACCTTTTAGGAGCCAAGCCGATCTTCAATCGGGCAAGTGATCCAAACCGATCCGCGACTCAAGGAGACGAGCGAAGCCAAATCAACGATCGAGTTCTTCCTCTTGTAGTTCTTGAACGAATGTAACGAAATTTTTGATATAAATAAAAGGTTAAATTCTTTAATCTTGCTTTCTTTTAATTCTTGCATCATGATTAGATCTCAATTTGTGATTGTGGTTCTTGTTGTGATGTTTGAGTAAAACTCCGCTCGTAAAGGAGTCGAAACGATTGTAGAATGATGATGTAACAAATCTTAATACGATTCTTGAGTCCTACGAGTTTTGTAAACCCTAGCAAGTTCAAGAATTGATGACCTAGCTTCGTTGCGATGCTTTCTTGATTGTGATCGCTCAAAATTAGGGATCTACGATCGTTTCTTGAATTTACTAGAGGCTAGAATGTGAATGATATCGACGAAAGAACAAGGGATAAGATGGAACCCTAGTTTCATAAGAAATCCCTAATTCTCTATCGATCATCATCGATCTAGTATCAATTCATCGAAGGATAAGATACGTAATTGTAAGATTACATCACATCTATAGATCCGATCGATTCCTACGAGCCTCATTTCGATTCTTGATATTTGGTTTGGAAAAATCATCAAACTATCAATTCTTGATTCTATCTTTTTCTTGTTATTAGATCTAGATTTTCTAATTCTTGAACTTCAAATATAAATCTTGAATTGTTTGTTTTCTTTTCATTAAAGTTTTAACTCATCTAAATCGAAGCACGAACGATTACACTGTCCCTGTGGACGATCCGCACTCACTTACAATCTACATCCGACACCGTAGTTGATTGCGGTCAAATATTTTTGGTTGTGATTTCTCTATACAATTTTCCAATTACACAAACCAGAATTCTTAACAATCAAATGGCGCCGTTGCCGGGGATCATTTGAATTGATATTTTTACATCCAATCAAGAAAATCTTAACAATTAAATGGCGCCATTGCCGGGGATAGTGTGCTAATTGTTCGTATTTTGAAATTTAAGTTGAAAATTTTATTCCATCTAAATTTGTGATCAAAATTCGTGCAAACACTAATACGTGTGTTGTGATTTGATTGCGAGGAAATCTGGAATCACTGGAGCTTGGATAAAATTTTTGTGAATATTCCAGAGAGCTGAGAAATTGTACAGGAGCTTGCTGAAGAATTTTTGTGCAGAGAACTGCCTAGGTGACCGCGATTCCGCGGCAGATACCCTCCAATTGCGGCGGTTCCGCGGCGGCCTTGGTGCTTCAGTGTACCAAATTTGCTCTGTGAGTCTCTGACTTTCTTATCTTCTCCCTCATCTGCTCCAATTAACAATTTCCTGCAGGTTTCTTTGCAAATAATCGCAGCGCCGCAAAAGCAAAATAAAAAAATTTGTGCGTGTTTTGATTCTTGGTTGTTTGCATAATTAATACGGAATTTAAGGGGCACGACCAAATCCAGATTACGTAGGGAGTTCATTACCCTTCCTAAGCCCCGAAAATCACAAACTTGCATCCGCATTTACCCATATTAATTAAAAAATATCTAGAGATGACTCTAAGGACTGTCGCGCTCACTTAGGACAGAAGAAGGCCGTGGGTAATTCATTGCTTATCCGCGTTTTCTTGTGGTGCCTAGGAAAGTGTGTCTAAGGCTAGTGGTTTTTAATTAGGCCCACTACTTACGTAGTGGAGTACCTTCCCACTTACCTGACACTTATCCGGCCACAAGGGGGACAAGGAGGCAGTGGAGGATTCTGTAGGGTTCCTAGGCACTCTCAAGAGGTCTCACAAGGCATCAACCATGCCAATTTCAAAAATTAAGGTGCCGAGAAACCCTAGTGTACGGATCGTTTGCTAGAAATCTAGGCGAAAAAGCAACTAGTAAACTACTTTACTAAGAGAATACGGAAATACAACCTTTGTAGGTCCGGTTCTCCACCTCCATAGCTCCGCAATGAAGTCTTCTCGCTGTCCATATCAAATCCCGGGCTCTAGCGTCGGCTTCATCGGAGAAAGAGCGGGCTAGGTCATCGACGACGTGCCGAAGAGGATCTACGTCGAAGCATCACTAGATCAAGCTCCAACTTCACCAAGTCTAGAAAACTTGTGAAGGAAACACACTCTACTACTTGGCAAGAGGTAGAGGATGAAGAAATAGGAAGTGGGTACACTTTAGAATTGGATTTCTCACTTTATTTCATCAATCACCGTTGATGAAGAAAGGTTTTCTTCAATGAAGAAGATGAAGAAGAAGAAGATAATATTATGATAAGATATTTGAATAGAATAGAAAATCAATACTTATCATAATTTTAACTATAGTTATGTGTAGAGAATTGACCAAGGTTAAAGGAATGGTTAGGGTTAAGCATGGAGACAAGAATGGTCACATAGTCAAAGCTTCATGAAGCTTTGACTAGAAACAAAGAAAGCCACCATTCTCTCCTAAATCTTTTCTAAATAAATCAATAAATAAATAAAAGATTATGCAAAACCCTAATCATCATCTTAATCATGGTTTAATTCTATACACTTAACCAAAGAAGCAAGTATTATCAAACATGATACAAACATGTGCACAAAAATATATCACATATACAATGTGCACATACAAGTGAGAAAATCCATTTAAAGTGAACCAATACTAGTTAATGCAAAGTAATATATCAAATATATAATTATACATTAAATCATTAAATCAACACTTGATTTAAAAATCCGGTCATATCGCATATAACCGACTAGTATCTAATGTATCGGCTTATCGAATCAATCCTCGATTCGATAACTAAGTTATATCACATACAACCATTCGACACATTCATCGCGAGAATGAAATATGGTATCACATACACGCATTATTCTCGGTCCCGCACATATCTCATATGCGCTCCTATTTCGTTTCGCTTGAGCCAGGAAACCTCTGTGTAGGACTCTAAAGACTCGTCAATACGCCGGCAGCGGATGATGATCATATCAAACATCCACAAGCCGCAAGCGGTCTGCTAAACGTAACGGCCACCCGGGTATTGAGCGATCTGAAGATCGACGAGCAAGCCCGCTCACACTCCAGTGAATCCAACCAGTAACACTACCGTACAGTCCGGTCTGATCGTCTAATATGTTGCATATCTTGCCTAGGGGTGGTATACGTCAGACCCCAATAGCTCGATAAGTCGTGTCGATATGAGGTCTATAACAATTCGAGAAACTACTGGTAACACTTACCAGTAAATCTCAGCAACCCTGGCCAGGGATTTCCTGTTATAGCCAATCGAACACAGCACAACATCAACTCCCTATACCGGGAGAGACGAATCCCCTCCTATCGCTCATTGCCTCCATGTGACTCGGGACTGTACCCAAAATCCACCATTTTGCACGCCCACTTGGACGTGGTAAGATGGAAATCAAAGCACAGTGGGAACCACACAAGACTCTATGACGATCTCGGGTCAACAGACTACTCTGTACCAGTGTCACCAGAGAACTGCCATCTGACGTGAGGTATAATACCATCTGGGAGTTCTCGGCGACTCCGTCCAGTGTACCCAGTCTCTACTGAGCACCCGTATATCATCTCCGATGTCAAACACCAATGGATATGGGATCATCCATCGCCCATCTGTATGGGTCGAGAAGGTATACGCTAGTCTACTCTGGTATATCGATGCCCCATCTCGATACACCCACGACTAGGGACTTTCAAGGATGTACTTATGGACTACCATGTCCCCACTAGTATGATCCGCATCATAGTCCAGGTAGTCAAGTACACATCCTAAGGGCTTTACCAACATGTAACAGAGAGACAATCAGTATACACGTTAAGGTAAAGATCAACCAGATAGCATGTCAGTGTTTATGCCCTAGAAGGCCATTACTGTATCATAGTAGCTTGTATATTACTTAATGGAAGCTTGGGATATTCACATGTATATAACAGTCTTGCTAAACATGGTAGTATGCTACTTGGTTTTTCTATCTTAATATGTGAGTGTACGTATTGATAGAGCTCTTAGGATCTTGCTTGTCTACCAGCGTTGTGATGGCAGTCATACTAGTGGGGGCTGGGTAGTCTACAAGCACATCCTTATTCAGGTCCCTGGTCGTTGGATTATCGAGACAGAGCATCGATACTCCGGAGTAGACTGGTGTGTACGCTTCTCATCCCAGTTGGGGAGATGGTCTGTCCCACAGCCGTCAGTACGTCGTACTGGAGATAGTATACAGGTGCTCGTTAGGTTACGGGTACACCGGACAGGACTCACAGGGGACTGTTGGTTGGTTTGATACCAGTCGTCAGTAAACAGTTCCCAGGTGACATGAGTACAGCGTAGTCCGCAGACTTGACACTGCTACTTCGCCTCGAGTGTGTCCCACTGTTCTTAGATTGCTACCCTACCACGGCTCAAAGGAGTCGTGCAAACAGGTAGCAGTTGGGTGCAGTCCCGAGCACTTGGAGGCAGTGGCGGTTAGACAGGATTCGTCCCTCCCGGTATTGGGAGTAGATATCGTGCTGTGTCAGAGAGCCATTACGCAAAGTCCCTGGCCAGGGCAAGCGAGATTTACTGGTAGGTTCCAGTAGTTTCTCAGGGTGTAATGGGCTTCCCTCCGACACGACTTATACCGCTATTAGGGGACTGACGCTTGCCGCCCCCCTAGGCCCGATATGCGATAGTCTTGGACGAACGGACCGGACTGTATGGAGATTGTCACATCAGACTCAGTAGGAGTTCGGATGGGTTTTCTCATCGGCCTTCTTATCGACAACTACCTGGGGACCGTTACGTACAGCTAGTGCCGCTTGCGGTCTGTGGTTAAACCCACTGCCAGCGTAGTAGTCGAGTCTCTAGAGTCCCACACAGAGAGTTTCCTACTCCAGGCGAAACGATATAGAGGTTGCATGGTTTTGCGACAAAGGGTTCGGACGCATACGTGCGTTTACGCGCGTACGACTTTCGGACAGTTTTTACTAGTCGGCTTTGGTTTAAGCCAGTTACTGGTATCCGGTTATTGGATTTTTACAGTCTAAAGTTTTTCCGTATTTTTACGGATCGGAGGGCGTTCTCGTAATTGTTCGAGAAGCTTCTAGAAGATGGTGACTAAGGAGGGTTATGTGTCATATTCATTAAATGAGGTTATGAGTCATGGTGGTGATTCATTCATTTCATTAATGCACATTTATTGCTTAATGACTCATGCTAATGAATCACCACTAGATATTTTATGAAGCATGATTTATCATCACTCTTTATTCTTTTCTCATTATTAGAAAATGCTTCATAATATATTATGATAGACTCTCTCTCATCTCATTATCTTATCTCACATTCTCTCTCCTCAAGCTCTCATCTTCAAACCCTAATCCTTACACCTCATGAGTTGAGATCAAAGGATTAGTTAGACTAAACAATCCATAACCATCACTCTATATCATCCTTTCATCTTTGATTAGCAATCAAAGTTGATTAGTTGCCTCAAGCTTAGAGGTTTAGCTTGGAGTTTTGCTCTCGGGTGGATCGTCTACTACCTAGAGAAGGCCGAGGAGAACAAGGAGATCGTAAAGACGAAGGACTAGTATCGATAGGTATAATCCCTTAACACTATAGTTTAGTATAGCTATGTGTTCGGTTATTAGTTGTTTAGCTTCGATTTAAGCGGTTAGTCGATGTTCGTTCTTTAAACTTGATCGTTTTTTAAAATTCCGCCTCCCCACAAGTACTGGGGTGTACTACATCGACTTACATAGCATACTATCATGTCGAGCAAGAAAGTCCTCCCTATATATGTCCCAGCATCCACTACAATATACATCCAATGTACAGTAATGGCCTCTAGGGCATACATATAACTAACAATCTCCCACATGCACTAGGGCCATCTGATAGAAGTGGTTGTAGTATCTCATACTCAACCATCCCATAAAAATCTCTCCCTGGGAACAGGCCTTTGTGAGTGGATCCGCTGTGTTGTCCTCTGAGTCTACTCTCCAGACCTCGATCCCCTGGAGATCAACCATCTCCATGATCAGGTAATACTGCCTTAGAATATGTCTGGATCACTGATGGGACCGGCGTTCCTTGGCATAAGCCACAACAACATTGTCACACAATGGGAGGAACAAAGTTCATCTTATGAACTAATATACACCCAGACTGCCTCTTTGGTAGCATCTTAAGTAGCGATGTATCCTGCCTTTATCGTCTAGTATGCCACGGTATCTAGCTTGGAACTCTTCCAACATACCGTCCCTTTACTGAGGGAAAAGACAATGCCTGTGACTGACATTCAGTCGTCTTTATCACCCTGGAACCCTTCCAGTGATTCTCCCCAGGATCGATTGATACCGTCTCACTACAACTAGTGAGTATCCTAACATCCAATTAAATCTATTTCATAGATCCAAAACCAGGATTTAGGAGGTATCATTTTGATCCTATTATGGAGAATTCTTGTGATAACCGGAGATTGACCGAGCGTAGCATAGGAAACTCCTTCCCTATCAAGAGCATGTCATCCACGTACTCTACGAGGATCGTCACTATACTCCCTACTACCTTTTTGTTTATACAAGGTTCATCTACCATTTTGATGATGTCAAACTCTTTGACTAAGACATCAAAACAGATGTTCCAACTCCGCGATACTTGCTTTATCTTATAAAGTATCTTGTACACGTTTTCGCTGCTCCCACTGTCTACGAGGCCCTCTGGCTGTGTACTTATAGACTCCCTCTTCTAAAACATCATTTAGAAAAGCAGTCATGACACCCAACTACCAGATATCGTAGTCATGGTATGTAGCCGTGGCAAGTAGGATCTGAATGGACTTAAGCATAGCCACTGGAAAAGGTTTCATCATTATCCACGCCTGGTCGATGACGAAAACCCTTAACAAGTCTAGCTTTGAAAGTCTCAACTTTTCCATGTACACCAAGTAATCTTCTCAAGATATACTTGCTCCTGATGGGGATTTAACCCTTCAGATATAGCAACCAAAGTCCATACTTTGTTGGTGTATAAGGATTCCATCTCAGATCGCTAAACATCCAGCCATTCTTACAGAGACTTACTCTCGATGGCCTGCTCGAAGCTAGTTGGGTCATCATCTCATGATGCAATCCTCGCTCCCACTGTCATAGAGAAACAGAAGTATCTCTCAGGTGGGTGAGGAACCCTACTAGATCGGCGGAGAGGCTGAGGTTCGTTGGAATCTACTGAATCCTTTGGTTCTATCAAATCATCAGCTGTAGTTTGTATAGCTGGAACCTTTCCAGTTTTACATAACTTACCTTGCCTCGAGCTTGTCCGGATTATACTTTTAGACATAGCCTGGACAACCCAAATCCTAACTAGCTTAAGAGATGGGCTCTTCCCTTTCCATATCACATATGAAACGGTAGGCAACTGATTTGATTGGAACCCTATTCAATAGGTATGCAGCTTCTCAAGTGCATAACTCCCAAAAGGAAATAGATAACTCAGTAGTACTCATCATAGAGCACACCATATCAGATAGGGTGTATCTGCTCCGCCCCGACATACCATCGTGCAATGGTGTATACGGAGGAGTAATGCTGAGAGAGAATCTCATTCTCCTTTAGAATAATCCAGGAATTCCGTGCTCAAGTATTCTCCTCCTTGATCTCATCAAAGGACATAACACTTTTACCCGTATTGGTTCTCTACTTCTAACTTATATTCTGTGAATATCTCAAAAGGTTCGGACTTATGTTTCAACAGGAACGTATGTCTGAATCTTGAGAGATCATCAGAGAATGTAATGAAGTAAAAGAACCGGTCTTGGCATGTGTAGACAGGGGACCTTACATACATCAACATGTATCATCCCAAGAGTTTACTAACTCTTTCTCTGTTTCCAATAAACAGAGCTGTGGTCATCTTATCTCTGTGACATGACTGGCAAGTTTCACAAGATGTAAATTCAAACTGATTTAAATATGCATCTTTATGTAACTCTAGCTAGTTGGGTCACATTGATCTGACCTAGTCTACAATACCTCAAGAAGGATTCGTTCAGTTCTGAACTCTTTCTCTTGTGTGTGTTCTGTATACTAAGAACTGTAGTTTGATTTAGAACATCAATGCTTTTAGATAACGTGCCTGAACCGATCAACTTTTGATATAGGAAATGTTCAAAACATTATCCAACAATACAAAATTTTATCATTTCTTTACTATTAAAGAGAGTGATATGATTTTGTATATCAGGTTCGGTATCTAATAACATTCTTTCAGAATCAATGTAATGGTTATACAGGGTGACAGTGACCAACAGACTTGGCTGCAACACTTGCCCCGTTTTCTGCCTCATGAAACTTATCACCCGTTCTCAGTTCTCTACCTTTCTGTAGCCCTATGTAACATATTACATATCTGGAATCCTGATCTGGTATCACATACTCAGGACGTAAAGGATACTGAGAAACAGTTCTCTGTAATGAACACACCCGAAGATGATGCATCAGCATGCACTCTCTTCGTTTGGGCGGCATGAGAATTCTGGTAATCCCCTATTTCCTGCTTGGTCTTATAACAATTATAAGTTGGAGCGGGACCAACGTTCCCCAGCTCAGTATAACAAGCGGGTTCGGTCAATAATCCGTTTTATTATCTTGATTAAGGCGTGATGTGGTCGCTACCTGGAGAGAGAGAGAAGAAAACACTCAGCGTGCGCTCTTGCAAGAATAGATTGGTTATTATTTTATCTAATCAGGATGGCTCCCACTGCTTTTTATCAAATCTTCCTTCAAACCCAAAAAGGAAAGACTAGCCGGGATTAATTACACACTACAAGTTCGCCAATCTTTCAGCCAGGACAGTGTCGGTACTTTGAGGGAGGTCCCCCGTGCTTTCGCACGAACCTAATTAATGTAAACCTCGTTTTCCCAGAGGCGTAACCTCATTGACACCTTTCTAGACACCTACTTGATCGGCTAATTGTAATGTATAAAACTCTCCCAGGAGTAACTCTTACTCGCAGCGGGTATCGGGATCCAACTATCTCATAGAAGGTATGCAATCTCATTGCAAATTTCAACACTTGAAATTCCCGATAATATTTTGCCCCTAGCTCGCTATGACCTTGACGCATGCCAAACAACCCATAGTCTGCTAGTCAAGTTCAACCCGTACATTTCTTGATTGAATTAAACCCACCCGCTCGACCCTTGACGCATGCCAAACAACGCCGTACGAATACCCTAATCCAATCGCATCGTATGCTAGCAGATAAGCACTAGTTAGCTACCGTACACTACGCCTTGACGCATGCCAAACAACCGCAGCACGAATACTAACTAGTACTTATCTGAAATGACGGAGGGCTACGACAGGTTTTTCTGAAAACCTATTGCGTAATGAACTTGATATCGTTGTAGAATCAAATGATTTTTAAAATGGAGTGCTTTTGAGGCTTTCCTAGTTTTGCTAAAGGAGTCACTCCCGGTGAAGGGATCGTCGGTCCTTTCCTCGTCGAATGAGGTGCGGGATATATCATATATATCACTGTGCAAAGCAAAAACTTTTAAAAGCAATCAAAAGACAAACCGAGTGTGTAGCATCTGCCAGTTATTGCTAAAGGAGTCACTCCCGGTGAAGGGATCTCGGTCCTTTCCTCATCGAATAAGGTGCTGGATATATCACATATACCGCTGTGCAAAGCAAGAACTGTAGCTACCTGTTTTATTTTTGAAATTCGATTCTACAACATCTTAGATTTCTTTTCTTTTCATTAATCACATTAATGAAGTCCCATCATTTAAGTTACCTAAACATCACAGATAAATACGACGTACACTTATGCCATCCGCATTCGCCTCGATGTCCCCTCATGCACCGTTAGGTTAGGTAACTAACGGCAGAGCGGGGCAGGGCTAGCGCGGGTGTAAAACATAAGTAACGCCTATATAATATATCATATATACTATATACTGTATCTATCACAGAACATCAGATGATCACATCACAGATATCGCAGCAGAAGAAACATATGAAATATTGGATATACTAGGACGTCCGTGTTTTCAATACGAGCCAGTATTAAACACGGATTCCACGGTCGCGATGAATAGCCAAACCCACACCCCAAGTCCCCTACGAGAGCGGCAAGCAACCCAACCAATTCTAGAGTTAGGAGACCCGGACTCGACTCCTCGAGTTGGTCTCCCACTGGACTCCAGAACCCGGTTACTTGTGCCCTCCTCCTTGGGTCTATCCTAGTGCGGAAAAGTAAATAATATACAAAGGGTGACAACTTCCACTACCTGGAAGTGCCCTAATAAAAGAATATTACATACAAGTTTTTACATGAATGAAAATGAAAAACAGTCATCTCACATAAAAAACCCCCGGCTATTCAAACACGACGATCCAATATAACATATCCAGCAACACATAACATCACATGTCATCAACGTAAGTAAATATGCGCATCCCAATTGTCGTTGACATATAGCAACGAAACCGGCGATATCACATATTACACTTACGGTCACAGAAAAGAAAGTGTAAAACTACAACAGTTGGAATCCGCAACCTGCATAGACATCGCATGCCTAATCAAATGAATTCCTTAGACATCGCATGCCTAACAATTATAAACCCCGCATTTTAGTCTCATTATCGAAAACACTTTTCAATACCAAGTCGGGTAATTCAATAAGATTCCCGACATCCTGATCGAATGCTCGTCGAAAACTTCAATAGACGGCTGCACCCCTGATACCGTCGACGAAGTGAACCAAGGCAGAACACCGCTACCGCGAGCACCCGAACGGATGCTTTCGGCGACGGGGTTCTCCTACAGTCACTTGGTCGGGGCTATGGGGTGTAGCTGTCTATTAAATTTACCCGGCGAGTATCCGCGTACACTACGTGATTGCGACGGACTTTTGATCACATCAAATTTCCGTGGCAACCGATCAAGTGAGACTAAAGTGCTTGATTTATAACATTCATTCAGTTATCTCATAACTACTTGTGAATTCCAATTATTGTATCCCATTCCAGATAAATAGAAAATGTTAAACTTTCCGATCGAACAATCGAACACCCAAGTTTTCCCAATACAGCTCAACACATGAAATAAGTCTAACAGCATTCAGTTCGTGCCTCAGTACCAACGGTCCAGCCGTAGAAGGGTCAAGCCAACGCCTCACATGTGGCACGCCGTACTGCCCCAAACCCGAAGGTTCAAAGGGCAGTTCAAGACGGTCACATAATCGAGTTAAGGTTTGTTGTCTTCTAGAGGGACCATCGCGTTACTTGCACTACTTAGAACGTTGTTAAACTACAGAAAAATCCAACACTTGGAAATTTTCCGGCAGGGGAAAAAGTGGGTATTTATGTCCGGTCGAAATTTTTAACATATTCTAAAATATCCGAAAAACACATAGACAAAATTAGACAATCCGATCGAAATGTACGAACTCCTAATACAACCCAAAAAACTCAACTCTTGATTTCAGATAAAAAAAAATTCCCAGGAAAACCAGCACTGCAAAATAGGAATTACTGTGCAAAATTGAATGCCTAATAAGACAAAACGGCCGCGGAACCGCCGCATTAGCATGCTAATGCCGCGGTTCCGCCGCACTTTTGAGGGATCAGTAGTTACTTTTTGCACCATAATTCATAGAATTTCCTGCTGATTTTTCTGCATATTTTTAATTCTCAAAAATCCACGAAAACAGAAAATGTCCAGAGAGCACTTTCAAGTCGGGGTTTCGGGTCGATCGGACTTCTAACTCCGTCTACGCATTGCCTAAGGCTCTAGCTAGGCTCTGATACCACTGTAGGGTTCCTGGGCACTCTCAAGAGGTCTCACAAGGCATCAACCATGCCAATTTCAAAAATTAAGGTGCCGAGAAACCCTAGTGTACGGATCGTTTGCTAGAAATCTAGGCGAAAAAGCAACTAGTAAACTACTTTACTAAGAGAATACGGAAATACAACCTTTGTAGATCTGGTTCTCCACCTTCATAGCTCCGCAATGAAGTCTTCTCGCTGTCCATATCAAATCCCGGGCTCTAGCGTCGGCTTCATCGGAGAAAGAGCGGGCTAGGTCATCGACGACGTGCCGAAGATGATCTACGTCGAAGCATCACTAGATCAAGCTCCAACTTCACCAAGTCTAGAAAACTTGTGAAGGAAACACACTCTACTACTTGGCAAGAGGTAGAGGATGAAGAAATAGGAAGTGGGTACACTTTAGAATTGGATTTCTCACTTTATTTCATCAATCACCATTGATGAAGAAAGGTTTTCTTCAATGAAGAAGATGAAGAAGAAGAAGATAATATTATGATAAGATATTTGAATAGAATAGAAAATCAATACTTATCATAATTTTAACTATAGTTATGTGTAGAGAATTGACCAAGGTTAAAGGAATGGTTAGGGTTAAGTATGGAGACAAGAATGGTCACATAGTCAAAGCTTCATGAAGCTTTGACTAGAAACAAAGAAAGCCACCATTCTCTCCTAAATATTTTCCAAATAAATCAATAAATAAATAAAAGATTATGCAAAACCCTAATCATCATTTTAATTATGGTTTAATTCTATACACTTAACCAAAGAAGCAAGTATTATCAAACATGATACAAACATGTGCACAAAAATATATCACATATACAATGTGCACATACAAGTGAGAAAATCCATTTAAAGTGAACCAATACTAGTTAATGCAAAGTAATATATCAAATATATAATTATACATTAAATCATTAAATCAACACTTGATTTAACGATCCGGTCATATCGCATATAACCGACTAGTATCTAATGTATCGGCTTATCGAATCAATCCTCGATTCGATAACTAGGTTATATCACATACAACCATTCGACACATTCATTGCGAGAATGAAATACGGTATCACATGCACGCATTATTCTCGGTCCCGCACATATCTCATATGCGCTCCTATTTCGTTTCGCTTGAGCCAGGAAACCTCTGTGTAGGACTCTAAAGACTCGTCAATACGCCGGCAGCGGATGATGATCATATCAAACATCCACAAGGCGCAAACGGTCTGCTAAACGTAACGGCCACCTGGGTATTGAGCGATCTGAAGATCGACGAGCAAGCTGTCACGACCCGCAGGGTACGGAACGTGACTGGCACTTAAGTTTACGAAACGTCTAAAGACGTCCGTAAAATAAGTAAGCCAAAGCCCAGAAAACAAAACCAATTAAGCAAAACAGTGAAGAAACCCCAACATTTGAAAGCAAGTTTATCAAATAAGTCATGTAAAACCCTTTTTAAAAACAATACTAATTTTTTCCGAAAATTTCGGCAGAGTCTCCTTTGTAAATACTGGCCCCCAAAAATGGGTACAACAAGAATAAATGTAAAATCAACAAATAAGGCGTCCCCAAGCGGGAGCTAGCTCTTCGCCATAAGGCGGTCATAAATCCCACGCAATATAAATGACAACAAGCATAATAATCATAAGGAAGCATGAAAAAAGTAGCATGTCGGCTCAAGTGAGCTCGACCCCAAAAATACAGCATAAAATGCACAAACCTCACAGTCTCATCTCTAGGTCAATATACAATAATCTGGTAGAAACAGTAGATGGAGTACACTAGATACAAAGAATATACAAGGTGGTACAAAAATGATAACATAACCCACCTATGAGCAAATCTCGAGCTCAGGCAAAAGGGGCAAAAGAACAAGTGCGCCCGCCGCTACTGAACTGATGGAGCGGGCCTGCAAAAGACTGTGGCACAACGGGGGTGAGTTGCCAACTCGTGAGTAAAAAATAACATCTACAAAGGCTATCGTATGCATGCACACAAGCATCCTAGCATCTATAATACAGGTATGACTGGATGCACTAGCAGGTGTGTATACAACATCAGTGTACTAATATGTATGCAACATGAATGTCTGAGGTCTCAATAGGTATATATAAGAAACATTTTATCTCTTTTTGTTTTTGAAACTCTTTTAGAATGCCAGCATAATGTCAATGAATCGACGAAAATCGGTGTCCAGCAACGACACCCAAAAGCTGTCTCAAATCTCATAAATGTATCTCTGGCCTCAGCCGTCCGGCTGACCCATCTCAAATATCAATATATCATCCTCTCGCGGCCCCGGTCGGTATCCTATGGATATCTGCCGTGCCCAATGAAGTCACCGGTAGGTAATCTGTCCCCTGCCAGGCTCAACGTCATCACCACATTCCTCTTGCCCCGGGGTACCTTACCGGGCCCACCATGTACCCGTGCCGGTTCCTCCACTCCTCGACACGGATTTCCAAATCCACAGCAAACTCATGGTGGACGACACTTACATCACTAGAAAACCGCAATTTACATATTTTTAAAAAAATATAATAAGTTTAGAAATTTTGCGGCTTTCCCCCGAAATCCAGCAATATCATAAAATCTCAAGAAATCCTCATAAGTGCATATATCAATGATAATGAATGCGTATGATATCAATAATCAAGTTGCGATGTGTGATTAATGTATTAAGCATGGACAATTAATATGATGAAGTACATGCACATGAATAGCAATACTACGGTTTCATTTTTAAAAGTTATCTAGTGTGGTGGCATGGCAATTACCAGGGTGTTTGTGTAAACATGAATAGTGCTCGTGCTGCATATAAAAACCCTGGTAATGGTGCAGGTGTCCTATGAAATGGTTTCATATAGGTATGTCAATATAATGCATGGATGCAGCAAATAGTCAGTTAAGTATTTCACCCCTAATTACTAACATTACTAAGGATTTGTAAGTTACTAAAACTATCGGGCGGCTTGCGCCATCCAACGATAGTCCCCCGTAGATGTTACATCTACTCACCGGGATCCCTGGCTAGCTGTGTCCAATCACCGCCTTTCCCTTTCGCGCCGCGTCTGACGTCTCCGCGACCGAACCTGGAATTTACATCAATACCAAATATAAGGTTACATATCAAGAACGACGCAAAACCCCAACGAAACTACTAAAGTTCGCTAGCTAGGTACAACGTGCACAAAGTGCGCGGAACACACGCGAAAATCGCAAAAACTGCCAAAAAACGCCGATTTGGTCGCCCGGCAAAACTAAAACCCGACTACCCAAAAATCCGCACTCACGCATCCTAAGAGTCGTAGGACAAGCCATTACAATCATCAAGATATCAAAAATAATTCATCACCCAATTTTATAACAAAACTAGTAAGCATTGCGTCCCAAAATCGGTGCAAAATTCGCCGATTTGCGACAAAACGACTACAATATAGCATAATTACCCAAGCACACTACAAGCAATCTACAAACACTAATTACAACACAATAGCAATGATTCCAATCCTATTTTCCATAAACAACCATTTCTTGAATTATAACCTAGCAAATTCCAAATCAATTTCCACACTTGAAAACTTAAATTAACACAACAAAAGCCCACTTAAGAAAATTAACCTCTTAGGTTAGGTTAGCAAAATACTAGTTAACAAATTTAGGTTCAATCAACTAAATAATGTTTTCTAAACCCTAATCAACTCACTAATCATGTTTCACAATCCAATTCCATACAAAAACCCCTTTCTAGATTTTCCTAAAACAACAATTACAACTAAAATCACACTTTTAAAAATAACAAAATTAACACAATTTGAAGACCACAACAACAAGGTAACTTCTTTGATTTGTGTAGGAACTAGCAAGCAACATAAATTTAATTAACCACATAATGGTATGCTAACAAACTTTAGTTTAAAACAAACTACTCTTTATAAACTAGATTAGAATTTAGCTAACTTTTAACACTAAACCATACAATTAAAGGAATTTAGCAAAAGAAAGTAATTTGATGGAAATTATACCTCTTGATCTATGGATCAAGCAAGAAAATTTTGCTCCAATTGATGGCCTCAAGCACCAAGATCCAAGCTAGAATGGCTAAGGAAAATGATAGCATAAGGATTTTGTTTGGATTTTTGAATTAATCATGGATTTTGATGTGGTTTTTTGAAGAAAATTGAAGAAAAATGAAAAGAAAAGAGATGAAGAAGAGGAGGGTTCAGTTTCGGCCAGAGGAGGTAAGGGGGAGGGTGTGGGCAAGTGGGGAAAAGTCATGGGTCAAGTTTCCAAAGTCAATGTATCATACTTTATCAATTATAATTAAAAATAAATCCATAAACTAACAAAACAACTCAAGAAAGCAACCAAAGAAAAGAGAGGCCAGAAATTTCTGGTCTTGGTCAGGGTTGGGCTGTCCTAGGGCTGAGGGAAAAGAGAGAGGGGTTTTACAAAAGAAATTTTATGCAAAAAGGCCCCATACAACTCAAAAATTGCAAGTTTTAGCTCTAAATTCGATAAATTCGTTTCATATCATAAAAATTTGTTAAAAATCAAAATAAATTACTAAAACTTTATGTTATCACTAGATTATAATTATTATAATTTTAGAGATTAAAATTAGCCCGGAAAAAATTTGTATTTATCGCTAATTTAATGTATTTTCTTACCGGCTTAAAATAATATTAAAAAATTGAAAAATTAGGGAAAAATTTTAAACGACCAGAATTTCATAATTAACTCATTAGCTACTAAAAACAAGCAATTACCTATCCATTTTAGGTATAATTAGCCCTAAACTGCAAAATAACAAGAAAGACGGTTTTCGGAAAAATACCGAATTTTCACCGAATTTCAGGAAAACACCAAAATGACTTTTCAAGACGCTACACAAGCCCGCTCACACACCAGTGAATCCAACCAGTAACACTACCGTACAGTCCGGTCTGATCGTCTGATATGTTGCATATCTTGCCTAGGGGTGGTATACGTCAGACCCCAATAGCTCGATAAGTCATGTCGATATGGGATCTATAACAATTCGAGAAACTACTGGTAACACTTACCAGTAAATCTCAGCAACCCTGGATAGGGATTTCCTGTTATAGCCAATCGAACACAGCACAACATCAACTCCCTATACCGGGAGAGACGAATCCCCTCCTATCGCTCATTGCCTCCATGTGACTCGGGACTGTACCCAAAATCCACCGTTTTGCACGCCCTCTTGGACGTGGTAAGATGGAAATCAAAGCACAGTGGGAACCACACAAGACTCTATGACGATCTCGGGTCAACAGACTACTCTGTACCAGTGTCACCAGAGAACTGCCATCTGACGTGAGGTATAATACCATCTGGGAGTTCTCGGCGAGTCCGTCCAGTGTACCCAGTCTCTACTGAGCACCCGTATATCATCTCCGATGTCAAACACCAATGGATATGGGATCATCCATCGCCCATCTGTATGGGTCGAGAAGGTATACCCTAGTCTACTCTGGTATATCGATGCCCCATCTCGATACACCCACTACTAGGGACTTTCAAGGATGTACTTATGGACTACCATGTCCCCACTAGTATGATCCGCATCATAGT
The DNA here is from genome assembly GCA_030015575.1 of Agapanthus africanus. Classification (NCBI taxonomy): domain Eukaryota; kingdom Viridiplantae; phylum Streptophyta; class Magnoliopsida; order Asparagales; family Amaryllidaceae; genus Agapanthus; species Agapanthus africanus. Next base: position 113,039,436 of record JASDDO010000026.1, on the reverse strand, counting down.
CCAGGTAGTCAAGTACACATCCTAAGGGCTTTACCAACATGTAACAGAGAGACAATCAGTATACACGTTAAGGTAAAGATCAACCAGATAGCATACTATCATGTCGAGCAAGAAAGTCCTCCCTATATATATCCCAGCATCCACTACAATATACATCCAATGTACAGTAATGGCCTCTAGGGCATACATATAACTAACAGATTCTAACCTGCGACTTGTCTTTTGGCAGTTAGGAGCGGTCTAGAGCCGGACCTAGGTGACCACGAGATTCTAGGGTTTTTGTGTGTTGCATTTGTTGTTGCATCATATTTTCAAAAATCCGTCCACTTTTCAAAACAAACACCGCATACATCATTTCCCCTAATTATAAATTCACGCTGCCACTTGTACTAACCCTTTTTAGTACAAGATAGGCTGGACAACGGGATTCTAGTGCCTGTTCAGTCCGCGTCCCCCGATCGACCCTAAAGTCGGTATTTCTACACTTACCTTTTCTTTACCCACCACCACACCCACATCGATGGATCCGTCTCCATCGAACTTCTATTCCACTACTCTGCCGCTGTCTGTTGGTGCGCAGAATCCACCTCGCATCTCTCTCCAAGAGAGATGCTATCCTACAGGAGGCCCACTTTCCACCTGTCTATCCATTCCACCAGCCAACGGGGAAAATTTTCAAATAAAACCCCAATACATCAACCTTCTACCAAAATTTCACGGTCTCGAGTCTGAAGACGCATACGTGTTTATCACAAAATTTGAAAATGTATGCGCAATGATGGGTACCTCACAGTTGTCTGTGGATGCTTTGCGTCTTCGTCTTCTCCCATTTACCTTGTGCGATTTAGCCGAGAAGTGGCTATATAACACTACCGCACATTCTATTTCAAATTGGGACGAATTCGTCAAAGCATTTCTTAAGAAATTCTACCCACACCAAAAGACAGCTCGAGTCCGTAGCGAAATCTATCAATTCACCCAGCTTCCAAATGAAACATTCTCAAAATGTCTTGAACGTTTCAAGGATCTGTTAGTCCAATGTCCACATCACGGCATCCCGAGATGGGAACTGTGCCGAATCATTTATGAAGGCATTACTCCTTACACAAGACAGACCCTTGAATCCATGTGTCAAGGCAATTTTATGACCAAAGATGATGGGGAAGCCTGGGAATTCCTAGAAGATTTCGTTGAAAAATCTTTACAGTGGGAGAGTGTAAGTCAATCGTCTAGGGATGGCAATGATATTTCCATAGGAATTAGAGCTGAAATTTCAGCTTTACACAAGAAATTTGACGCTATGGAAAACAAATTTTTAGCTGCCTCCCTAAATCAAATGTCACTCTCCAAAACTGTATGTGGCTGTTGTTCTGATCCGTCTCACTTGACGGAAGAATGTCCGTTTCAAGGTCATGAGCATACCAATGCCGCATTTCAAAGACCTAGAAACGATCCATCTTCCTCCACATATGATCAGGGTTGGAGGAATCACCCTAACTTTGCTTGGAACCAATCCCAATCTCAAAACACGGTTCCAAACATGAATCATTTCCAAAGGGTCCCTCCACCACAACAGCAGCCACCACTTCAATTGAGTCAGCACCCCTTCCAAGCACATAACTTCCAAAATCCGGCCAACACTTTTGCACCACATGAAAACTTTTTGCAATTGACCGGTACAGATAACACCTCTGCACTAGCACAAACCTTGGATACTTTCATGAAACAATCCATCCAAGGGACGGCAAGTTTGCAATCTTCCATCGAGAATGTAATGAAGATCACTGTCTCTCAAAATGAGAACATCAAATCGATGGAAGAACAAATTGCACAACTAAAAGCCGAAATGACTGCAAGAGAGAAAGGGAAACTTCCAGCTCAACCTTTACCCAGTCCTGGCTATTCACATCTTCTGAATGCAACCACGTTGAGATCTGGAAGAGTGCTTGACAATCACCTTGGGGAAGAGTTTGATGATACCGATAAATCAATCTATAAAACCCCGGCTGAGACCTTCCCTCACACACACACTTCTAATTCTGACCCCAGTTCTTCTACCCCACCACCTTCTTGCGAGCCTATTCTTCGTTTCCCACAAGGCTCGACACCTCAACCCATCTCTTTTACTCCTCCACGGACGATCCCCACTTCTATTTTGGGATCGGGTCCACACACACTTCCTTCTCCTATGATGGACCCAACGCTTATTGCTAAAGCACCTTATCCTAATCGGTTAAGGGCAAACACACCGAGTCCACATATGGAGAAGATTATGAACATTTTTAAGCAAGTTAACACCAACATCCCTCTCCTAGATGCCATCCAACAAGTTCCGTCCTATGCGAAAACTCTTAAGAACTTGTGCACTAGGAAGAGGAAGACTCAAGTGCCCAAGAAGATTTTCATGGAAAAGACAGTAGACACGGCTTTCCCCCAACAATTACCGAGGAAACGTAAGGATCCTGGATATCCTACGATTTCCATTTCTATCGGGGAAAAACACATTAACCGTGCTCTACTAGACCTTGGCGCTAGTGTTAACTTTCTTCCTTTCTCAGTCTATGACCAACTAGGTATCGGAGAGTTGAAGCCAACCCATTGCACTCTCCAGATGGCTGACCGATCAATCACCAAACCTAGGGGTGAACTGGAGGATGTGTTAATAAAAATCGGGGAATTCATATTCCCTGTGGACTTTATTGTAATTGATACACAGCCTGTAGCGAACCCACGGAATCAAAATCCAATGATTTTAGGTCGCCCCTTTTTGGCCACTTCCAACGCTATCATCAACTGTCGTAATGGTTCTATGACCCTATCTTTCGGGAATAGGTCAATAGAGCTGAACATTTACAAGTTGGGAAGTGTACCCTCCGAACCTACTGCTCAGGTCTGTTCTGTCGACTTAATGGATGTCGACAGCAGCGAATTTGATGATCCTCCTGATACCGATCGTGACTCTTTTCATATGTTGTTGTTTGACCCAACTATGTATCATACACATACGGACTCTTCCACCGTGATGTCCGGGTCAACAATTAACACGAATTATGAACTGTTTTTAGAGTCTGAAGATCACCCCGCACTTTGTGATGACATTATTCATCGGGGTATTGATGGAACTTTTGAGGAAATATTCGCTGATGAACTCGCATTTTTGAATGACACGGGTGTTGAGATGAATCAGGTCCAAATCAATGAAATTGAACCTCCACCCCTTCATATGGACTGTAAAAAGAATGCGAGCAATCCATCACATTCACTGCATCGTCTATGCAAAATGAGATGCACACACACTCTCTTCCACCACTTAACCTTTCCCCACTTCTTCTTCCACCAACCAGAGCACTGCATTGATAAATTTTTTGAATGGTTGGTGTTAACGTTCGGTCTTTGTAAAGCTTGGCATCGACCATTGATTTTTGACCCCCTCATATGATTTTCAAAGATTAACGTTGCATAACTCAAGTTTGGGGGGGTATGATCTGGCTCATGAAAAGAAAATTTTACAAAATTTTGAGCCAAAAATAAGTTTGGGGGAGGTTCTTCACTTAAATATTTTGCCCCCACTAATAAATTCCTCCCAAGCTTACAGTTTTTTCGAGATTTAGCAGAAGGCAACAGTGAGGACACTGTTGAAAACAAGTTTGGGGGAGCTTTGTGCTTATTTTCGCATCATTTGCATATCATTTGCATAAGCACAAAACATTTTTTTGAAAACCTATAAAAATTTAAAACAAAAAAAAAATTCAAAAAAATAAAAATATTTTTTCTATATAAATAAGATAATAAAAGTTTAGATAATGAACAATTACATACATGAGATTAGAAAAATTTAAGAAAACTAAGAAAATTAGAAGTTTTCTTTTACGAACTAGTAATAAGTAGTTATGAGCCGTTGTCCCAAGGGTTAGTAAGATGAAGGACGTCACTAATCTGAGGATAAAAATAAGTCTGAAAAATAGTTTCTATTCTGGAAGCCAAACATTTTGAACGTTGATACCCTGCTATTCGCACTTACACACGTCTTAAAGCCTGGGATAGTAGAGGATACCTTGAAATGCTCTTGTCTTAAAGCCGATGTATGAAGGAAATAAAAAGAAAAAGAAAAGTGAATAAAAAATATAAAGTGGTGAGAAAAATGGACACTGGTTTTGTTATCGCCAAGGGCAATAAAAAAATTGTATAGCGAAGGTGCCTTTTCACCTATTGCCCTAAGGCCAACTGGTCTGGGAGTCACTGCTATGCCTGAGGTGGTGAAAGACGAGGAAAATACACCAAATAAGCAAGCACATGAGTAATCGGTCGGTTAGTACCTCAAGAAGTATTAACGGTCGCATGAAAGTATATGAGCAATCTCATCTAAATATTCATTAATTAAAAAGTACTGAGGCTGATGGGCAAGAGTATGATAGCTTGAATTGAATTCTCCGGGTGTAGGGATGTCTTTACACACACGCAGGGTGATATGATCGATGTTTGGAAGAAAGATAGGAATGAAGAATAAGATGACGTTTTATTGAGGGAGGACGTGATTTCTGACATCTTTTCATGACCATTAAGATAGGGCTCATGACAACCGAAAAGCTAGCTTAGTTGGAAACCCTAATTTTCAAGGCTTTTCTTTTACGATTCTTTTCTTTAAATGTAATATTCATGATCTTCCTTTTATTATTGGATTTTGTGGGTGCAATCCGCTGAAAACCCTCAGGAGACAACACTCCTCCTACTAGGGACACCTGGAGGTTTAAAGGCTTGTTGCACGTGCTCAGTGCAATCGTGTTGCCTACGAAAGTGTGCTAGTTAGTTTTTCTATTTCTTTATTTTCTCCTTCTCTTTTTAATAAAACAATTCGCTCGAGACGGTCGAAATTAAGTTTGGGGGAATTTGATCAGTCGAAAATAATGTATTTTTAACACGGCAATTTCCCCATCTTTTGCACTCATTTAGAAGTGTTCGGTATTCATATTTCACATATTAGCAAATCAGTCGTAAAATATCAGATTGCATGTGTTAGACTCTAAAACCGACATTTCTAGGGAAATTGACTGCATTTCATGGCATCGCATCATCTCTGTATTTGCGCAACACTTGTGTCGAGATTTGTGCAGGAAAATCCAGGAGACAGGCCAAAATTGTTATTTAGCTGATCAAACATTATGCCAACTCAATGATTTCAGATCTGGTAGCAATTCAAAAGGCAATATAAAATTCAACATATCAATAAAGGCCCCATACATCAGCCCAAAGCAACAGAAGAGAGCCCAAGTCCTGAAGCCCCCAAAGAGCCGCGGAACCGCGGCGGGAGCCAGCTTATGCCGCGGAACCGTGGCGCTTTTGCCGCGTCATCGCTTGAATTTTGGTGCATAATTCTTCTCTCAGTGGCTACACCTCATTTTGACACGTCAAATTCTCCAGAATCTTCTGCCAGATCAGCAAAGATCATTAGGCAAGGCTAATCTTAATTAAGCTCCTAACAAACTATTTCTAGAAGCTCCCTCCTAACTAATCACATCTAGAAGCTTCTTCTCTAACTAACTTTTGGAGGGAAATTCAAATTTCCTCAACAAACTTTGGGAGGGAAACTTAAAATTCAAATCCTAGATCTAGGGTTTTGATGTCTATAAATAGGATCCTAGATCTAAGGGTTGGGGTTGTTGAATAATCTGGGATATTCCTAAATCTCTAATTCTTCATCTTCTTCCACAAGTCTAGTGACAAGGCTTGTGCGAAACCCTAACCCTAATTCCACTCCAAATTCAAGATCTTGAGTACCAATCAAGCGAGAAGCCTTCAACCTTTTAGGAGCCGAGCCGATCTTCAATCGGGCAAGTGATCCAAGCCGATCCGCGACTCAAGGAGACGAGCGAAACCAAATCAACGATCGAGTTCTTCCTCTTGTAGTTCTTGAGCGAATGTAACGAAATTGTTGATATAAATAAAAGGTGAAATTCTTTAATCTTGCTTTCTTTTAATTCTTGCATCATGATTAGATCTCAATTTATGATTGTGGTTCTTGTTGTGATGTTTGAGTAAAACTCCGCTCGTAAAGGAGTCGAGACGATTGTAGAATGATGATGTAACAAATCTTAATACGATTCTTGAGTCCTACGAGCTTTGTAAACCCTAGCAAGTTCAAGAATCGATGACCTAGCTTCGTTGCGATGCTTTCTTGATTGTGATCGCTCGAAATTAGGGATCTATGATCGTTTCTTGAATTTACTAGAGGCTAGAATGTGAATGATATCGACGAAAGAACAAGGGATAAGATGAAACCCTAGTTTCATAAGAAATCCCTAATTCTCTATCGATCATCATCGATCTAGTATCAATTCATCGAAGGATAAGATACGTAATTGTAAGATTACATCACATCTATAGATCCGATCGATTCCTACGAGCCTCATTTCGATTCTTGATATTTGGTTTGGAAAAATCATCAAATTATCAATTCTTGATTCTATCTTTTTCTTGTTATTAGATCTAGATTTCTAATTCTTGAACTTTAAATATAAATCTTGAATTGTTTGTTTTCTTTTCATTAAAGTTTCAACTCATCTAAATCGAAGCACGAACGATTACACTGTCCCTGTGGACGATCCATACTCACAATCTACATCCGACACCGTAGTTGATTGCGGTCAAATATTTTTGGTTGTGATTTCTTTATACAGTTTTCCAATTACACAAACAAGAATTCTTAACAATCAAATGGCGCCGTTGCCGGGGATCATTTGAATTGATATTTTTACATCCAATCAAGAAAATCTTAACAATCAAATGGCGCCGTTGCTGGGGATCATTTGAATTGATATTTTTACATCCAATCAAGAAAATCTTAACAATCACTGTCTGCTGCTGGTAATGTGTGGGTGTGTGTTTGTGTGAGAGAAAGAGAGTAAGAGAATGAGAGAAATGAGTGAGAATGAGAGAGAACAAACAAGTCAACCCCCTCATCTCTCTCTTCATTAATTGAAGGCATGGGCAAGCCATCATGCCCTATAATGCTCCCTCTCTCTCTCTCACCAAGTCAACACAAGAAAGTCAAAATAAAACCCTTTTTAAATTCATTTTGTTTTTAAAACAACCATCATACTTAAAACCCATAACACTTAAAACAAACTATAAAACTAGATTTAGCGAAAATGGTTAGTTAACTATGATTGCTAATCATGTTTAACCCCAAATTACAACCCTAGTTATCATGCACAAGTGTGTGCAAGCCTAGGAAAAATCTAATAAAATACTCATTAAATAGGATAAAATACTTGGAAATCATTTTGGTAAACTTTTTATTAAAAACCATATATTAGAATATAATTGGCCATAAAACACTTTCTAAGGTGTTACAATCTCCCCCCTTAAAAGAAATTCGTCCACGAATTTAAAAATATACTGTTACGTGTACCTTCCAAGAGAAGATTACAACTCTCAAATCTTGCTCCCAGCCTCCCAAGTGATTATCTCACTATACGGCTACGCCTAAGAAAACCCTTCACAGATGGCAAGACCCTTGACCGACGTTTCTCCACCTGCCGAGCCATTATCACCATTGGCTGCTGGTGAACGAAATATCTCGTCCAAGCTACATGGTCTGGTGCTAAATCATGTGAGAAAGGTCAAGAAGGTAATTGTAAAGTATTAATATATGAAAAACGGGGTGAATACTCAATAATCTGGGTGGAAGTGCCAAATTAAAGGCAACAAAACTAACCCGCTTGTATGATCTCAAAAGGACCTAAAATCCTGGGACAAGCTTCCCAAATTCCCACACGTCATTCATAGGAAAAATCCGCAGGAATACAGGGTTTGCCACTATGCACTTAAGTCTACGACCAACACGGTCGGCATAAGACCTCTATTTGCACTGGGCTACTCTCTGTTAGTTATATGTATGCCCTAGAGGCCATTACTATACATAGGATGTATATTGTAGTGGATGCTTAGTCATATATAGGGAGGACTTTCTTGCTAGACATGATAGTATGCTATCTGGTTGCTCTTTAACTTAACGTGTACACTGATTGTCTCTCTGTTACATGTTGGTAAAGCCCTTAGGATGTGTACTTGACTCCCTGGACTATGATGCAGATCATACTAGTGGGGACATGGTAGTCCATAAGTACATCCTTCAAGGTCCCTAGTCATGGGTGTATCGAGACGGGGCATCGATATACCAGAGTAGACTAGCGTATACCTTCTCCACCCATACAGATGGGCGATGGATGATCCTATATCCATTGGTGTTTGACATTAGAGATGATATACGGGTGCTCAGTGGAGACTGGGTACACTGGACGCACTCGCCGAGAACTCCCAGATGGTATTATACCTTACATCAGATGGCAGTTCTCTGGTGACACTGGTACATGTTAGTCTGTAGACCCGAGATCGTCATAGAGTCTTGTGTGATTCCCACTGTGCTTTGATTTCCACCTTACCACGTCCAAGTGGGCGTGGAAAACGGTGGTTTTTGGGTACAGTCCCGAATCACATGGAGGCAATGAGGGATAGGAGGGGATTCGTCTCTCCCGGTATAGGGAGTTGATGTTGCGCTGTGTTCGATTGGCTATAACCGGAAATCCCTGGCCACGGTTGCTGAGATTTACTGGTAAGTGTTACCAGTAGATTCTCGAGCTATTATAAACCTCATATCGACACGACTTATCGTGCTACTGGTGTCTGACGTTTACCACCCCTAGGCGAGATATGCGACATATCAGACGATCAGACCGGACTGTACGGTAAGTGTTACTGGTTGGATTCACAGGAGTGTGAACGGGCTTGCTCGTCGATCTTCTGATCGCTCAATACCCGGGTGGCCGTTACGTTTAGCAGACCGCTTGCGGCTTGTAGGTGTTTTGATATGATCATCACCTGCTGCCGGTGTATTGACGAGTCTTTAGAGTCCTACACAGAGGTTTCCTGGCTCAAGCGAAACGAAATAGGAGTGCATATGAGATATGTGCGGGACCAAGAATAATGCGTGTATGTGATACCGTATTCTATTCTCGCTATGAATGTATCGATTGGTTGTATGCGATATAACCTAGTTATCGAATCGAGGATTGATTCGATAAGTTGATACATTGGATATTAGTCGGTCATATGTGATATGACCGGATCGTTAAATCAAGTGTTGATTTAATGATTTAATATATAATTATATATTAGATATATTACTTTACATTAACTAGTATTTGTTCACTTAAGATTGATTATCTCACTTGAATGTGCACATTGTATATATGATATATGTTTGTGCACTAGTTTGTATCATGTTTGATGATACATGCAAACTTGGCTTTGTGTTTATTTTAAACAATGTTTACTTAATGGTTAGGGTTTCATTTTCCTTATTTATTTATTTCATTTATTTATTTTTGGCAAGAAACTAAAAAAAATGGTGGTGGCTTTCTCACTTTGACTTGAAGCTTCATGAAGCTTCATAACACCTTTGACAAAGTCTAAGCCATTTGTTTTTATTCTTAACCTAACCATTTTAACTAAACTCTAGTTTATTCTCTACACTTAACCATGGTTGCAAAATGATAACCATCACTTGATTTTGTTTTTAATTCATTATTCTTTTTCTTCTTCTTCTTCTTCTTCTTCTTCAAGAAGAAGTAACCTTGCAACTTCTAATGGTGTCATGATAAAAAGAGTGAGAAATCCAATTCTAAAGTGAACCCACTTCCTATTTCTTCATCCTCTGCCACTTGCCATGTAGTATAGGGTGTTTTATTCACAAGTTTCATGACTTGGTGAAGTTGGAGTTTGATCTTGAGTTGCCTCGACGTAGATCATCTTCGGCATCGAAGTCGGCGACCTAGCCCGATCATTTTTTCGACGAAACCATCGCTAGAGTCCGGGATCCGATGATCGCAGCGGAGGGACATCATCATGGAGTTAAGGAAGTGGAGGACCAGATCTACAAAGGTTGTAGTCTATTTCACTTAGCAGTAAAGTTGTTTACTAGCTTGTAGTTTCGCCTATTCTTTAGTTAACGATCTAGTTTAGGATTTCTCGGCACCGTAAAATTTTGAATTTGGTATGGTTGATGCATTGTGAGACCTCATTGGTGTGCCTAGGAACCCTACAGTGGTATCAGAGCCTAGCTAGCGCTTTAGGCGAAGTGTAGACGAAGTTAGAAGTCCGATCGAACCCGTAAACCCCAACAAAACCCTTCTCTGTACATTTTTTAAAACAGTGGATTTTTGTGAATTAAAAATGCTCAGAAAAACAAGCAGGAAAAACTAAGAATTACTGTGAAGTACGGTCCACTAAATCAATAATTTGACCGCGGAACGGCGGTGAAACCAAGCGTTTGGCGGCGGTTCCGCGGCCAAAATTTGGACTTAGTCCCTGAAATTTCATATATTCATTCTTAGGTCCTTTCTTGGCAATTTTTTATGGGAACTTTTTAATTCTACTCAAGTGTTGAGTGTTCTAGGGTTTTATTAAGGACTCGTTAATTCGATCGGATAATTTAACTTCGTTTATCTTTTTCCGGATATTTTAGAAACTGTTAAAAAGTTCGACCGGATATAAATACCCACTTTTTCCCCTGCCGGAAAATTTCCAAGTGTTGGATTTTTTAGTGGTTTAAGAACGTTCTAAGTAGTGCAAGTAACGCGATGGTCCCTCTAGAAGACAACAAACCTTAACTCGATTATATGACCGTCTTGAACTGCCCTTTGAAACTTAGGGTTTGGGGCAGTACGACGTGCCACATGTGAGGCGTTGACTTGACCCTTCTACGGCTGGACCGATGGTACTGTGGCATGAAGTGAATGTTTTTAAACTTATTTCATGTGTTGAGCTATTTCGGGAAAACTTGGGTGTTTGACTGTTCGATCGGAAAGTTTAACATTTTCTGTTTATCTGGAATGTGATACAATTTTTGGAATTCATAAGTAGTTATGAGATAACTAATTTGAATGTTATAAACATAGCTGTTTAGTCTCACTTGATCGGTTTCCACGGAATTTTGATGTGATCAAAAGTCCGTCGCAATAACGTAGCGTACGCGGATACTCGCCGTGTAAACTTAATAGATAGCCACGCCGCATAGCCCCGACCAAGTGACTGTAGGAGAACCCCGTCGCCGAAAGCATCCGTTCGGGTGCTCGCGGCAGCGGTGTTCCGCCTTGGTGCACTTCGTCGACGGTATCGGGGGTGCGGCCGTCTACTAAAGTTTGCGACGAGCATTCGATCAGGATGTCGGGAACTTGTTGAATTACCTGACTTGATGTTGAAAAGAGTTTTCGATAAAGAGACTAAAATGCGGGGTTTATAATAGTTAGGCATGCGATGTCTAAGGAATTCATTTGGTTAGGCATGCGATGTCTAAGGAATTCATTTGGTTAGGCATGCGATGTCTAAGGAATTCATTTAGTTAGGCATGCGATGTCTAAAGAGTTTGCGGATTCTAACTGTTGTAGTTTTACACTTTCTTTTCTGCGACCGTAAGTGTAATATGTGATATCGCCGGTTTCGTTGCTATATGTCAACGACAATTGGGATACGCATGTTTACTTACGTTGATGACATGTGATGTTATGTGTTGCTGGATATGTTATATCGGATCGTCGTGCTTGAATAGCCGGGGGTTTTTTTTTATGTGAGATGAGTGTTTTTCATTTTCATTCATGTAAAAACTTGTATGTAATATTCTTTTATTGGGGCACTTCCAGGTTGCGGAAGATGTCACCATTTGTATATTATTTACTTTTCGGCACTAGGATAGACCCAAGGAGGGGAGCACAAGTAACCTGGTTCTAGAGTCCAGTGGGAGACCAACTCGAGGAGTCGAGTCAGGGTCTCCTAACTCTAGAATTGGTAGGGTTGCTTGCCGCTCTCATAGGGGTCTAGGGGTGTGGGTTTGGCTATTCATCATGACCGTGGCATCCGTGTTTTATACTGGCTCGTATTGAAAACACGGACGTCCTAGTATATCCAATATTTCATATGTTTCTTCTGCTGCGATATCTGTGATGTGATCATGTGATGTTCTGTGATAGATACAGTATATAGTATATATGATATATTATATAGACGTTACTTATGTTTTACACCCGTGCTAGCCCTGCCCCGCTCTGTCGTTAGTTACCTAACCTAACGGTGCACGAGGGGACAACAAGGCGAATGCGGATGGCATAAGTGTACGTCGTATTTATCTATGATGTTTAGGTAACTTAAATGTTGGGACTTCACTAATATGATTAATGAAAGAAAAAGAAACCTAAATATGTTGTGGAATCGAATTTTCAAAAATAGGTAGCTACAGTTCTTGCTTTGCATCGCGGTGTTCCTTGTAGAACATCCTGCACCTCATTCGACGAGGAAAGGGATGAGATCCCTTCACCGGGAGTGACCCATTTAGCAATAACTGGAAGATGCTACACACTCGGTTTTTCTTTTGATTACTTCTATAGTTTCTGCTTTGCACAGTGATATATATGATATATCCCGCACCTCATTCAACGAGGAAAGGGCCGACGATCCCTTCACCGGGAGTGACCCCTTTAGCAAAACTAGAAAAGCCTCAAAAACACTCCATTTCAAAATCATTTGATTCTACAATGATATCAAGTTCATTACGCAATATGTTTTCAGAAAAACCTGTCATAGCCCTCCGTCATTTCAAATAAGTAGCAGTTGGTATTCGTGCTGTGTTTGTTGGCCTTTGTCAAGGCGTAGTGTGCGGTAGCTGACTGGTGCTTATCTGCTTATGCATATGATGCAGATTGGGTTAGGGTAGTCATGCGACCTTGTTGGCCTTTGTCAAGAGTCGTGCGGGTGGGTTTAATTCAATCAGGAAATGACGGGTTGAACTTGACTAGCATCCTATGGTTTGTTGGCCTTTATCAAGGTCATAGGAGGTTAGGGGCAAAATATTATCGGGAATTTCAAGTGTTGAAATTTGCAATGAGATTGCATACCTTTTATGAGATAGTTGGATCTCGATACCCGCTGCGAGTAAGAGTTACTCCTGGGAGAGTTTTACACATTACAATTAGTCGATCAAGTAGGTGTCTAGAAAGGTGTCAACGAGGTTACGCCTCTGGGAAAATGAGGTTTACATTAATTAGGTTCGTGCGAAAGCACGGGGGACCTCCCTCAAAGTACCGACACTGGCCTGGCTGAAAGATTGGCGAACTTGTAGCGTGTAATTAATCCCGGCTAGTCTTTCCTTTTAGGGTTTGAAGGAAGATTTGATAAAAACAGTGGGAGCCATCCTGATTAGATAAAATAATAACCAATCTGATTCTTGCAAGAGCGCACGCAGAGTGTTTTCTTCTCTCTCTCTCCTGGTAGCGACCATGTCACGCCTTAATCAAGATAATAATATGGATGTATTGACCGAACCTGCTTGCTATACTGAGCTGGGGAACGTTGGTCCCGCTCCAACTTATAAATGTTATAAGACAGAGCAGGATTTTGGGGAATACCAGAATTCCCATGCCGCCCAAACGAAGAAAGTGCATAAGATGCATCTTCTTCGGGTGCGTTCATTACAAAGAACTGTTTCTCAGTATACTCTGCGTCCTGGGTATTTGATACCGGATCAGGATCCCAGATATGTAATCTGTTACATAGGGCTACAGAAAGGTAGAGAACTGGGATCGGGTGATGAGTTTCATGAGGCAGAAAACGGGGCAAGTGTTGCAGCCAAGTCTATTGGTCACTGTCACCCCGTGTTACCAGTACATTGATTCTGAACGAATGTTATTAGATACCATACCCGATATACAAAATCATATCAGTATCTTTATTAGTAAAGAAATGATAAAATTTTGTATTGTTGGATAATGTTTTGAACATTTCCTATATCAAAAGTTGATCGGTTCAGGCACGTTATCTAAAAGTATTGATGTTCTAAATCAAACTACAGTTCTTAGTATACCGAACACACACAAGAGGAAGAGTTCAGAAATGAACGGATCTTTCTTGAGGTATTGTAGACTAGGTCATATCAATGCGACCAGACTAGCTAAGTTGCATATAGATGCATATTTAAATCTGTTTGAATTTACATCTTGTGAAACTTGTCAGTCATGTCACATAGATAAGATGACCATAGCTCTGTTTATTGGAAGAACAGAAAGAGTTAGTAAACTCTTAGGACTGATACATGATGATGTATGTAAGTTCCCCTGTCTACACATGCCAGGACCGGTTCTTTGTATTTCATTACATTCTCTGATAATCTCTCAAGATTCAGACATATCTTCCTGTTGAAACACAAGTCCGAACCTTTTGAGATATTCACAGAATATAAGTTAGAAATAGAGAACCAAAACGGGTAAAAGTATTATGTCCTTTGATGTGATCGAGGAGGAGAATACTTGAGCACGGAATTCCTGGATTATTCTAAAAGAAAATGAGATTCTCTCTCAGCATTGCTCCTCTGAATACACCACAGCACAACGGTGTATCGGGGCGGAGCAATCACACCCTATATGATATGGTGCGCTCTATGATGAGTACTACTGAGTTTCCTATTTCCTTTTGGGAGTTATGAACTTAAGAAGCTGCATACCTATTGAATGGCATTCCAACCAAATCAGGTGCCTAGCAGTCCATATGAGATATGGTACGGGAAGAGACCATATCTTAAGTTGGTTAAGATTTGGGGTTGTCCGGCCTATGTCTAAAAGCAAAATCCGGACAAGCTCAAAGCAAGGTCCGTTATGTACAACTGGAAAGGTTCCATCTATACAAACTACAACAGATGATTTGGTACAACCAAAGGATTCGGTAGATTCCAACGAACCTCAGCCTTTCCGCCGATCTAGTAGGGTTCCTCACCCACTTGAGAGATACTTAGGTTTCTCTATGACAGTGGGAGAGAGGATTGCATCATGAGATGATGACCCAACTAGTTTCGAGCTGGCCATCAGGAGTGGGACTCTATAAGAATGGCTGGATGCTTAGCGATCTGAGATGGAATCCTTATACACCAACAAAGTATGGACTTTGGTTGCTTTATCTGAAGGGTTAAATCTCCATCAGGAGCAAGTAAATATTGAGAAGATTACTTGGTGTAGATGGAAAAGTTGAGACTTTCAAAGCTAGACTTGTTAAAGGTTTTCGTCATCAATCAGGCATGGATAATGGTGAAACCTTTTCAAGTAGCTATGCTTAAGTCCATCCAGATCCTACTTGCCACGGCTACATACCATGACTACGATATCTGGCGGTTGGGTGTCATGACTGCTTTTCTAAAATGATGTTTTAGAAGAGAGCTTCTGTAAGTACACAGCCAGAGGGCCTCGTAGACAGTGGGAGCAGCGGAAACGCGAGCAAGATGTTTTATCTGATAAAGCAGGCATCGCGGAGTTGGAACGTCTGTTTTGATGTGTTAGTCAAAGAGTTTTACATCATCAAAATGATAGATGAACCTTGTATAAACAAAAGGGTAGTAGGGAGTATGGTGGTGATCCTCGTAGAGTACCTGGATGACATACTCTTGATAAGAAAGGAGTTTTCTATGCTACGCTCGGTCAATCTCCGCTTATCACAAGGATTATCCATATAGGATCAATGTGATACCTCCTAAATTCTGGGTTTTGGATCTATTAGATAGATCTGATTGGATGCTAGGATACTCACTAGTTGTAATGAGATGGTATCAATTGATCCCGGGGAGAATCACCGGAAAGGTTCCAGAGTGATAAGGACGACTAAATGTCAGTCACCGGCATTGTCTTTACCCTCAGTAAAGGGACGGTATGTTGGAAGAGTTCCAAGCTAGATACCGTGGCATACTAGACGATTAAGGCTGGATACATCGCTACTTAAGATGCTACCAAAGAGGTTGTCTTGGTGTATATTAGTTCATGAGATGAACTCAGTTCCTCCCATTGTGTGACAATGGAGTTGTGGCTTATGCCAAGGAACGTCCGTCCCATCAGTGATCCAGACATATTCTAAGGCAGTATCACCTGATCATGGAGATGGTTGATCTCCAGGGAATCAAGGTTAGGAGAGCAGACTTAGAGGACAACACGGCGGATCCACTCACAAAGGCCTTTTCCCAGAGAGAGACTATTATGGGATGGTTGAGTATGAGATACTACAACCACTGCTACAGATGGCCCTAATGCAAGTAGGAGATTGTTAGTTATATGTATGCCCTAGAGGCCATTATTATACATAGGATGTATATTCTAGTGGATGCTTGGACATATATAGGGAGGACTTTCTTGCTCGACATGATAGTATGCTATCTGGTTGCTCTTTACCTTAACGTGTACACTGATAGTCTCTCTGTTACATGTTGGTAAAGCCCTTAGGATATGTACTTGACTACCTGGACTATGATGCAGATCATACTAGTGGGGACATGGTAGTTCATAAGTACATCCTTCAAGGTCCCTAGTCGTGGGTGTATCGAGACGGGGCATCGATATACCAGAGTAGACTAGCGTATACCTTCTCCACCCATACAGATGGGCGATGGATGATCCCATATCCATTGGTGTTTGACATCAGAGATGATATACAGGTGCTCAGTGGAGACTGGGTACACTGGAAGCACTCGCCGAGAACTCCCAGATGGTATTATACCTTACGTCAGATGGCAGTTCTCTGGTGACACTGGTACAGGTTAGTCTGTAGACCCGAGATCGTCATAGAGTCTTGTGTGATTCCTACTGTGCTTTGATTTCCACCTTACCACGTCCAAGAGGGCGTGTAAAATGGTGGTTTTTGGGTACAGTCCCGAATCATATGGAGGCAATGAGCGATAGGATGGGATTCGTCTCTCCCGGTATAGGGAGTTGATGTTGCGCTGTGTTCGATTGGCTATAACCGGAAATCCCTGGCCAGGGTTGCTGAGATTTACTTGTAAGTGTTACCAGTAGTTTCTCGAATTGTTATAGACCTCATATCGACATGACTTATCGAGCTACTGGGGTCTGACGTTTACAACCCCTATGCGAGATATACGACATATCAGACGATCAGACCGGACTGTACGGTAAGTGTTACTGGTTGGATTCACAGGAGTGTGAGCGGGCTTGCTGATCGATCTTCTGATCGCTCAATACCCGTGTGGACATTACGTTTATCTGAAGGATTAAATCTCCATCAGGAGCAAGTAAATCCTAAGAAGATTACTTGGTGTAGATGGAAAAGTTGAGACTTTCAAAGTTAGACTTGTTAAACGTTTTCGTCATCAACCAAGCGTGGATAATGGTGAAACCTTTTCAAGTAGCTATGCTTAAGTCCATCCAGATCCTACTTGCCACGGCTACATACCATGACTACGATATCTGGCGGTTGGGTGTCATGACTGCTTTTCTAAAATGATGTTTTAGAAGAGAGCTTTTGTAAGTATACAGCCAGAGGGCCTCGTAGACAGTGGGAGCAGCGGAAATGCGAGCAAGATGTTTTATCTGATAAAGCAGGCATCGCGGAGTTGGAACGTCTGTTTTGATGTGTTAGTCAAAGAGTTTGACATCATCAAAATGGTAGATGAACCTTGTATAAACAAAAGGGTAGTAGGGAGTATGGTGGTGATCCTCGTAGAGTACGTGGATGACATACTCTTGATAAGAAAGGAGTTTCCTATGCTACGCTCGGTCAATCTCCGCTTATCACAAGGATTATCCATATAGGATCAATGTGACACCTCCTAAATTCTGGGTTTTGGATCTATTAGATAGATCTGATTGGATGCTAGGATACTCACTAGTTGTAATGAGATGGTATCAATTGATCCCGGGGAGAATCACCGGAATGGTTCCAGAGTGATAAGGACGACTAAATGTCAGTCACCGGCATTGTCTTTACCCTCAGTAAAGGGACGGTATGTTAGAAGAGTTCCAAGCTAGATACCGTGGCATACTAGACGATTAAGGCTGGATACATCGCTACTTAAGATGCTACCAAAGAGGCTGTCTTGGTGTATATTAGTTCATGAGATGAACTCAGTTCCTCCCATTGTGTGACAATGGAGTTGTGGCTTATGCCAAGGAACGTCCGTCCCATCAGTGATCCAGACTTATTCTAAGGCAGTATCACCTGATCATGGAGATGGTTGATCTCCAGGGAATCGAGGTTAGGAGAGCAGACTCAGAGGACAACACGGCGGATCCACTCACAAAGTCCTTTTCCCAGAGAGAGACTATTATGGGATGGTTGAGTATGAGATACTACAACCACTGCTACAGATGGCCCTAGTGCAAGTGGGAGATTGTTAGTTATATGTATGCCCTAGAGGCCATTACTATACATAGGATGTATATTCTAGTGGATGCTTGGACATATATAGGGAGGACTTTCTTGCTCGACATGATAGTATGCTATCTGGTTGCTCTTTACCTTAACGTGTACACTGATAGTCTCTCTGTTACATGTTGGTAAAGCCCTTAGGATGTGTACTTGACTACCTGGACTATGATGCAGATCATACTAGTGGGGACATGGTAGTCCATAAGTACATCCTTCAAGGTCCCCAGTCGTGGGTGTATCGAGACGGGGCATCGATATACCAGAGTAGACTAGCGTATACCTTCTCCACCCATACAGATGGGCGATGGATGATCCCATATCCATTGGTGTTTGACATCAGAGATGATATACGGGTGCTCAGTGGAGACTGGGTACACTGGACGCACTCGCCGAGAACTCCCAGATGGTATTATACCTTACGTCAGATGGCAGTTCTCTGGTGACACTGGTACAGGTTAGTCTGTAGACCTGAGATCGTCATAGAGTCTTGTGTGATTCCTACTGTGCTTTGATTTCCACCTTACCACGTCCAAGAGGGCGTGCAAAACGGTGGTTTTTGGGTACAGTCCCGAATCATATGGAGGCAATGAGCGATAGGATGGGATTCGTCTCTCCCGGTATAGGGAGTTGATGTTGCGCTGTGTTCGATTGGCTATAACCGGAAATCCTTGGCCAGGGTTGCTGAGATTTACTGGTAAGTGTTACCAGTAGTTTCTCGAACTGTTATAGACCTCATATCGACACGACTTATCGAGCTACTGGGGTCTGACGTTTACCACCCCTATGCGAGATATGTGACATATCAGACGATCAGACCGGACTGTACGGTAAGTGTTACTGGTTGGATTCACAGGAGTGTGAGCGGGCTTGCTCATCGATCTTCTGATCACTCAATACCCGGGTGGCCATTACGTTTAGCAGACCGCTTGCGGCTTGTGGGTGTTTTGATATGATCATCACCTGCTACTGGCGTATTGACGAGTCTTTAGAGTCCTACACAGAGGTTTCCTGGCTCAAGCGAAACGAAATAGGAGCGCATATGAGATATGTGCGGGACCAAGAATAATGCATGTATGTGATACCGTATTCTATTCTCGCGATGAATGTATCGATTGGTTGTATGCGATATAACCTAGTTATCGAATCGAGGATTGATTCGATAAGTCGATACATTGGATATTAGTCGGTCATATGTGATATGACCGGATTGTTAAATCAAGTGTTGATTTAATGATTTAATGTATAATTATATATTAGATATATTACTTTACATTAACTAGTATTTGTTCACTTAAGATTGATTATCTCACTTGAATGTGCACATTGTATATATGATATATGCTTGTTAACTAGTTTGTATCATGTTTGATGATACATGCAAACTTGGCTTTGTGTTTATTTTAAACAATGTTTAGTTAATGGTTAGGGTTTCATTTGCCTTATTTATTTATTTATTTATTTCATTTATTTATTTTTGGCAAGAAACTAAAACAAATGGTGGTGGCTTTCTCACATTGACTTGAACCTTCATGAAGCTTCATAACACCTTTGACAAAGTCTAAACCATTTGTTTTTATTCTTAACCTAACCATTTTAACTAAACTCTAGTTTATTCTCTACACTTAACCATGGTTGAAAAATGATAACCATCACTTGATTTTATTTTTAATTCATTATTCTTTTTCTTCTTCTTCTTCTTCAAGAAGAAGAAACCTTACAACCTCTAATTGTGTCATGATAAAATGTGTGAGAAATCCAATTCTAAAGTGAACCCACTTCCTATTTCTTCATCCTCTACCACTTGCCATGTAGTATAGGGTGTTTTCTTCACAAGTTTCATGACTTGGTGAAGTTGGAGCTTGATCTTGAGTTGCCTCGACGTAGATCATCTTCGGCATCGAAGTCGATGAGCTAGCCCGATCATTTCTTCGACGAAACCATCGCTAGAGTCCGGGATCCGATGATCGCAGCGGAGGGACATCATCATGGAGCTAAGAAAGTGGAGGACCAGATCTACAAAGGTTGTAGTCTCTTTCACTTAGCAGTAAAGTTGTTTACTAGCTTGTAGTTTCCCCTATTCTCTAGTTAACGATCTAGTTTAGGGTTTCTCGGCACCGGAAAATTTTGAATTTGGCATGGTTGATGCCTTGTGTGACCTCATTGGTGTGCCTAGGAACCCTACACTCTCATCCTGACCTGAATCAACTGGATCATTTCCGAAGTCTCTAGGCTAGCTGGGGTCCAAAATCCTACTTACGCAGAGTCAGAAAAACAACAGACTGGTGATCGACACGACCTAACCCCTAAGCCTAAAGGTTGCCAATTGGAGTGTCTCCTGATAGCAGGTATCGAAGGAGAACCCTAACGATGGCGAGTGACGATCCCCGACTGCTGACAACAATTAAAACAAACACACAACTTAACAAGGAACAACTGAGCAAACTGAGTATAACCGGACGACCAGAATCCGAATGGAGTCACACCCTGACTAAACTTGGGTAGAAACCATAACGAAATTCGTGGAGATCTGCTCCCACTCCTACTTCGGAACAGTAAAAGGTTGCAACTCTCCAGCCGGCCTCAGATACTCAACCCAAACACACAAAAGACACACCTTGAAACGAAACCTGAAACTTCTCTTTACATCCCTGTCCATCCGTAACTATCTCACAAGTCACGTTAATGTTGGTGGAACTTGAATGAATACAGAGAGTTGACTGATGTGCCTGTTCTTGGATTCCACGTCTCTACCTGATAATATCAGGTACACAAACACGTCCCTAACTTAGCACACCATTGTCACAAATCAAGGTCTCCGAATCATTACCCATCCGAGTATGCTCAAGTATCTCTGACGAACGAGCATTGGCGGGCAGTGTCTCGGAAAAACGATTAAGGAAAAGTGGTCGGGCGCAGACATGAGCAAGCTGTCCCCTCCGTAGAGACGAACTTAAGCTGTACTCAACGATCACACAAGAACTGTAAATCTGCAGAAGACTATCATAACAATCAAAATCCGCTGCAGGAAGATGTACATTAAGCTCTGGTGGTCCATGAAAAACTGACACGACTTCCGAACAAGTAGTGTCTCCAAATCTCCAACGTAAAACCACCGCGGCCATCTCCAGATCATGAGTGGAATATCCTTCTCGTACTTCCTCCAATGTAAGGAAGCAAAAGTGATAACTCTATATTGTCACCTCAGTACACACTCGAGCCCAACTAAAGAAACATTACAGTTAAACAACAAGGTCACCCGAACCAAAAGCAAAGAAAGAACTGATGCAGTTGTTAACTGAATCTTCAACCGCTGAACACTCCGCAGACATGCCTCAGTCCACAGAAAAGAAACCCCATTCCTGTCCATTCAGTCGACGGTGCAGCACTACTCTAGCAATCCTGCATGAAACGGCGGTAAGAACCTGCTGAGCCCAAAAATCCGCGGACCTCCGTCCTGCACACAAGTCTGGACCTAAGCTGTACAGCCACGATCTCCTTCGAGACCATACAAAACCGTCTCCCGTGACAACAAGACCTAGGAGTCAACACAAACAAGCCTGAAGAAACACTCCGAGAATTTAGCAACCGCTAGGGCTCCCCCAGTATTTGCATGACAAATCCTCAAGTGCTGCTTCTGCTCTTCAAGACACATTAAATAGGCCAGAATGTCGTAAATAACACAACAATATCTGGTCGAGGAATGGCCTGCGGAAATCTGGTTCATCACATCTACGAATGCTGCTAGGGCATCAGTGAATCCAACGACTCACTAAAACACACAAGCCCGTAGCACGCATAAGGCACCCTTCGGAATGCCATTACTCCGAATCCGCAATAATGATGACCTGATCCCAAACAAACATAGAAAATGTCTCACACTCTGGTGCTGATCGAAGAAATCGTCACGGCGAGGTGAAGGATACCTATCCGCACCGTAAGCCGGTTCAATTAACGATTCGTCGATACGCAACTCTAAACTACCGTCTTTCTCCTTGACGAACAGAAATAGGAGCTTCCAAAAGCGAAACACTCAGACGCACAAACTCCCCAAACAACAACTCTGCAGCTGATCCTTAAGCTCCCAAGCTTCGCCGGCTCATCCGGGACAACGTCGGAAAAACTCTCGCACGAAAGGAACCCGGTCCAATAATGCCACTGTGGCTACGGTATCACGAATGAACGCCAAGAATCCACGACATCTCCTCAGTAGCCGACTAGCGAAAAGGCTGAATTCAAGCTGTGAGAGGCGGCACAACTATCCACTTGCACAATAAGAACTGACCTGTCGGGGAAAACAAACCTGATTGTTTCCTCACGGTAGTCCACAGACGCCTAGCACGTAGCTGACCAGTCCGTGCCCAGGAGAATGTCAAATCCAACATCTCTAGAAGGATCTGAACGATGAACAAATCTCAATCTCCTATCCGATTGGCACACGACTGAAATACGTGTCGCGCAACAAAAGAATCGCTGACAGAAGTTAGCACAACTACGACTAATCTACCCATCCACGGTACAAGGTGAAAACAAACGGATACATCAAAAGAACATGCGAATTAAGGATACTTGAAAACTCCACATTGGACGCCTGCGCGTCCCGATGAGTAGAAGCAAACTCCTGTGTCTGCCCTCTACCCGCAACTGGCTGAACTCCTCTGGTAGACTGAGCCCTTTGAGCGAACCTTCCACGTCCACGGCCTCTCTGAAAACGATCCTGACGAGGTGCTAAGGAGCAATCCCTGATGAAGTGCTGAAGGCTTCCGTATCGAAAACATCCATACGCTGATTGCTGACCATCCTGGGGATGAGAGCTGAACGACTGTCCTCGTCCTAAGCCTCTGCTACTCCCGCGACGGCCACGAAATCTGTCTCAATGACCAAACCTCTTTCTCTGGGCTGGTACACTGGTACGAGTCCTCCACTGTCCTGGAACTCTCTGAGCCTCTGGAATATGCGCCTCGTCAACTGGAGCTGCAATCACTGGTGCAATGTAGGTGACGGACTGCTGAATGCTGATCGCAAGGGACAACTGAGTAACAGGGATGACAACCTCCAGTCGTAGCTCCCGAACGACATCAACCAATGAACTCATCGTCTGGCGGAAGTCCTGCATCTCTGCCAAAAGCCTATCAATAGTATATGTCGTAGGCTGATCCGTCTGCACCTGTGCAACTAGAGTGCCATCCTGGTCAGTACTCGTCTCACCCGAGCCAACTCTGACCTCGGCCCTCGCTGCATCACTCTGAGTCCCCATAGTCATCGGCGGCATGGCTATCAATAGATATAAGATTCGATGAGAATAAGGAAATCGAATCTCAAGGATATGAATCATCAAGGAAGGAATGTCAAGCAATTTGTACTTACGTCACTTAAGGCGAAGTGCCGCATCGTGGGTATGCTGCAGACATAAACACTCTGCGTTACTTTGCTTAAGCTACCTACTCCATCATACTAAGGTCATCCTACACTCCGAAAGGTAAAACCTAGCGCTCTGATACCAATTTTGTCACGACCCGAAATTGGCACGTGATGGCCCTAATATTACGCAACGCCTAAAGACGTAACGCAGTAAAAGAAAGCCAAAACCCAGAAATCTAAACCATGAAAATACGAAAAAGATTATAAGAGCTTTTGAAATATTTGAAATCGCAACCCAAATTCTTTAAAAGTCCGCTTTCTTTCCTTAAAATTTTGGCAACCCCCATTTTGTAAAAACTGGACCAAAGGAGAAAAACAATCCCCATCACAAATATACGACACCGTAGCGAAGAAATAAAGACAATAGAGAGAAAGCTGTATATAAAAGACAACAAATCCACAAATGATATACAATAACGTCCTCACCAAGTCTCTAAGTCAACAACATAATAGTAGATGGAGAGTACAAGATACAACGAATGTGCAATATGAAATACAGATAATCATCCAACCCACCTAAGCAAAATAGTATACTGTGAGCCGATGCGGTATCTGTAGCAAAAGATGATAGATGAATAGCTGAATAGCCTGCCTCGACTACTCTGGGGAACAACCTGAAACACCTGTGGCACAACGGGGGTGAGTTGCCAACTCGTGAATATTAGATAACATATGCAGGTAATCGCAGGAATGTACGTACAACATGAATCTAAGAAATACAATTGCAGTAATAACAGGTCATGTGAAAAGCAAAATAAAGGAAAGTACACTAGCAGGTACAATCAATATATGAAGCAATAATAACATGACAATAGTATGCAATACTATGCAATAGGGATATGAGAATGTAGATATGCAGCGATCATAAGGGTACACTAACAAGTACTACCAATATATGAAACCGTGCATAAGTGAATAGGTATGAGGTATGGAGTGAAATATGTCGTCCCCACGGAAACCTGACATCGTGGTAGGATCACAATCTAACAAGACACTCAAATCCCAATTCCTCGAATCAGCCCCCACGTTGGGCTCTCACATCATATAAGTCTCATATCTCCTCAATGTACAATATCGAGTAATCTCCTATATCCCGAATGTACAAATCAGTAATCCCATATGTATGTCCAATATCCAATCTCAATGAATCACCTAATATCCCAAATCAAATCTCAAGTAGAATTCTAACATCCTAAAGGTATATATTTGCAGAAATAAATATGATGGGATCAATACACATATATTAGCGTCCCATTCCACTAATATTAGTGTAAGGGTATATATAATAACGGCTAAATCCCCTGTTATATATACAAAGGTGTTTAAGAGAAATATCATGAAAACAATGTGCCAAGCATCGACACAGAAATCCTGATCACGTATCATACGCTATCCCGAAAGCACGAGTGCCTAGCTCTGACCCTCGCCTTTCGACGTATGAATACGTACATGACTCCCAACGATATCTCTATGATCCCCGTCGAGTCATTAGTACTGTCACCGGTAGGTACTCGCCCGCCTCCAGGCTCAATCGGCAACATCCATCGATCTTCTTGCCGAGGGGAACCATACCGGGCCCCACCATGTACCCTCATACGGCAACCGCACCTCGTATGGAGTATATAATCAGAACCGATAAATCTCATGGTTGCTGCGCAAATTTCATATCAAGAAAACCGGGTTTTTCAATGTATGCATAAATTCATGAATTCCCGCGGTTCCCAAATCCAGAAATCATCTTGTAAAATCCAAATAACAATGCGCAAATCCAGGAATAAATATATGCGATATATCTGAAATATGAGCATATAAAGGAAAATATGTAGCTGAAAGCATATGTATGCGAAATCAATAAGTTACAGCTCAGTATAGGTGTCTACCTATAAGTAAAAGATGTCGTATACCCCCCTGGGTATAAGTAGAATATGTATGATACCTCCCTGGGTATAAGTGAAATATGAGCAAGGTATACCTGTAGCTATATCGTAAGGTGTATATGTATCTATCACTAATGGTATGATACACTACAGGTATACCGACAAGCTAGATGTCATGTATGCCAAGCAATATAATATCTATAAGGGGTTTGTGTGTGACATGGCAATTAGTGACGGTGTGTGTGTAGTATACAATCCGTGCTCGTGCAACACGAACCTTCAATAATATGTGCAGTGTCCTATGGCTGCTAGTCACAGTATCATTATATCTAATAAATAGGGTAAGACGCAATTCTAACAATGACGTAGAATACGCAACAGATATTAGAATCCAAGCCCAGACGCATAACGCCATGCGGGCGATTCCCCTGTAGATGCTAAATCTACTCAACTGCGCTCCACGCTAGGTGAATCGTACCACCTGTCTCCCTCTATAGCCGTGTCCGTAGTACCCGCCTGCAAACCTGAAAATGAGACAAGAAACCCATATATAAGCCAAATATCTCGCAAAACGCGATATCGACACTAAACGAGAACCCGCGTCGCGAACTAAACGCGCGTGTGCACGATACGCTGAAACGTATGTATACGCATCTAAAACTACCACGACACGCCGCGATACGCTAGATCACAGAACCCACTCACGTATCGCGCAAACACAACGGACATGCAAAATGATATTTGATCCCAGATTTTCCTACAGGTCAAATATTACAAAACTATACATGCCAAAACACTAGACTACACAGCATAGGACCCTAGCCAAGACCCCAACACCCTAGCTCCCAACTTTTCCCGCCAAAAATTTCTACGCAAAGGAGTCCAAGGTATCAAATGGCAGTGATACGCTTAAAGAAATGCGAACCAGTATCTTCCGGCCTATATTTTGATAAACTCTCGAAGGAGGAACTATTAAATTCTGATGGTACTGGAAGCATCTCGAAAAACCCTTCGATTTGATATATTATGGGCCTCATAATTCATCCGGAATCAAAAGTTATGAGGTATCACGTGTCCACACGTGACACGTGATGGACCTTTAAGAACCCGCTGGAGGAGTTAAAAGATATAATAAAAACTCAGAAAAAGACCCCAATTGGGCATCACGTGGTCACACGTGACCATGGGTCACGTGCAGACACGTGATGGGCTCTTAAGGCCTCCAAAATAATGAATAGAATTAAATTCTAAAATCTGTTCCCTGATTAAAAATCAGAAGTTACCTCAATGAGGTATCACGTGCTCACACGTGACTAATGGTCACGCGTTGACACGTGATGGTTAAAACTACAACATAAACAAGCGGCTGTTAAACGAACCAATTTGGGGGTCACGTGCTCACACGTGACTAAGGGTCACGTGCCAGCTCGTGCCAGGCTTTGAAAGCCTTACAGTTTAATAGAATTAAAATTCTAAAATTCTCTAAAATCTTTCGAAATAGAATTAAATTCTAAAAGCTTCTAAATCTTTCCAAACGGAAAAGGATTATGGGGACCGTTGGATTAAAGATCCAAGGGTGATTAAAAATCACCAATTTATAGAAAAATCTTGGACAAGTAAAGATTTCCCCTAAATCTCACCGGAAATAAAAAACATAATATCTTTGGATTTAAAATCCAACGGTGAATAAAATTCACTAGATGATCTAAAGGATCATATTAATTATGAAAACAAATCAAATCTTTCAATGAAAGATTTACTAAACGAATTGATTCTTTTTCTTCTCCTATAAATAGGAGCTAAGAAAAGAAGAGGATGGACTTTTTTTTTGGAGAGAAAAACAGAGAGAGGAGAATTTAATTCTCAAGAGGGAAAACAAAACGAGGAGAATTTAATTCTCAACAAACAAAACCCTAGGTGTGAAGAAAGGGAATCAAAACTTCAAAAAGAGAACCTAATTCTCAAAATTCAAGAGTTTAACTTTTATACAAAAAAGAATTTTGTTCTTCTTCTGGTTGAAGATCTGCACAGAGCACATCTCCCCATAAGTTGAGAATTTAATTCTCATCGGGTCGAGATCCTGCCATGCAGATCCTACACTTAGAAGGGGAATTGAGTTTTGAGAATTTAATTCTCCTAAAACAAAACTAGGGTTTAACCCTAATCAAGAATTTAATTCTTTTACATATCTGGGAATTTAATTCCTTTAAAAAGAAATCAGGGTTTTATCCTAAATAAGAATTTAATTCTTTCACAATAGGAATTTAATTCCTCCAAAATCATAATTAGGGTTTAACCTAAAAGAGAATTCAATTCTTAAAAGATCTCTGTTTATGAAAAGAACTAGGGTCACGTGCCCATACGTGATCCTTGAAAAGATCCTTGAAGAAAAGAAGCTTTGAGGCAATGCCTCACGTGCTCCCACGTGACTCCCAAAATGCAGAAAGAAAAAGCAAAGGAAATCTAAGCTTTGGGCGCTCTCACGTGTTATCACGTGACCCCTCAGCAAATGCTTTAACAATTAGCGTACAGATCCCCATCACGTGCAAACACGTGATGCTAAAAAATAAAGATGAAAAGTGTTTAACACTTATTCGTAGATTTGAGGATAAAACAAAAGGAGATCTGGCTCCACATTTAGGGCGCCCTCACGTGTCCCCACGTGACCCCTAGAAAATCCCTTTGATATCCAATGGATGGATGCCTATCACGTGCCTACACGTGATGGCCAGGAAAATAAAAGTGTTTAACACTTAATCGCAGAACGAAGAAAAGGGATCTGGTCCCACCTTTGGGCGCTCTCACGTGTCCACACGTGACCCCCCTTTCTTTAGTGTTTAACATAAATTCGGAGATTATATCTCCAGTGTTTAACACTGTTGTTTGCTGGTGTTTAACACTGATTGTTTCTAGTGTTTAACACTAAATTGAAGATTATATTTCCAGTGTTTAACACTGATTGTCTTTTAGTGTTTAACACTAGTTTGAGGGTTTTATCTGCAGTGTTTAACACTGTTGTTCTGTAGTGTTTAACACTTCTTTTAGCCAAATCGGCTAATTTTCCAGAGGCAAAAGTCCCTCCTCCAAATGAATCTCAGAACTGAGAAAATCAAAGATGAAAATGTTTAGCATTGCTAATGTTGGTTTGAACCCAGACAAATGTTAAATGGTCCAAAAAGAGCCAATATTTCTAACTTAATTGGACTTAGCCCAAATTGGCCATAAGTCCTCAAATCATCTTGAATTGAGCACATCTGCTCTTTGAACCAACTCATTGGTTCAAGGGTACATCTCTGAACTCCTCTGATATTTGTCTTTGTAATCTTTCAACGTCTTCAGAGAGGTGATGGGTCCCGACAACCATACATTTAATGGACCACCACGTCCCTAAACTGGAACTTGGACCACCACGCCCCTAAACTAGCAATGGACCACCACGTCCCTAATCTGGAACAATAGAGCCCCCAAATGCTCTTTTGTCGGATCTAAACGATCATGTTAAGTTGATCTTAGTCTGGCAATTAGGCTGACGTATCCTTAACAAACGTTTAAGTTGATCTTAGCCTCAAATATGGCTAACGTGTCCTTAAACTAACATCCGTCCCCAAAATGGGAAAGTTGGACCACTATGTCCCTAAACTGGAACAATAGAGCCCCTAAATGCTCTTTTGTCGGATCTAAACGATCCTGTTAAGTTGATCTTAGTCTGGCAATTAGGCTAACGTATCCTTAACAAACGTTTAAGTTGATCTTAGCCTCAAATATGGCTTACGTGTCCTAAACTAACATCCGTCCCCAAAATGGGAATGTTGGACTACTATGTCCCTAAACTGGAACAATAGAGCCCCTAAATGCTCTTTTGTCGGATCTAAACGATCCCATTTAAGTTGATCTTAGCCTCAAATATGGCTAACGCATCCTTAAAGTTTCAAACGGACTTTAGTCCCAAATTGGACTCTAGATCCCCTAATCAACTTTGGCTCAAGGGTACATCTCTAAACTCCTCTGACATCTGTCGTTGTAATCCTTCAACGTCGTCAGAGAGGTGATGGGTCCCGACGGCCATACATGTAATCGACCCCTATGTCCCTAAACTGGAACAATAGAGCCAATTGCTCTTTTGTCGGATCTAAAAGATCTCGTTAAGTTGATCTTAGTCTTAAATTGGACTAACGAATCCTTAACAAACGTTTGAGTTGATCTTAGCCTCAAATATGGCTAACGTATCCTCAAACGAAAACCCCAAACCCAAATCGAAGAAAATACGGATTTGGACTAATCCACGTACTACGGCCGACGACATAACTCAGTCTCCGTATATAATCTACAGGAAACCGAACACAAAACAAACACCGACGACACGAAGTGATCATCTGGAGAAGGAGAAAGTTGTTACCGCAATGCGGTAGCGTAATTAACTGCAGGGGCTTGCGCCTTCAGGGAAGAGCGTCCCCATAATCAAAAAACCCCTCAAGCAAGGTGGAATCTGACGAAGTCTGCTACATCGGACGCATCCGTTTAAACCTTCGATACATGGTGCCATAAATCAACTTGGCATCTTCGGAGAGGTAGACCGATAGCACCAATTAGCATCTGCCCCGAATCTCAGGCAAGACGCCATGTCGCGCCGTCTTTCGGAGAGGAACAGATTCTGGCACACCCGGTCGGACCTCTTCCTCTTTCCACTCCACACTTCGTGTGTCATGTTCGCGAACGAATCGCGGTTTGCAGTGGTTGCCTGTGGAATAGAGGTACTAAGATTTGGTGTCTTGCTCCGTGCAGAAAACTGAAGATCAATGGCTTCAAACTGCACTACCTGCAACTGCAACTCTCGCTCCGTCCTTGCTGGAGGAGTGACTTATGGGCCCCAAGCGGCCTCCCTTTTAAAAATGCCAGTGGAGCAGGTAACTCAAGCTACCGCTGGACTATTCTTCGGGACCCTGCTCCCACCAATGAGCTTCAATGCCCCAATGACATCACAAGAAGCTCCAAAGAAGTCGGTCTTCGATTGGCTTGCTACTGCCGCGGCCCCTCTCAACGGGTCGCCCAACTTCAATACCTCAGTTTTCAACAGACTGGGCCAGAACGTCTATAAGCCCGTGATACCCGAAGCTGCAATCCCAAAGCGAATAGTCATCCCGGCTCAAGCGGACAAAATTATTAGAAAGGCTCCTCCTTCCAAGAAGTCAATTTTTACAAGGCTGGCCATTCCGGTTGCTGCTCCAGGCGAGGTCCTCAATGCTGCTTCCCCTGCCAAGAGGTTTGTCTTTGAAAGATTAGATATTGCTTCTCAACGGGTGTCAGTCTTCGACAGGCTAGCACCAATAACGGTCTCTCCTCAAAGCAGGGGGCATGACGAAGTCGTCCCTACGGCCGAAACAACTCCATCAGCACGACACGCTCGACGTCGCCACTGGCGCCGAGTGAGGAAGGCTGGGGGCAACTCCCCCTCTGGATTTACTCCACCAGCTCCAACGGTGGGGATCGATATTGCTGTTCCAACCGGGAACAGCTTTGAGCTACTGAACAGGGTGTGCAGAAACTCTCCTACTGCAGTGTTGAAGAGATCTCCTCCACCCGTGGAGAATGATACGGTAAAGATGTTAGTTATATGTATGCCCTAGAGGCCATTACTGTACATAGGATGTATATTGTAGTGGATGCTGGGACATATATAGGGAGGACTTTCTTGCTCGACATGATAGTATGCTATCTGGTTACCCTTTACCTTAACGTGTATGCTGATTGTCTCTCTGTTACATGTTGGTTAAGCCCTTAGGATCTGTACTTGATTACCTGGACTATGATGAGATCATACTAGTGGGGACAGATAGTCTATAAGTACATCCTTCAAAGTCCCTAGTCGTGGGTGTATCGAGACGGGGCATCGATATACCAGAGTAGACTGCGTATGCCTTCTCGACCCATACAGATGGGCGATGGATGATCCCATATCCATCGGTGTTTGACATCAGAGATGATATACGGGTGCTCAGTAGAGACTGGGTACACTGGACGGACTCGCCGAGAACTCCCAGATGGTATTATACCTCACGTCAGATGGCAGTTCTCTGGTGACACTGGTACAGAGTAAACTGTTGACCCGAGATCGTCATAGAGTCTTGTGTGGTTCCCACTGTGCTTTGATTTCCATCTTACCACGTCCAAGAGGGCGTGCAAAACGGTGGTTTTTGGGTACAGTCCCGAGTCACATGGAGGCAATGAGCGATAGGAGGGGATTCGTCTCTCCCGGTATAGGGAGTTGATGTTGCGCTGTGTTCGATTGGCTATAACAGGAAATCCCTGGCCAGGGTTGCAGAGATTTACTGGTAAGTGTTACCAGTAGTTTCTCGAACAGTTATAGACCTCATATCGACACGACTTATTGAGCTATTGGGGTCTGACGTTTACCACCCCTAGGCGAGATATGCGACATATCAGACGATCAGACCGGACTGTACGGTAGTGTTACTGGTCGGATTCACTGGAGTGTGAGCGGGCTTGCTCGTCGATCTTCAGATCGCTCAATACCCGGGTGGCCGTTACGTTTAGCAGACCGCTTGCGGCTTGTGGATGTTTGATATGATCATCATCCGCTGCCGGCGTATTGACGAGTCTTTAGAGTCCTACACAGAGGTTTCCTGACTCAAGCGAAACGAAATAGGAGCGCATATGAGATATGTGCGGGACCGAGAATAATACGAGTATGTGATACTGTATTCGATTCTCGCGATGTGACATTGATCGGTTATATGCGATATAGCCGGGTTATCGGATCAAGTGTTGATTTGATAAGATGTTACTAATGATACCAGTCGGTTATGTGCGCATGACCGGATCATTGAATCAAGTGTTGATTTAATGATTTAATGTATAATTATATATTTGATATATTACTTTGCATCAACTAGTATCGGTTTACTTAAGATGGATTTTCTCACTCGGATGTGCGCATTACATATGCGATATGATTTTGTGCATTTGATTGTATCATGTTTGATGATACATGTTTACTTGGTTAAGTGCAAAGATTTAAACCATGGTTAAAAGAATGGTTAGGGTTTCATTTCCTTTGTTTATCTATTTACTTATTTATTTATTTATTGATTTTTGGAAAATAAAAGGCAAGAGAAAAGAATGGTGGCTTTTTTTTGTTTTGAGTTGAAGATTCATGAAGCTTTGACTTTGTCCACCATTCTTATCTCATGCTTAACCTAACCATTTTGATTTAACCCTAGGTTAATTCTCTACACTTGACCATGGTTGTAATATGATAAGTATTCATATTCTTTTCTTTTTCTAATTAACTTATCTTATCATCTTTCTTCTTCTTCTTCCTTGAACTTCAAGAAGAAAGCTTACCTCATCAATGGTGATTGATGAATTAGAGTGAGAAATCCAATTCTAAAGTTAACCCAATTCCTATTTCTTCATCCTCTACCTCTTGCCAAGTAGTAGAGTGTGTTTACTTCATAAGCTTCTTGACTTGGTGAAGTCGGAGCTTGATTTAGCGATGCCTCGACGTAGATCATCTTCGGCATGGACATCGACGACCTAGCTTGCCCATTCTCCGACGAAGCCGACTCTAGAGCCCGGATTTGATTTGGACAGCGGAGAGGACTTCGTTGCGGAGCAATGGAGGTGGAGCACCGGATCTACAAAGGTTGTATTTCCGTTTTCTCATTAGTTAAGTGTTAACTAGTTCATTGTTCGCCTAGACATCTAGTTATCGATCCGTAGTTTAGGGTTTGTAGGCACCATAATTTTTGAAATTGCCATGGTTGATGGCTTGGGAGACCTCACTAGTGTGTCTAGGAACCCTACAGTGGTATCAGAGCCTAGCTAGAGCCTTAGGCGAAGTCCAGACGGAAATTGAAGTCCGAACGAACCCGAAACCCCGAACCAATATTGCTCTCTGTCCAATTTTCAAAAATAGGGATTTTTCTATATTAAAAATATTCAGTAAAATCAGCAGGAGATTCTAAGGGAAACTGCAAAAATTCGTCAGCCTAATTCAATTAAATCGCCGCACTTCCGCGGCACGAGCCTGGCTCGTGCGGCGCAACCGTGGCCGATTTGTCGTTTTGCGCAACTAATTTTGTACAGTTATTCCTCTTTTGCTATGCTGGTTTTCCTGGGAATTTTTAATAGTTTTTCAAGAGTTGAAAAATCTGGAGTTGTTTTGGGGATTCGGTATTTCGATCGGGGTATCAAATTTTGTCTGTGTGGCTTTCCGGATAAATTTTAGAATATGTTAAAAAGTTCGACCGGATATAAATACCCAATTTTTCCCCTGTCGGGAAGTTTCCAAGTGTTGGATTTTTCCGTAGTTTAACGACGTTCTAAGTAGTGCAAGTAACGCGATGGTCCCTCTAGAAGACACAAACCTTAACTCGATTATGTGACCGTCTTGAACTGCCCTTTGAACCTTCGGGTTTGGGGAAGTACGGCGTGTCACATGTGAGGCGTTGGCTTGACCCTTCTACGGCTGGACCGTTGGTACTGAGGTACGAACTGAATGTTGTTAGACTAGTTTCATGTGTTGATATGTATCGGGAAAACTTGGGTGTTAGAATGTTCGATCGGAAAGTTTAACATTTTCTATTTATCTGGAATGGGATACAATAATTGGAATTCACAATAAGTTATATGATAACTGAATGAATGTTATAAACGTAGCAATTTAGTCTCACTTGATCGGTTGCCACGGAATTTTGATGTGATCAAAAGTCCGTCGCAATCACGTAGCGTACGCGGATACTCGCCGGGTAAACTTAATAGACAGCCTCACTCCATAGCCCCGACCAAGTGACTGTAGGAGAACCCTGTCGCCGAAAGCATCCGTTCGGCTGCTCGCGGCAGCGGTGTTCCGTCTTGGTGCACTTCGTCGACGGTATCAGGGGTGCGGCCGTCTACTGAAGTTTGCGACGAGCATTCGATCAGGACATCGGGAATCTTGTTGAATTGCCCGACTTGATATTGAAAAGTGTTTTCAATGATGAGACTAAAATGCGGGGTTTATAATTGTTAGGCATGCGATGTCTAAGTAATTCATTTGGTCAGGCATGCGATGTCTGATGTGGTTGCGGATTCCAACTGTTGTAGTTTTACACTTTCTTTTCTGTGACCGTAAGTGTAATATGTGATATCGCCGGTTTCGTTGCTATATGTCAACGACAATTGGGATGCGCATATTTACTTACGTTGATGACATGTGATGTTATGTGTTGCTGGATATGTTATATTGGATCGTCGTGTTTGAATAGCCGGGGGTTTTTATGTGAGATGAGTGTTTTTCATTTTCATTCATGTAAAAACTTGTATGTAATATTCTTTTATTGGGGCGCTTCCAGGTTGCGGAAGTTGTCACCTGTTGTATATTATTTACTTTTCCGCACTAGGATAGACCCAAGGAGGAGGGCACAAGTAACCAGGTTCTGGAGTCCAGTGGGAGACCAACTCGAGGAGTCGAGTCCGGGTCTCCTAACTCCAGAATTGGTAGGGTTACTTGCCGCTCTCGTAGGGGTCTAGGGGTGTGGGTTTGGCTATTCATCATGACCGTGGAATCCGTGTTTTATACTGGCTCGTATTGAAAACACGGACGTCCTAGTATATCCAATATTTCATATGTTTCTTCTGCTGTGTTTTATCTGAGATCATGCGATGTTCTGTGGCAGATATTATATATAGTATATATGATATATTATATAGACGTTACTTATGTTTTACACCCGCGCTAGCCCTGCCCTGCTCTGCCGTTAGTTACCTAACCTAACGGTGCACGAGGGGACATCGAGGCGAATGCGGATGGCATAAGTGTACGTCGTATTTATCTGTGATGTTTAGGTACTTAATTGATGGGACTTCATTAATGTGATTAATGAAATAAAAGAAACCTAAGATGTTGTAGAATCGAATTTCAAAATAAAACAGGTAGCTACAGTTCTTGCTTTGCATAGCGGTATATGTGATATATCCTGCACCTTATTCGATGAGGAAAGGACCGAGATCCCTTCACCGGGAGTGACTCCTTTAGCAATAACTGGCAGATGCTACACACTCGGTTTGTCTTTTGATTGCTTTTAAGAGTTTTTGCTTTGCACAGTGATATATATGATATATCCCGCACCTCATTCGACGAGGAAAGGACCGACGATCCCTTCACCGGGAGTGACTCCTTTAGCAAAACTAGAAAAGCCTCAAAAGCACTCCATTTTAAAATCATTTGATTCTACAGCGATATCAAGTTCATTACGCAATAGGTTTTCAGAAAAACCTGTCGTAGCCCTCTGTCATTTCAGATAAGTACTAGTTAGTATTCGTGCTACGTTTGTTGACTATGTTAAGGCGTAGTGTGCGGTAGCTAACTATTGGTTATCTGTATTAGCATATGATGCGATTGGATTAGGGTAGTCGTGCGACTTTGTTGACTATGTTAAGGGTCGTGCGGGTGGGTTTAATTCAATCGGGAAATGACGGGTTGAACTTGACTAGCACTTATGATTTGTTGACTATGTTAAGGTCATATAGCTGCTAGGGGAAAAATATTATCGGGAATTTCAAGTGTTGAAATTTGCAATGAGATTGCATACCTTCTATGAGATAGTTGGATCCCGATACCCGCTGCGAGTAAGTGTTACTCCTGGGAGAGTTTTATACATTACAATTAGCCGATCAAGTAGGTGTCTAGAAAGGTGTCAACGAGATTACGCTTCTGGGAAAACGAGGTTTACATTAATTAGGTTCGTGCGAAAGCACGGGGGACCTCCCTCAAAGTACCGACACTGGCCTGGCTGAAAGATTGGCGAACTTGTAGTGTGTAATTAATCCCGGCTAGTCTTTCCTTTTAGGGTTTGAAGGAAGATTTGATAAAAAGCAGTGGGAGCCATCCTGATTAGATAAAATAATAACCAATCTATTCTTGCAAGAGCGCACGCTGAGTGTTTTCTTCTCTCTCTCTCCAGGTAGCGACCATATCACGCCTTAATCAAGATAATAATACGGAATATTGACCGAACCCGCTTGTTATACTGAGCTGGGGAACGTTGGTCCCGCTCCAACTTATAAATGTTATAAGACAGAGCAGGAAATTGGGGAATACCAGATTTCCCGTGCCGCCCAAACGAAGAGAATGCATGATGATGCATCATCTTCGGGTGTGTTCGTTACAAAGAACTGTTTCTCTGTATCCTCTACGTCTTGGGTATGTGATACCAGATCAGGATCCCAGATATGTAATCTGTTACATAGGGCTACAGAAATGTAGAGAACTGAGAATGGGTGATAAGTTTCATGAGGCAGAAAATGGGGCAAATGTTGCAGCCAAGTCTGTTGGTCACTGTCACCCTGTATTACCAATACATTGATTCTGAACGAATGTTATTAGATACCGAACCTGATATACCAAATCATATCACTCTCTTTGTTAGAAAAGAAAGGATATAATTTTGTATTGTTGGATAATGTTTTGAACATTTCCTATATCAAAAGTTGATCGGTTCAGGCACGTTATCTAAAAGCATTGATGTTCTAAATCAAACTACAGTTCTTCGTATACGGAACATACACAAGAGGAAGAGTTCAGAAATGAACGAATCCTTCTTGAGGCATTGTAGACTAGGTCATATCAATGCGACCCGACTAGCTGTAGTTACATATAGATGCATATTTAAATCAGTTTGAATTTACATCTTGTGAAACTCGCCAGTCATGTCACAAAGATAAGATGACCATAACTCCGTTTATTGGAAACAGAGAAAGAGTTAGTGAACTCTTGGGACTGATACATGATGATGTATGTAAGGTCCCCTGTCTACACATGCCAAGACTGGTTCTTTGTACTTCATTACATTCTCTGATAATCTCTCAAGATTCAGACATATGTTCCTGTTGAAACACAAGTCCGAACCTTTTGAGATATTCACAGAATATAAGTTAGAAGTAGAGAACCAAAATACGGGTATAAGTATTATGTCCTTTGATGTGATCTAGGCGGAGAATACTTGAGCACGGAAATCCTGGACTATTCTAAAAGGAGAATGAGATTCTCTCTCAGCATTACTCCTCCGTATACACCATTGGACAATGGTATGTCGGGGCGGAGCAGATACACCCTATCTGATATGGTGTGCTCTATGATGAGTACTACTGAGTTACCTTTTTCCTTTTTGGGAGTTATGCACTTGAGAAGCTGCATACCTATTGAATAGGGTTCAAATCAAATCAGTTGCCTACCGCTTCATATGTGATATGGACCCATATCTTAAGTTGGTTAAGATTTGGGGTTGTCCGGGCTATGTCTAAAAGCAAAATCCGGACAAGCTCGAGGCAAGATCTGTTATGTACAACTGGAAAGGTTCCAGCTATGCAATCTATAGCAGATGATTTGGTAGAACCAAAGGATTCATTAGATACCAACGAACCTCAGCCTCTCCGCCGATCTAGTAGGGTTCCTCACTCACCTGAGAGACACTTCGGTTTCTCTATGACAGTGGGAGCGAGGATTGCATCATGAGATGATGACCCAACTAGTTTCGAGCTGGCTATCAAGAGTGAGACTCTGTAAGAATGGCTGGATGCTTAGCAATCTGAGATGGAATCCTTATACACCAACAAAGTATGGACTTTAGTTGCTATATCTGAAGGGTTAAATCCCCATCAGGAGCAAGTATATCTTGAGAAGATTACTTGGTGTACATGGAAAAGTTGAGACTTTCAAAGCTAGACTTGTTAAGGGCTTTCGTCATTGACCAGGCGTGGATAATGATGAAACCTTTTCCCGTACCTATGCTTAAGTCCATCCAGATCCTACTTGTCACGGCTACATACCATGACTACGATATCTGGTGGTTGGGTGTCTTGACTGCTTTTCTAAATGATGATTTAGAAGAGAGTGTCTATAAGTACACAGCCAGAGGGCTTCGTAGACAGTGGGAGCAGCGGAAACGTGTGCAAGATGCTTTATAGGATAAAGCAGGCATCGCGGAGTTGGAACATCTGTTTTGATGAAGTAGTCAAAGAGTTTGACATCATCAAAATGGTAGATGAACCTTGTATAAACAAGAAGGTAGTAGGGAGTATGGTGACGATCCTCGTAGAGTACGTGGATGACATACTCTTGATAGGGAAGGAGTTTCCTATGCTACGCTCGATCAATCTCCGTTTATCACAATGATTCTCCATAAAGGATCATAATGATACCTACTAACTCCTGGATTTTGGATCTATGAGATAGATCTAAATGGATGTTAGGATTCTCACTTGTCGAAGTGAGATGGTATCACATGATCCTGGGGAGAATCACTGGAAGGGTTCCAAGGTGATAAAGACGACTGAATGTCAGTCGCAGGCATTGTCTTTACCCTCGGTAAAGGGACGGTATGTTGGAAGAGTTCCAAGCTAGATACCGTGGCATACTAGACGATAAAGGCTGGATACATCGCTACTTAAGATGCTACCAAAGAGGCAGTCTGGGTGTATAATGGTTCATGAAATGAACTATGTTCCTCCCATTGTGAGACAATGGAGTTGTGGCTGATGCCGAGGAACGCCGGTCCCATCAGTGATCCAGACATATTCTAAGGCAGTATCACCTGATCATGGAGATGGTTGATCTCCAGGGTGATCGAGGTTTGGAGAGTAGACTCAGAGGACAACACAGCGGATCCACTCACAAAGGCCTGTTCCCAGAGAGAGACTTTTATGGGATGGTTGAGTATGAGATACTACAACCACTGCTACAGATGGCCCTAGTGCAAGTGGGAGATTGTTAGTTATATGTATGCCCTAGAGGCCATTACTGTACATAGGATGTATATTGTAGTGGATGCTGGGACATATATAGGGAGGACTTTCTTGCTCGACATGATAGTATGCTATCTGGTTACCCTTTACGTTAACGTGTATGCTGATTGTCTCTCTGTTACATGTTGGTAAAGCCCTTAGGATCTGTACTTGATTACCTGGACTATGATGAGATCATACTAGTGGGGACAGATAGTCTATAAGTACATCCTTCAAAGTCCCTAGTCGTGGGTGTATCGAGACGGGGCATCGATATACCAGAGTAGACTAGCGTATACCTTCTCGACCCATACAGATGGGCAATGGATGATCCCATATCCATCGGTGTTTGACATCAGAGATGATATACGGGTGCTCAGTAGAGACTGGGTACACTGGACGGACTCGCCGAGAACTCCCAGATGGTATTATACCTCACGTCAGATGGCAGTTCTCTGGTGACACTGGTACAGAGTAGTCTGTTGACCCGAGATCGTCATAGAGTCTTGTGTGGTTCCCACTGTGCTTTGATTTCCATCTTACCACGTCCAAGAGGGCGTGCAAAACGGTGGTTTTTGGGTACAGTCCCGAGTCACATGGAGGCAATGAGCGATAGGAGGGGATTCGTCTCTCCCGGTATAGGGAGTTGATGTTGCGCTGTGTTCGATTGGCTATAACAGGAAATCCCTGGCCAGGGTTGCAGAGATTTACTGGTAAGTGTTACCAGTAGTTTCTCGAACAGTTATAGACCTCATATCGACCCGACTTATTGAGCTATTGGGGTCTGACGTCTACCACCCCTAGGCGAGATATGCGACATATCAGACGATCAGACCGGACTGTACGGTAGTGTTACTGGTCGGATTCACTGGAGTGTGAGCGGGCTTGCTCGTCGATCTTCAGATCGCTCAATACCCGGGTGGCCGTTACGTTTAGCAGACCGCTTGCGGCTTGTGGATGTTTGATATGATCATCATCCGCTGCCGGCGTATTGACGAGTCTTTAGAGTCCTACACAGAGGTTTCCTGGCTCAAGCGAAACGAAATAGGAGCGCCTATGAGATATGTGCGGGACCGAGAATAATAAGAGTATGTGATACTGTATTCGATTCTCGCGATGTGACATTGATCGGTTATATGCGATATAGCCGGGTTATCGGATCAAGTGTTGATTTGATAAGATGTTACTAATGATACCAGTCGGTTATGTGCGCATGACCGGATCATTGAATCAAGTGTTGATTTAAGGATTTAATGTATAATTATATATTTGATATATTACTTTGCATCAACTAGTATCGGTTTACTTAAGATGGATTTTCTCACTCGGATGTGCGCATTACATATGCGATATGATTTTGTGCATTTGATTGTATCATGTTTGATGATACATGTTTACTTGGTTAAGTGCAAAGATTTAAACCATGGTTAAAAGAATGGTTAGGGTTTCATTTCCTTTGTTTATCTATTTACTTATTTATTTATTTATTGATTTTTGGAAAATAAAAGGCAAGAGAAAAGAATGGTGGCTTTTTTTTGTTTTGAGTTGAAGATTCATGAAGCTTTGACTTTGTCCACCATTCTTATCTCATGCTTAACCTAACCATTTTGATTTAACCCTAGGTTAATTCTCTACGCTTGACCATGGTTCTAATATGATAAGTATTCATATTCTTTTCTTTTTCTAATTAACTTATCTTATCATCTTTCTTCTTCTTCTTCTTTGAACTTCAAGAAGAAAGCTTACCTCATCAATGGTGATTGATGAATTAGAGTGAGAAATCCAATTCTAAAGTTAACCCAATTCCTATTTCTTCATCCTCTACCTCTTGCCAAGTAGTAGAGTGTGTTTACTTCACAAGCTTCTTGACTTGGTGAAGTCGGAGCTTGATTTAGCGATGCCTCGACGTAGATCATCTTCGGCATGGACATCGACGACATAGCTTGCCCATTCTCCGACGAAGCCGACTCTAGAGCCCGGATTTGATTTGGACAACGGAGAGGACTTCGTTGCGGAGCTATGGAGGTGGAGCACCGGATCTACAAAGGTTGTATTTCCGTTTTCTCATTAGTTAAGTGTTAACTAGTTCATTGTTCGCCTAGACATCTAGTTATCGATCCGTAGTTTAGGGTTTGTAGGCACCATAATTTTTGAAATTGCCATGGTTGATGGCTTGGGAGACCTCACTAGTGTGCCTAGGAACCCTACAAAAGAAGCTAGAGCAGCCCCCTCAACGGCTGTCCTCTAAAATTTACAAGGTCTGGCGTCAAGTCCAAGACTCCGTAATAGATCAAGACTATCTCCGCCGACAGAAAAAGATGAAGGTTCGGCAGAGGAAGAAATACTCTGTCAAGCCGGAAAAAGCAACAGCTGGATGGGTGCCCACTTCAACGGCTCTCTCAACGTCAATCACTCAAAAGAAAAGGAGGCCGCAAAAAGCCCCTGTGAACATGGCGAACCGTAAATGCGCTGAATCTAAACGCCCCAAGTCTGGGGGCATGGTGGTGCACACTGTTTATATGGCTGCCGGAAAGGGGGAAAGCCGTGCTTCGATGGGTCACCGACCGCTCACCCGATCCCTGACAAAAGCCCAGGAGGAACAGCAGAAGTTTCAAGAGATGATGACTGCGATGGCCGCACTCATCGGGCCAAAAGAAAGCCCGGAAACATCATCAGAATAGCGTCATGAACAGGAAACTGACACTGACTTCCTACGCAGAGTCCTCGAAAAGAAGGACAGAGAGGCAGCAGAACAAGCTGCCAACATAAAACAAATGGCGCTTCTCTTCCAAGACATGGTAGGAATGATGTTACAGCCGGACCCTCCAGCTGAAGACCCTCGGATCATTATTGAAGACGATAAAGAGGAGACATCTAATCCTCCTCCGGCTCATTCAACAGCCAAGGAGGAAACCATTTCCAAAGCTGCACTAGATGACTATATAGCTCAGCAAATACTTGTTAGTTATGTATATGCCCTAGAGGCCATGGTTGTACATTTGATGTATATTATAATGGATGCTTGGTTATATATAGAGAAGACTTTCTTGCTCGTCATGATAGTATGCTATTTGGTTTCACTTTATCTTAACATGTTGACTTGTATTGGTTTACTGTTTTACTCTCACATGTTGATAAAGCCCTTAGGATCTGTACTCGACTACTGGGACTATGATGAGATCATACTAGTGGGGCCGCGGTAGTCGATGAGTACATCCTATAACTGTTCCTAGTCGAGGGTATATCGAGACAGGGCATCGATACACCAGAGTAGACTAGCGTATACGCATCTTGACCCATATGATGGGCGATGGATGATCCCATATCCATCGGTGTTAGACATCAGAGATGGTGTACGGGTGCTCAGTGGAGACTGGGTACACTGGACGGACTCGCCGAGAACTCCCAGATGGTGATATACCACACGTCAGATGGCAGTTCTCCGGTGACACTGGTACAGGGTAGTCTGTAGACCCGAGATCGTCATAGAGTCTTGTGTGATACCCACTGTGCTTTGATTTCCACCTTACCACGTCCAAGAGGGCGTGCAAAACGGTGGCTTTTGGGTACAGTCCCGAATCACATGGAGGCAATGAGCGATAGGAGGGGATTCGTCTCTCCCGGTATAGGGAGTTGATGTTGTGCTGTGTTCGATTGGCTATAACTGGAAGTCCCTGGCCAGGGCTGATATGGAGATTTACTGGTAAGTGTTACTAGTAGTTTCTCGACCGGTTATGAGCCATACATCGACACGACTTATCGGTTACTGGGGTCTGACGTATACCACCCCTAGACTTGATATGCGACATATCAGACGAACAGACCGGACTGTACGGGAGTGTTACTGATCGGATTCACAGGAGAACGCACAGGCTAGCTTGTTGATCTTCTGATCGCTCAATACCTGGGTGGCTGTTACGTTTAGCTGACCGCTTGCAGCTTGTGGGTGTTTGATTTGATCATCACCTGCTACCGGCGTATTGACGATTCTTTAGAGTCCTACACAGAGGTTTCTTGGCTCAGGCGAAACGGAGTAGTGGCGCATATGTGATATGCGCAGGAGCGTGAATAATGCGATATGGGATACCGTATTATATTCTCGCGATATATGGATATGAACCGGGTCATCGGATCAAGTGTTGATTCGATGAATCGGTACATGATATATTAGTCGGTTATATTCGATATAGCCGGATCGTCGGATCAAGTGTTGATTCGATGATTTAATATATAATAATATATATGATATATTATTATATTAACTAATATTTGGCTTGCTTTATTATTTCATTTTCTCAGTGGATGATACATTGATATATATGCGATATATGTTAGTTGTATTATTTTCTTTTGTTGCAAATATATAATATATATATGTGATATATATTATTGTGACATGATATGATTAATTGTTAAACATGTTTATGGATGATTAATTGAGGTTAGGGTTTGATTAGGGTTAGATGATTCATGCACCTTCTAGAAGATGTTTTCTTTTGTCATTCTTAGGATATTTTGGATGACACATTTCTAACCTAACCAAACCCTAACCCTAGTTGTTTCTCTACACATTCTCATCCATTCATCCTTGACCATGGTTAATAATTCAATCATATGTTTATATTTCTATTCATCACAAAAGAAAGAGATAATCATTATTCTTTTTCCATTATCATCATCTTCTTCTTCTCTCTTGAAGAAGCTCTCTTGAAAATTCTTATGTGATGAAAGATTATGAGAAAATGATATAAAAAGAAAGCTAAATTACTACTCTCTCATCCTCATCTCATCTAGCCGATGTGATTAGGGTGTTCTTCTCTTTTGAGTGAGAAAGCTTGAGTCGAAGCAACTTCAAGGTAGATCATCGGAGATTTGGAATACGACAAGCTAGAATGGATCGTTCGAGTCGTGGAGCCTCTCATGAGTCCGGGAGATCGTGGATCGCGGCAAAGGGACTTCTACTCGGAGCTTGTGAAGTGAAGGAGCGGACTACAAAGGTTGTAATCCCTCACACTTAGATAAAAGTTATCTTTTTGCATGTTTAACCCTAATAATCTTGCAAAGATCCCGGCTTTGGGTTGTTCGGCACGTCTAAA
This sequence comes from Agapanthus africanus, assembly GCA_030015575.1. NCBI lineage: Eukaryota > Viridiplantae > Streptophyta > Magnoliopsida > Asparagales > Amaryllidaceae > Agapanthus > Agapanthus africanus. Next base: position 112,995,020 of record JASDDO010000026.1, on the reverse strand, counting down.
ATTTTATCCGGGCATGTTTGATGCCTTTAGAACCTTCACAAGAGTGCCTAGGAACCCTACAGTGGTATCAGAGCCTAGCGAGAGCATTAGGCGATGTGTTTACGAAGTTAAAACTCCGATCAAACTCCAAACGACGAAACTTGACCCCTCTCTGGAAATTTTTTAAATTTTGGGCTTTTTCTGTATTAAAAATATATAAAAAAATCAGCAGGGAATTCTAAGAGTTACCATGAAACCCGAGCTCCTAATTCCACTAAACGGCCGCGGAAGCGCCGCGCAAGCCATGCTTGCGCCGCGCTTCCGCCGCGGATTGATGAGATCATGACACGTGACTTCATGGTATGGCCCGTAGGTACTTGCTGATGCTTCTGGATATTTTTAATCTGTTTCGGGTGTTTAAAATTCTGGGGTTTGTTTTGTAATAGTAGACTCGATCGGAAATTTTAAATTCGTATTTTTTTCCGGATATTTAGAAACTGTTAAACTATTTGAACGGATATCATTAACTTACTGTTTCCCGGTACGGCAAATTTTCAAGTGTTGAAATTTATTCGGGTTTAAATCTTTTGGAAAAATTGTATAAGTTAAGCGGTGGACCCTCCAGAAGACACAAACCTTAACTCGATTATGTGACCGTCTTGAACTGCCTTTTGAACTTCGGGTTTGGGGCAGTACGGCGTGCCACATGTGAGGCGTTGGCTTGACCCTTCTACGGTTGGATCACCGGTACTGTGACATATTCTGGGATTATTTGAACCCCGCTCAAGTGTTGAGCAGTTTGGGAAATTTTGGGTGTTTGATCATCTGTTCGAAAAGTTTAATACTGTCGATTTATCTGGAATGTGATACAATATGTGGAATTCATAGAGTTAGGCATGAAATGCGGAGTATGTGATATTTCGGATTTACGATGTCTAAAGTGATTGTGGATTCCAAATATTGTAGTTTTAGACTTTCTTTTCTGTGACCGTAAGTGTAATATGTGATATCGCCGGTTTCGTTGCTATATGATTCAACGACAATTGGGATGCGCATATTTACTTACGTTGATGATATGTGATATTATGTGTTGCTGTGATATGTTATATTGGATCGTCGCGTTCTAAATAGCCGGGGGTTTTATGTGAGATGAGGGTTTTTATTTTCATTCATGTAAAATTCATTTGTAATGTAATATTCTTTTTGGGGCACTTCCTGTTTGCGGTTGATGTCACCAGTGTATATTATTTACTTTTCCGCATTAGGTAGACCTAAGGAGGGGAGCACAAGTAACCGGGTTCTAGGGTCCAGTGGGAGGCCATCTCGAGGAGTCGAGACGGGGTCTTCTAACCCTAGAATTGGCAGTGTTACATGCCGCTCTCGTAGGGGTCTTGGGATGTGGGTTTGGCTATTCGTCGCGACCGTGGAATCCGTGTTTTATACAGGCTCGTATTGAAAACACGGACATCCTAGTATATCCAATGTTTCATATATGTTCTTCTGCTGCAATGTTCTGTGATGAGATCATATTACTGCCTGAGACAAATGCTTATACTATATATATATGCTGATATATAAATATTACTGCTTTCGTTTCTTCTGTGATGCTTAGGAAGCATAAGCTTGATGGGATTTTTATTAATGTGATTAATAAAAGAAAAGAAACCTAAAGATGTTGTAGAATCAAAACTTTATAAAAGGGGTAGCTACAGTTTTGCTTTGCACAGTGATATATACGATATATCCTGCACCTTATTCGATGAGGAAAGGACCGAGATCCCTTAACCGGGAGTGACTCCTTTAGCAAAACTGGCAGATGCTACAAAACGCGGTTTGTCTTTTGATTGCTTTTAGTGTTTTGCTTTGCACAGCGGTATCTATGATATATCCTGCACCTTATTCGATGAGGAAAGGGCCGACGATCCCTTCACCGGGAGTGACCCCTTTAGCGAAACTAAGAAAAACCTCAAAAACACTCCTTTTCAAAACTTCACTCGATTCTACGACGATATCAAGTTCATTACGCTCAGGGTTTTCTGAAAAACCTGCGTAGCCCTCCGTCATTTCAGATAGATATTATTTAGTATTCGTGCTATGTTTGTTGACTTAGTTAAGGCATAGTGTACGGTAGCTAAGTAATGTTTATCTGCTAAAACATGAGATGTGATTGGATTAGGGTATTCATACGGCTTTGTTGACTCAGTTAAGGGTCGTGCGGGTGGATTTAATTCAATCGGGAAATGTACGGGTTGAACTTGACTTGCGATTTATGGTTTGTTGACTTAGTTAAGGTCATAGATCGCTAGGGGCAAAATATTATCGGGAATTTCAAGTGTTGAAATTTGCAATGAGATTGCATACCTCCTATGAGATAGTTGGATCCCGATACCCACTGCGAGTAAGTGTTACTCCTGGGAGAGTTTTACACAGGACAATTAGTCATTCAAGTAGGTGTCTAGAAAAGTGTTAACGAGGTTACGCCTCTAGGAAAATGAGGTTTACATTAATTAGGTCCGTGCGAGAGCACGGGGAACCTCCCTCAAAGTACCGACACTGATCTGGCTGAAAGATTGACGAAATTGTAGGGTGTAATTAATCCCGGCTAATCTTACCTTTTAGGGTTTGAAGGCAGATTTGATAAAAACAGTGGGAGACATCCTGATTAGATAAGATAATAACCAATCTAATCTTGCAAGAGCATACGCTAAAGTGTTTTCTTCTCTCTCTCTCCAGGAAGCGACCATTTCAGGCCATAATCAAGATAATAATATGGATGTATTGACTAAACCTGATTATTGTACTGAGCTAGGGAATGTTGGACCCGTTCTTTCTTATAAGAGTTATAAGACTGAACAGGAAACAGGAGAATATCTGGATTCTCACGCCGCCTAAAAGATCATACATGTTGATGCATCTTCTTCGGGTGTGTTAGTTATTGAGAACTGTTTCTCAGTTCACCCTACGTCCTGGGTATTGGATACCGGATCAGGATCCCACATATGTAAACAGTTACATGGGCTACGCAAAGGTAGAGAACTGGGAAAAGGTGATCATTCCGTTCAAGTAGGGAACGGTGCAAGTATTGTAGCCAAAGCTGTTGGCGAATATCACCTTGTATTACCAAGTCGTAATACACTGATTCTAAATGAGTGCTATTATATACCGAACATGATGTGCAACATTATATCAGTTTCTTTATTAAGTAAAGAAGGATATAATTTTGTAGTACAGGATAATGTTATGAACATATTCCTAAATCAAAAGTTGATTGCATCAGGCTCGTTACATAATGGCATATTCATTCTAAATCAGAATACAGTCCTGAATATACAAAACACACACAAGAGGAAAAGTTCAGATATGAACGAATCCTTCTTGTGGCATTGTAGACTTGGTCATATCAATGCGACACGACTGGCTAAGTTACATAAGGATGGTTATTTGAATCCGTTCGAATTATCATCTTATGATACTTGCCATTCATGTCTCAAAGGAAAAATGACCAAAGCTCCGTTTAGTGGACACGGAGAAAGAGTTACCGAACTCTTAGGACTAATACATAGTGATGTATGTGGTCCCATGTCTACGCATGCCAGGAACGGTTCTTCCTACTTCATTACATTCACTGACTATCTCTCTAGATACGGACATGTGTTCCTGTTGAAACACAAGTCTGAAGCTTTTGAGAAATTCAGAGAATATAAGCACGAAGTAGAGAACCAAACGGGCAAAAGTATTAAGATTCTTCGATCTGATCGAGGAGGTGAATACTCAAGCGGTGAGTTCCTAGATTATCTAAAAGAGAATGGGATTCTCTCTCAGCTTACTCCTCCTTATACACCACAGCACAACGGTGTATCGGAACGAAGGAATCGGACCCTATTAGATATGGTGCGATCCATGATGAGCGAAGCTGAGTTACCTATTTCCTTCTGGGGGTATGCGCTTGAGACAGCCATATACATATTGAATCTAGTTCCGTCTAAATCTGTACCTACCACACCATATGAGATATGGAGTGGGAAGAGACCATATTTTAAACGAGTTAAGATATGGGGTTGTCCGGCCTATGTCAAAAGACAAAATCCAGACAAACTCGAGGCACGATCAGTTCTTTGCAAATTTGTGGGATATCCTAAGAATTCTCAAGGATATATTTTCTATCACGCTGAGGAACAAAACGTGTTTATTTCTCAATATGCCACCTTTTTGGAAAAGGAATTTCTTGCAAAAGAAATTAGTGGCAAAGAGGTAGAGCTGGAAGAGGTTCCAGAAACACAAATTGCAACTGAAGATTTAGCAGAACCAGAGGATTCAGTAGTACCCGACGAACCCCAGCCTCTCTGCAGATCTAGTAGGGTTTCTCGTCCACCTGAGAGATACTACGGTTTTCTCATTGATGGTGGAAGCGAGGATTGCATCATGGATGATGATGACCCGACTAGTTTCGAGCAGGCCATCACGAGTGGTGACTCTGTGAAATGGCTGGATGCAATGCGATCTGAGATGGAATCCATGTACACCAACAAAGTATGGACTTTGGAAAATGCTCCTGAAGGGGTAAAACCCATTGGGAGCAAGTGGATCTTTAAAAAGAAATTTGGTGTAGATGGAAAAGTTGAGACTTTCAAAGCTAGACTTGTAGCAAAGGGTTTTCGTCAACGACCAGGTGTGGATTATGACGAAACCTTTTCTCCAGTGGCTATGCTTAAGTCCATCCGGATCTTACTTGCTATTGCTGCATACTATGACTATGAAATCTGGCAAATGGATGTTAAGACCGCCTTTCTAAACGGTGATTTAGAAGAGAGCGTGTACATGACTCAGCCAGAGGGCTTCGTAGATAGTGGGAGCAGCGGAAAGGTGTGCAAGCTGCTTAAATCCATTTATGGGTTAAAGCAAGCATCGCGGAGTTGGAACATCTGTTTTGATGTTGTAGTCAAAGAGTTTGACTTCATCAAAAATATAGATGAACCTTGTATCTATAAAAAGGTAGCAGAGGGTAAGGTTGTCTTCCTCGTATTGTACGTGGATGACATACTCTTGATAGGAAATGATATTCCTATGCTGCAATCAGTCAAGCTCTTCTTATCACAGAGATTCTCAATGAAAGATCTAGGTGATGCCTCCTGCATATTGGGAATCCTGATCTATAGAGATAGATCTAAACGGATACTGGGATTGTCCCAATCCAGGTACATTGACACCATACTAAAGAGGTTTAGTATGGAAGAGTCCAAACGTGGGAATCAGCCCACGATCTCTGGACTCACTCTCTCCAAAGAGATGTCTCCCAAGACTGATTTGGAGAGAGCTCGCATGCAAAGGATACCCTATGCTTCGGCAGTAGGCTCTATCATGTATGCGATACTATGTACCAGACCCGATGTAGCATACTCACTAAGTGTAGTGAGTCGGTATCAAGCAGATCCTGGAGAGAGTCATTGGACAGCTGTGAAGAATATTCTCAAGTACTTACGAAGGACTAAGGAGATGTTCTTGGTGTATGGTAACGGAGAACTCCAGGTGGAGTCCTTTACCGATTCCAGCTTCCAAAGTGATAAGGACGACTCTAAGTCGCATTCGGGTTTTGTCTTCACCCTCAATGGAGGGGCGGTATGTTGGAAGAGTTCGAAACAGGATACCGTTGCAGACTCGACGATGGAGGCTGAATACATCGCTGCCAACGATGCTGCCAAAGAAGTTGTCTGGATCAAGAAGTTCATTTGTGAACTTGGTGTGGTTCCATCCATTGAGCATCCAATACCTCTATATTGCGATAACAATGGAGCTGTTGCATTAGCCAAGGAACCCAGGTCCCATCAGAAATCCAGACATATTCTAAGGCGGTATCACCTGATCAGGGAGATAGTTGATCGCCGGGAGATCGAGGTCAGGAGAGTAGATACGAAGGACAACACTGCGGATCCATTCACGAAGGCTATTCCCCAGATACAGTTTGAGAGATTATTCGGGATGCTAGGTATGAGATACTACAGCAGCTGGCCTTAGTGCAAGTGGGAGATTGTTAGTTATGTATATGCCCTAGAGGCCATTGTTGTACATTTGATGTATATTATAATGGATGCTTGGTTATATATAGAGAAGACTTTCTTGCTCGTCATGATAGTATGCTATTTGGTTTCACTTTATCTTAACATGTTGACTTGTATTGGTTTACTGTTTTACTCTCACATGTTGATAAAGCCCTTAGGATCTGTACTCGACTACTAGGACTATGATGAGATCATACTAGAGGGGCCGCGGTAGTCGATGAGTACATCCTATAACTGTTCCTAGTCGAGGGTATATCGAGACAGGGCATCGATACACCAGAGTAGACTAGCGTATACGCATCTTGACCCATATGATGGGCGATGGATGATCCCATATCCATCGGTGTTAGACATCAGAGATGGTGTACGGGTGCTCAGTGGAGACTGGGTACACTGGACGGACTCACCGAGAACTCCCAGATGGTGATATACCACACGTCAGATGGCAGTTCTCCGGTGACACTGGTACAGGGTAGTCTGTAGACCCGAGATCGTCATAGAGTCTTGTGTGATACCCACTGTTCTTTGATTTCCACCTTACCACGTCCAAGAGGGCATGCAAGGCTTTTGGGTACAGTCCCAAATCACATGGAGGCAATGAGCGATAGGAGGGGATTCGTCTCTCCCGGTATAGGGAGTTGATGTTGTGCTGTGTTCGATTGGCTATAACTGGAAGTCCCTGGCCAGGGCTGATATGGAGATTTACTGGTAAGTGTTACTAGTAGTTTCTCGACCGGTTATGAGCCATACATCGACACGACTTATCGGTTACTGGGGTCTGACGTATACCACCCCTAGACTTGATATGCGACATATCAGACGAACAGACCGGACTGTACGGGAGTGTTACTGATCGGATTCACAGGAGAACGCACAGGCTAGCTTATTGATCTTCTGATCGCTCAATACCTGGGTGGCTGTTACGTTTAGCTGACCGCTTGCAGCTTATGGGTGTTTGATTTGATCATCACCTGTTACCGGCGTATTGACGATTCTTTAGAGTCCTACACAGAGGTTTCTTGGCTCAGGAGAAACGGAGTAGTGGCGTATATGTGATATGCGTAGGAGCGTGAATAATCCGATATGGGATACCGTATTATATTCTCGTGATATATGGATATGAACCGGGTCATCGGATCAAGTGTTGATTCGATGAATCGGTACATGATATATTAGTCGGTTATATTCGATATAGCCGGATCGTCGGATCAAGTGTTGATTCGATGATTTAATATATAATAATATATATGATATATTATTATATTAACTAATATTTGGCTTGCTTTATTATTTCATTTTCTCAGTGGATGATACATTGATATATATGCGATATATGTTAGTTGTATTATTTTCTTTTGTTGCAAATATATAATATATATATGTGATATATATTATTGTGACATGATATGATTAATTGTTAAACATGTTTATGGATGATTAATTGAGGTTAGGGTTTGATTAGGGTTAGATGATTCATGCACCTTCTAGAAGATGTTTTCTTTTGTCATTCTTGGGATATTTTGGATGACACATTTCTAACCTAACCAAACCCTAACCCTAGTTGTTTCTCTACACATTCTCATCCATTCATCCTTGACCATGGTTAATAATTCAATCATATGTTTATATTTCTATTCATCACAAAAGAAAGAGATAATCATTATTCTTTTTCCATTATCATCATCTTCTTCTTCTCTCTTGAAGAAGCTCTCTTGAAAATTCTTATGTGATGAAAGATTATGAGAAAATGATATAAAAAGAAAGCTAAATTACTACTCTCTCATCCTCATCTCATCTAGCCGATGTGATTAGGGTGTTCTTCTCTTTTGAGTGAGAAAGCTTGAGTTGAAGCAACTTCAAGGTAGATCATCGGAGATTTGGAATACGACAAGCTAGAATGGATCGTTCGAGTCGTGGAGCCTCTCATGAGTCCGGGAGATCGTGGATCGCGGCAAAGGGACTTCTACTCGGAGCTTGTGAAGTGAAGGAGCGGACTACAAAGGTTGTAATCCCTCACACTTAGATAAAAGTTATCTTTTTGCATGTTTAACCCTAATAATCTAGCAAAGATCCCGGCTTTGGGTTGTTCGGCACGTCTAAAATTTTATCCGGGCATGTTTGATGCCTTTAGAACCTTCACAAGAGTGCCTAGGAACCCTACAATACGAGCTCATCAGGCGAATGAAGCGGCCAGCCAAGTAGTCAAAACTGGGCGACCATACCCGAGCTGGTATGACCAAATCAGTTACCCGCCGGGATATACGATCCCTAAGTTCCATGTATACAAGGGGATGGGAAATCCGCATCAGCACGTCGCTCAATTTAGAGCCTTATACGGCAACACCGGCGGCGATGATAAACGCTTACTCCGCCAATTCGCCGGCAGCTTATCGGAGACGGCGTTCGAGTGGTACTCTGAACTCCTAAATGACTCTGTCAAGACATTCGCAGAGATGGAGTTGCTATTCACCCAGCGTTTTGCAAGCGCTAGCGAACGCACCCCAATCACGGCATTGATCAATGCCAGGGTGAAGCCTGCAGAAACTTAGGTCCAGTATGCGATACGGTGGCGTAATCTATGGTCAAAGTGCGAGCAGCGCATCGAAGAAGCTCCTGCCGTGGGCATGTTCGTGGGTACTCTCAACCCTCAAGCGACCATCTCCCAATTCATGATGTTTTTTAAGCCGACCACCTTCCAGGCCTTGATTGACAAGTTAGCCCAAATGGACCAGATGGGCCATGGACCGTTTCCTCCGAAACTGGACTCTCGAAATGAAAAGGGGAAAGGTAAAGCGATCGTCGTCGCCAATACTCAACAACAGCCAAGCCACTTAAAGCCGGTTGTTTGCCAAAACAATGCGCGACCACGCCCATCCGTCGAGGAGAGACTGGGACGTCCTTACTCGTTTCCTCAGAATAAAATAAGGAAACTGTTCGAACTGGCAGTGCGCAACAGACTCATCAATCTGCCGAGTCCAAAACGTCCGTTGCAACCAGGCGATGTCAACGATCCCAATTATTGCCCTTACCACCAAACGGTAAGTCACCCGATCGAGGATTGTTTCGTCTTTAAGCGGTGGATCGAGGATCAGTTCTTAAAAGGCAAGTTTACGCTGTCTGAAAAGTGGAAAGTAAACCCATCACAGCCGCACACTCCAAAGAAGACGGACGCACCGGGGGCAACTTGTCACGTGATCTCCCACTCATTTACGGACGATGAAAAAACTCCTTGCACTGAGAAACTGGGGGCAGAGCCTGAGCCGGAATTCGTGTGGCCGTCAGACAAAATGATTGACGCTTTTCTAGATGAGATTCGTCTAAAAAGAAAAACTGATCGGGAGCGCGAGATGGCCATATTTGAAAAGGCCAAACGCCGGCGACTGGACAAAAGGGTCGAAACACTCCCACCATATCAAAGTACATCCGCCGCAAATGAAAGCAGGATCAAGACAAGGAAACGATTCGCCAAAGCCATATCGATGGGGATGAGGCTACCCTCTTTCAGAGAAAAGTCTCCTGGTGGCATACATCTTGATGAAGCGGAAATACATCCTAACTTCTGCTTATATCATCAGAAGATCGCACATCCTACTGAGGACTGCAACTCTTTTAAGTGTTGGTGGCAAGGGTATGTCGCTCACAGGCAATACTTCAACAGGACGAAGCATGAAGCTCGTAGACAGCAGAAAAATGCGACAGATGAGCGTAAAAGAATTGCCGGCAATTGCCATAGGGTTGATCCTGAGGGACCGCGAATTCTCATATTCGAGAGCAATTCCGACGAAAAAGTAGCCCTCGGCCCTCTCTTCAAGGAATCCATCTCTAAAACGAAAGAATTGAGGAGTTGCGAGAGCATTCAGCCTTGCAATTGCACGATACCCGGAAAAAATCTCGGACCCGCAAGTAACGGTTTGAACAAAAAGGATAAAGAAAAGGGGAAAACGACCTTCGTCGCCAACACTCAACAATAGTCGAGTGGACCTAGAATAGTTGTTCGCCAAAACAACAAGCGGCAACCCCTCTATGAGAAATTGAAACGTCCTTACTCGTTTCCCCGGGACGAAAGAAGGAGGCTGTTCGAACTAGCAGTGCGCGACAGACTTATCACTCTACAGGAGCCGAAATGCCAGTTACAACTGAATGAGATCAACAATCCTAATTACTGCCCTTACCACCAAGTATTGGGCCATCCGATCGAAAATTGCTACATCTTCAAAAACTGGGTTGAAGACCAATACCAACAGGGCAAGTTCGCGCTGTCCGAAAACTGGAAGGTGAGCCCGCCATAACCACATGCTCCGAAAAAGATGGATATGCCGGGGGCATCATGCTCATTCATAGAGAAAGCCCAATGGACCACTACGTCCTAAAACTGGATAATAGACCGAAACGTCATTAAACTAACGATGGACCACTATGTCCGAAAACTGGCTGTAGACCGAAAAGTCAGTAAACTAGAGATTCGCCTCAAATACGGCGACGGTAGACCGAAACGTCATTAAACTAACGATGGACCACTATGTCCTTAAACTGGCTGTAGACCGAAAAGTCAGTAAACTAGAGATTCGCCTCAAATACGGCGACGACGGGCCGCTATGTCCTAAAACTGGATACGGACCGAAACGTCCTTAAACTAACAGCGGATCGCAATGTCCTAGAACTTGCAAATGACCGGAACGTCGTTAAATTACTCCCAACCCGCAGCATCTTCAGGCTGACGTGGTAAAAAAAAAACAAAAAAACAAAAAAAAAACGGTACGTCCACAAGCAAAATGGGCACGGATGAAAACCCGACAGGGCTCCGTGAGTAAAAACAGTAGGGCTACCGGCGAGTGTTCGTGAAAACCCAAAAGGGCGCGACCTCGTTAAAAAAAAAGAATAAAAAAATAAAAAATAAAAAGAACGGTATGTCCATAAGCAAAGTGGGCACGGATGACAACCCGAAAGGGCTCCGTGAGTAAAAACAGCAGGGCTACCGGCGAGTGTTTGTGAAAACCCGAAAGGGCGCAAGCTCGTTAAAAGACACTTATAGGGTCCTCTAGACCTTGTAAGGAGAAACCACCTGCGTGAGATCCTTACGACTCACAAGGGAGCAACACACTTAGGGATCCTCACGGTTCCTAAGGAGAAATTACACTTGCGAGATCCTCACGACTCGTAAGGAGAACTCTCTTATGGGACCCTCACGGCTCATAAGATTTGAATGTCTTAAGTTACAGAGACCTGAACCTGTTCTTAAGCAACCCCCATATCCTTCGATATTGCCCTACAAGTGGCTCAATACTGACCATTGTATACAATCCACGGGCGCGAACAAACATTTCCCTAACCAAGTCACACCCGTGACTAGGGATTGTCCATATGGTGAACAACCCTTGTAAGTCCTCTCGACTTATAAGGAGAAAACCCTTTTGTAAGATCCTTACGACTTACAGAGGGACATGCACTTAGGAATCCTCACGATCCCTAAGGAAAAAACACACCTACGAGATCCTCATGACTTGTAGGGAGAAATACCTTTGTGAGACCCTTACGGCTCATGAAGTCAAAAGCCTTAGTCGACAGGATCCTAACCCTGTTTACTAAGCCACCTTTGTTCAATATCGACAGAGGCAAATGATGATTCGCACCTGGCAATATCCCAGTTGTAGCGATGATGATGCCTAAACCGGTATCAAATTCCAAGTCCTTTCATGTCAAATGATGATTCGCTCCTGGCAATATTCCAGTCGTAGCGATGCTGATGCTAAGATTGGCATCAGATTCCAAGTTACACACTCGCGATAAAAAAAAATCTGCGAGCCAAAAATGCATATGAAATAGCCAAAATGATAGGGCAAGCTGCAACAAAATCAGCAAGTAAAAATGTATGCATACAAAGACGGCCGAAATGATTGGGCAACTCGCAATAAAAAGCAGCGGGTAAAAATAAAATAAATAGCCGAAATGATTGGGCACCGCGAAAAATAGCCGAAATGATTGGGCAATCGCGACCTTCGCGATGTAAAAGCTGAAATGATAGAGCATCGCGGAAAGAATAAAAAATGATGAAAGAATGAAACTTTTTACCCTGCAGGTGAAATCACATCGATCCCTGTATACAATTCAGGGGCACAAACAAAGAGGGAACCATACCTTCCCAACAGGCTCCACTAGAAAGCGAAGCCAAGTCTCGACGGTTCATAGACAACATAAAGACGATCTCGACATTTGTCGCAATATTTCATACACAATGTCAACAAATGAAGTAAAGGAAGATCCTTAGCTTCAGGGTCTCGACGTCAACATCGACAACTTAGAGATCACCAATGGTGTTTCTCCTCACTCCAACTAGATGCAGACATGATGTCAACAACCAACCTCAAAATCGCGACGAAAATGGACCATGGCAAATTCCCTAGTTCCAAATCTCAATGGCCACATCTACAGCCTGGAGACCAACAACGGTGGGCTTCCTCATTCCAGCAGGACACAGATGTTACACCATCAAACGGAACCATAGCATAGTCCCTAGTTCCAAATCTCGACGGTTCACAGACAACCTAAAGATCATCTTAGCATTCGTCTCGTTACAACAGACGAGATGTCAACAACGGCGTTCCTTCGCGGTCCATCAGGATGCAGATGCAACGTCAACAAGAGACCCCGTGGTCGAAACAATGCAGAGTGATGGCAAAATCCCAACTCCACTTCAGCATTCGTCTTGTTACAGTAGACGCAATGTCAACAATGGCGTTCCTTCGCAGTCCAGCAGGATGTAGATGCAATGTCCATAAAAGACCCCATGGTCAGCTAAGCGGAGTGATGGAAAAATCCTAGCTCTACCTCGACATGCGTCTCGTTACAGCAGACGCAATGCAAGAAAATGAAGCAAAAGGCCAAATTCCTAGCTTCAGGGTCTTGACGGCAAGTCATATAAAGCCTGAAAGACATTCGGAGATCATCTCGCACCAATGCGGAGTGGTCACCACCTCGACAATCGTCTCGATACAGCAGATGAAATGTCACCCCGGCGTTCTTCCCCCAACAGGATTCGAACGTGCCAAAGCAAATGAAGCAAAAGGCCAAATTCCTAGCTTCAGGGTCTTGACGGTAAGTCATATAAAGCTTGAAAGACAATCGGAGATCATCCCACATCAGCGTGGAGTGGTCACCACCTCGACGTTCGTCTCGACACAGCAGACGCAACATCACCAAAAGGAGCCACGGCAAAATCCCTAGTTCCAAACCTCGACGGTTCACCGGCAACCTAGAGACAACCACGACATTCATCTCGATACAGCAGACGCAATGCCGCCAAATGAAGCAAAGGCCAAATTCCTAGCTTCAGGGTCTTGACGGCAAGTCATATAAAGCCTGAAAGACAATCGGAGATTATCTCGCACCAGTGCAGAGTGGTCACCACCTCGACGTTCGTCTCGACACAGCAGACGCAACATCACCAAAAGGAGTCACGGCAAAATCCCTGGTTCCAAACCTCGACGTTTCACCAGCAACGTAGAGACAACCGAGACATTCGTCTCGATACAGCAGATGCGATGCCAGCAAATGAAGCAAAGGCCAAATTCCTAACTTCAGGGTCTTAACGGCAAGTCATATAAAGCTTGAAAGACTATCGGAGATCATCCCACACCAGCACGGAGTGGTTATGACTCATCGGGGCTCTCCAAAATGAGCCTAACCTCAAGTAAAAAGCAGCATGGCAAATTCCTAACGCTTGCTCTTCCGACGGTCAAACTGCCTAGGAGGATTGCTTGAAGACGTCTTGTCCAGCCCCCGAAGGGATCAGAGACACGGCAGTCGCAGGGCTACTCGAACAGCACGATTGCTTGTCGAGGGATACATCAGCCAATGCAACGGTACGACGGCCAAAACCCTAAGTACCACAGACCCTAACGGACTTCTGTCGTAAAGAGCAGAGGTTAACTGTGACGTTAGGATATTCTTGCAAGATCTGCTCGATCCGTTTCGACTCGTGAAGAAATTGATGTCTTTGCGAGAACTTCTCGATTCATCTCGACTCGTGAGATAAAGCCTTAGGCAGTGGGGATTAAAAAACCTGTTTCCTAAGCACTGGGATCCTGCAAGTCGGCCCAAAACGGTCTCTTGCATACTATCCACGGGTCACACTCTCCAAAGTCGAATCTCGACAAGGAGGGAAACAACCGCTTACGGGTCCTCTCGACTCGTGAGAGGGAAAACTTTCTTATAGGATCCTTACGACTTATAAGAGAAAACACACTTAGGAATTCTCACGACTCCTAAGGAGAAAAGACACCTACGAGATCCTCACGACTCGTAGGGAGAAAAGTCTTTATGAGACCCTCACGGCTCATAAAGTTGAAAAGTCTTGGGTGACAGATCCTACCCCTGTCTCCCAAGCCATCACTGCCCTGCACAGAGGTAAAGATAGACCATCTATGAGTCACACTTGCCAAAGCTACATGCCACTGAAATGGAGAAGCTACTCATGAGCATATAAACTACTTCACGCCAGAGTAAGACATAAAGAAATGGAAGGGTGTGGCTCATGGAGTTAAGGGTTTGGAACTATATCCCTTAAGAGTTGAGATTTGAGTCAATGATAAATGACGACGCTTGTGTCCGCTCGTTAACTTCTCAGATCAAGATTCTGAAAATGATACGCCAACCCGAAATTGGACATACGCCAAGCATAACTCTGCAGTACTTCACCCACGTACATACTTACGTGGGCAAAGTAGTCGGGGGCATTTGTTCCCGCCAAAAATTTCTACGCAAAGGAGTCCAAGGTATCAAATGGCAGTGATACGCTTAAAGAAATGCGAACCAGCATCTTCCGGCATATATTTTGATAAACTCTCGAAGGAGAAACTATTAAATTCTGATGGTATTGGAAGCATCTCGAAAAACCCTTCGATTTAATATATTATGGGCCTCATAATTCATCCGGGATCAAAAGTTATGAGGTATCATGTGTCCACACGTGATGGACCTTTAAGAACCCGCTGGAGGAGTTAAAAGATATAATAAAAAGTCAGAAAAAGACCCCAATGGGGCATCACGTGCTCACACGTGACCATGGGTCACGTGCAGACACGTGATGGGCTCTTAAGGCCTCTAAAATAATGAATAGAATTAAATTCTAAAATCTGTTCCCTGATTAAAAATCAGAAGTTACCTCAATGAGGTATCACGTGCTCACACGTGACTAATGGTCACGTGTTGACACGTGATGGTTAAAACAACAACATAAACAAGCGGCTGTTAAAAGAACCAATTTGGGGGTCACGTGCTCACACGTGACTAAGGGTCACGTGCCAGGCTTTGAAAGCCTTATAGTTTAATAGAATTAAAATTCTAAAATTCTCTAAAATCTTTCGAAATAAAATTAAATTCTAAAAGCTTCTAAATCTTTCCAAATGGAAAAGGATTATGGGGACCGTTGGATTAAAGATCCAAAGGTAATTAAAAATCACCAATTTATGGAAAAATCTTGGACAAGGAAAGTTTTCCCCAAAATCTCACCGGAAATAACAAACATAATATCTTTGGATTTAAAATCCAACGGTGAATAAAATTCACTAGATGATCTAAAGGATCATATTAATTATGAAAACAAATCAAATCTTTCAATGAAAGATTTGCTAAACAAATTGATTCTTTTCCTTCTCCTATAAATAGGAGCCAAGAAAAGAAGAGGATGGACTTTCTTTTGAGAGAAAAACAGAGAGAGGAGAATTTAATTCTTAAGAGGGAAAACAAAAAGAGGAGAATTTAATTCTCAACAAAGAAAACCCTAGGTGAGAAAAGAAAGGGAATCAAAACTTCAAACAGAGAATTTAATTCTCAAAATTCAAGAGTTTAACTCTTATACAAAAAAGAACTTAGTTGTTCTTCTGGTTGAAGATCTGCACAGATCACATCTCCCCATAAGTTGAGAATTTAATTCTCATCGGGTCGAGATCCTTCCATGCAGATCCTACACTTAGAAGGGGAATTGAGTTTTGAGAATTTAATTCTCCTAAAACAAAACTAGGGTTTAACCCTAATCAAATTTAATTCTTTTACTTATCTGGGAATTTAATTCCTTTAAAAAGAAATCAGGGTTTTATCCTAAATAAGAATTTAATTCTTTCACAATAGGAATTTAATTCCTCCAAAATCATAATTAGGGTTTAACCCTATAGAGAATTCAATTCTTAAAAGATCTCTGTTTATGAAAAGAACTAGGGTCACGTGCCCACACGTGATCCTTGAAAAGATCCCTGAAGAAAAGAAGCTTTGAGGTAATGCCTCACGTGCTCCCACGTGACTCCCAAAATGCAGAAAGAAAAAGCAAAGGAAATCTAAGCTTTGGGCGCTCTCACGTATTATCACGTGACCCCTCAGCAAATGCTTTAACAATTAGCGTACAGATCCCCATCACGTGCCAACACGTGATGCTCTAAAATAAAGATGAAAAGTGTTTAACACTTATTCGCAAATTTGAGGATAAAACAAAAGGAGATCTGGCTCCACATTTAGGGCGCCCTCACGTGTCCCCACGTGACCCCTAACAATTCCTTTTGATATCCAAAGGATGGATGCCTATCACGTGCCCAGACGTGATGGCCAGGAAAATAAAAGTGTTTGACACTTAATCGCAGAACGAAGAAAAGGGATCTGGTCCCACTTTTGGGCGCTCTCATGTGTCCACAAGTGACCGCCCTTTCTTTAGTGTTTAACACTAATTCGGGAATTATATCTCCAGTGTTTAACACTGTTGTTTGCTGGTGTTTAACACTGATTGTTTCTAGTGTTTAACATTAAATTGAAGATTATATTTCCAGTGTTTAACACTGATTGTCTTTTAGTGTTTAACACTAGTTTGAGAGTTTTATCTCCAGTGTTTAACACTGTTGTTCTCTAGTGTTTAACACTACTTTTAGCCAAATCGGCTAATTTTCCATAGGCAAAAGTCCCTCCTCCAAATGAATCTCAGAACCGAGAAAATCAAAGATGAAAATGTTTAGCATTGCTAATGTTAGTTTGAACCCAGACAAATGTTTAATGGTCCAACAAGAGCCAATATTTCTAACTTAATTGGACTTAGCCCAAATTGGCCATAAGTCCTCAAATCATCTTGAATTGAGCATATCTGCTCTTTCAACCAACTCAATGGTTTAAGGGTACATCTCTGAACTCCTCTGATATTTGTCGTTGTAATCCTTCAACGTCTTCAGAGAGGTGATGGGTTCCGACAACCATACATTCAATGGACCACCACGTCCCTAAACTGGAACTTGGACAACCACGTCCCTAAACTGGCAATGGACCACCATGTCCCTAAACTGGAACATTAGAGCCCCCAAATACTCTTTTGTCGGATCTAAACGATCCTGTTAAGTTGATCTTAGTCTGGCAATTAGGCTGACGTATCCTTAACAAACGTTTAAGTTGATCTTAGCCTCAAATATAGCTAACGTGTCCTTAAACTAACATCCGTCCCCAAAATGGGAATGTTGGACCACTATGTCCCTAAACTGGAACAATAGAGCCCCTAAATGCTCTTTTGTCGGATCTAAACGATCCTGTTAAGTTGATCTTAGTCTGGCAATTAGGCTAACGTATCCTTAACAAACGTTTAAGTTGATCTTAGCCTCAAATATGGCTAACGTGTCCTTAAACTAACATCCGTCCCCAAAATGGGAATGTTGGACCACTATGTCCCTAAACTGGAACAATAGAGCCCCCAAATGCTCTTTTGTCGGATCTAAACGATCCCGTTTAAGTTGATCTTAGCCTCAAATATGGCTAACGCATCCTTAAACTTTCAAACGGACTTTATTCCCAAATTGGACTCTAGATCTCCTAATCAACTTTGGCTCAAGGGTACATCTCTAAACTCCTCTGACATCTGTCGTTGTAATCCTTCAACGTCGTCAGAGAGGTGATGGGTCCCGACGGCCATACATGTAATGGACCCCTATGTCCCTAAACTGGAACAATAGAGCCAATTGCTCTTTTGTCGGATCTAAACGATCCCGTTAAGTTGATCTTACTCTCAAATTGGACTAACGAATCCTTAACAAACGTTTGAGTTGATCTTAGCCTAAAATATGGCTAATGTATCCTTAAACCAAAACCCCAAACCCAAATCTAAGAAAATACGGATTTGGACTAATCCACGTCCTACGGGAGACGACATAACTCAGTCTCCGTATACAATCCACGGGCAACCGAACACAAAACAAATACCCACGACACGAAGTGATCATCTGGAGAAGGAGAAAGTTGTTATCGTAATGCGGTAGCGTAATTAACTGCAGGGGCTTGCGCCTGCAGGGAAGAACGTCCCCACAATCAAAAAACCCCTCAAGCGAGGGGGAATCTGACGAAGTCTGCTACATCGGACGCATCCGTTTAAACCTTCGATACATGGTGCCATAAATCAACTTGGCATCTTCGGAGAGATAGACGGATAGTACCAATTAGCATCTGCCTCGAATCTCAGGCAAGACGCCATATCGCGCCGTCTTTCGGAGGGGAACACCAACTTGGCCGCAATTTGCGGCCAAATTCAATAAATCTGCGGCCAAACACTAGAATGAGGGGCTCGTGTTCTTGTGGTGTGTTCTAGACCTAGTGTGCATGCCCCAGTTTTCTTAATTTTAACCTGAAAGCCCCGGGCCAAAAGCAGATCACAGATCGCCAATATATCGCTTTAAATTCACCAATTTGCACTAAAAGGAAACCCTATGGTATTTTAGTTTAATCCTAGGTTAAACTCAGTTAAGGTGACCCTAACAACACTTAAATAAGTAGGGTTTACCAACACAATCATCAATTTGCCACAACATCTCACAAATCACCATAATTAGCACTAAACTAGCTAATTAACACAAACCGACGCTAATAAGCATACAAGCTAGGAAAAAGGGGACTTGGGTTCAGAAATATACCCTAGAGAACCCTAGAGAGCAGGAGAAGAAGTGTATGGAGGAGATGAGGGGTTGCTACTGCTGCTGGAGCTGCTTGCTTCTGCTGATGCAACTGCTGAAGCTGTTGCTGTCTACTGCTGGTAATGTGTGGGTGTGTGTTTGTGTGGGAGAATGAGAGTAAGAGAATGAGAGAAATGAGTGAGAATGAGATAGCACGAACAAGTCAACCCCCTTCTCTCTCTCTCTCTCTCTGCATTAATTGAAGGCATGGGCAAGCCATCATGCCCCATAATGCTCCCTCTCTCTCTCTCACCAAGTCAACACAATAAAGTCAAAATAAAACCCTTTTTAAATTCATTTTGTTTTTAAAACATCTATCATACTTAAAACCCATAACACTTAAAACAAACTATAAAACTAGATTTAGGGAAAATGGTTAGTTAACCATGATTGCTAATCATGTTTAACCCCAAATTACAACCCTAGTTATCATGCACAAGTGTGTGCAAGCCTAGGAAAAATCTAATAAAATACTCATTAAATAGGATAAAATACTTGGAAATCATTTTGGTAAACTTTTTATTAGAAACCATATATTAAAATATAATTGGCCACAAGACACTTTCTAAGGTGTTACACTTACATTGTACTGAGCGTGCCTCGAGCTTGTCCGCATGCTGCTTTTTAACAAAAGCTGGACATCCCCATGTCTTAAAGTGTTTAAGACAGGGTTTCTTCCCACTCCACATTAGATATGGTGTGGTAGGCACTGACTTAGTAGGAACCTGGTTCAAAAGATATGCAGCTGATTCTAGCGCATAACCCCAGAAGGATCGCGGTAACTCAGCCTTACTCATCTTGGAACAAACCATATCCAATAGGGTTCGATTCCGGATTTCTGATACACCATTGTGTTGTGGTTTTTATGGAGGAGTAAGTTGATAGAGAATTCCAAGCTCTTTTAAGTAGTCCAGAAACTCGGCACTTAAGTATTCACCACCTCGATCAGATCTTAGTGTCTTGATTCTTTTTCCTGTTTGTTTTTCTACTTCATTCTTGTATTCCTGGAATTTCTCAAAGGCCTCGGATCTATGCTTCATCGAGAAAACATGTCCATACCTGGAGAAATCATCCGTAAAAGAATGAAATAGGAAAAACCACTTTGTGCATGTGTAGACATTGGACCGCATACATCACTGTGTACAAGTCCCAAGAGCTCGCTCGCACTTACTTCGTGTCCAGTGAACGGAGTCTTTTTCATCTTTCCCATGAGACAAGATTCTCAAGTAGCATAAGATTGATATTCGAACGGGTCCAAATATCCTTCTTTTTGTAATTTCGTCAACCGTGTTTCATTGATGTGACCCAGTCTACAATGCCATAAGAAAGCCTGATTTAATTCCGGAGACTTTCTTTTAAGTGTGTTCTGAACACTGAAAACCTGAGCTTGATTTAATGTGTTAGTGCATATGCCCTAGAGGCCATTACTGTATCATACTAGTTTGTATATTACTTAATGGAAGCTTGGGATATTCACAGTTGTATATACAATCTTGCTCAAAATAGTAGTATGCTACTTGGTTTGTTTCTACTTCAATGTGTACATGTGTTTATTTTATTATATCATCTATACGCATTAGTGGAGCCCTTAGGATCTTTGCTTGATTACCAGCCTTGTGATGGCAGTCATACTAGTGGAGGCTGGGTAATCTATAAGCACATCCTTATGCAGGTCCCTAGTCGCAGGACTATCGAGACATGGCATCGATACTCCGGAGTAGACTAGCGTATGCGCTTCTCATCCCAGCAGAGGAGACGGTCTGTCCCACAGCCGTCAGTACGTCGTACTTGAGATAGTATGCGGGTGCTCGTTGGGTTACGAGTACACTGGACAGGACTAGTCAGGAACTGATTGGTTGGTATTATACCTATCGTCAGTTATCAGTTCCCAGGTGACATGAGTACATCTTAGTCCGCTGACTTGACACTGTCACTTCGCCTCGAGTGTGTTCCCACTGTACTTTGATTACTACCCTACCACGGCTCAAAGGAGTCGTACAAACAGGTAGTAGTTGGGTGCAGTCCCGAAGCACTTGGAGGCAGTGACGGTCAGACAGGATTCGTCTCTCCCGGTATTGGGGGTTGACATCGCGCGCTGTGTCTAGGAGAGCCATTACATGAGTAGTCCCAGGCCAGGGCAAGCGAGATATACTGGTAGGCTTCCAGTGTTATCTCAGGGTGTTTTGGGCTTCACTCTGACACGACTTGTACCGCTATTAGGGGACTGTCGTTTATCGCCCCTAGGTCCGCAATGCGATGTATCAGACGAACAGACCGGACTGTACGGAGACTGTCACATTCAGGCTCAGTAGGAGTTCAGATGGGTTTCACCTCGTCAGTCTTCTTGTCGGCATCTACCTGGGGACCGTTATGCACAGCTAGTGCCGCTTGCGGTCCGTGGTTTAACCCACTGCCAGCGTAGTGTCGAGACTTTAGAGTCCCATACAGAAAGCTATTCGCCTATAGGCAAAAGAGTAGAGGTCGCATTGTTTTGCGACAGGTCGCAATGTTTTGCGACAGGGTCCGGTCACATCCGTGCACTTGTGCACGTACAGTGTCCGGACAGTTAACACTAGCGGGATTTAGTTTAAGCCAGAACCTAGTGTACGTTTTGGGATTGGTTTTATCCAGTATGTATTCGTGTTCCTCTGAACGCGGATGCGGGTGTGTATGCACAGTTGACGGAGAGACAGAGGCAGAGGATTCTCCTTAGGGTTGTTGACTGTTGACTGTTGACCATTGACTTCTTGCTAAACCCTAATAATAATATGATATATGATTAACAATAATATTAATTAAGTATTATGGTGACATGGTTGTTGAGGGGTTGACTTTGTTGACTTGTTGACTTTGTTGACCGGTTGACTAGGTTGGACTAGTTGACCATCAGATGACAATGGCTATCATTTCATGGCAAAGACTTTTTGCTTGCTTGTTCTCTTATGCATGAAATGATATGGCTATTGTAGCTTAAACCATCACATAATACTTGATTGCTATGATTTGTTACGATGGCTTTGGATTATGAGAGCCAAGAGAGAAAAGTCTTTCACATTCTATCATTTTCATTCTCTCTGTTGTTCTTGAGCTCTCATCCTCTTCCTCTTGCTCTCCCTCTCTTTAGTCTATGGTTCACTTGTCTCATGTGTTGAGAACCAAGAACCATAGAGAAAAATCCCAACACACTCTTCTCTACTCACTCTAGTTCACAAGGTTTAGCAAACCGAGTGAACTAGTTTCTTCAAAGCTCGAAGAAGAAGCCAAAGGTAGAAGCTTTCGGGTAGATCGATCTTCGGCGCAAGGAGACGACGGGGTGAAGCCGATCCGTTCACCATCGAGGTTTGAAGACGAAGGTGTTCAAGAAAGAAAGGTGTAACCCCCTAACCGAGTAGTTAACAACTCCTAGTTAGGTTGTTAGTTAGATGTTTAACAAAGATCCGGTTTTGAGTCCATGTTACCGCCTCTAGAAAATAGTTTTTCATCAAATTCCGCATGCCCGAAAGTACCGGGAGAGGTAGCATGGACTTACAGTGGTATCAGAGCCAGTTTAAACACTACCTAACATGTTAGCATAGTAACTAGAAATTCGATCGGAGAAAAAGTCCCGAAATAAACCCGGAATTCATGCTTGCTGTCGAATTTTTCCTCTGTTCCAAAAATGATAAATCATACTTTAAAATTCGGCTCAGGCTTTTTATAGCAAACTGCAAAAATTTCATCCACTGATCCGATCAAAGCGCCACGGAAACGCGGCGGGAGCGTGCTCCCGCCGCGGTTCCGCGGCCGAGTTGACTCGGCTGTAGGAAATTTTTGTTGCAGTTTGTTCAGTAGGGTATTTTGGGAATTTTTGTATATGTTTTTTCAGCCCAGATTTTCCAGAAAGAAAATTTTGTTTTTGGGGCTTTAAAAACCGTATTTCGATCGAGTTTCTAAAGACTTAAGCTGACGGGTTTTTTTTTTATCTATGATGTGATATTTCTATTGAACGTCTGCTAATCGCAATATGTCGATTAGTGGGGGTTATACAAATCTGTGATCTGTAATGTTGCTGGAATGTGTATATGAATTCATTGGATTGTCGCGGGTGAATAGCCGGGGGTTGTGAGACGAGTGTATTCTTTTCTTTCAATTCATGTAAATTTGTAAATTGATGTAATAATTATTTGTATGACCGCACAACCGGGTCGGAGTTGTAGCCGTCATTGTATAATTTCTTTTTACTATTTTTACTCCTAGGATAGACCCATGGAGGGGGTGCACAAACTACCGGGTATCCCGAAGTGCCGAGTGGCCTACTCACGGAGTTGAGGGAGGTTACTTCGCTTCGGGTACTTGGCGGGTAGTTTGCCGCACCCGTAGGGGTCTTGGGTGGGGTATTGGCTATTCACCGCGACCGTGTAATCTGCCTTTCGTTACAGGCTCATACAAATTGTGGATTCCTAGTATATCCAATGTATTCATCTGTGATCTGAAATGGCTATCATTGCAATATATCTATATATGATATTATTTAGGCGTTGCTTATATTTTACAGCCGCGCTAGCCCAGCCCCCGCTGTGTCGTTAGTTAAGTAACCTAACGGGTAATGATGGGGCCCCATGGCGAATGCGAATGGCATAAGGGTACGTTATATTTTGGTTGTTTTCTGCAATGGTAGGATTAAATGATGGGACGCATTAAAAGAACTAATGCAAGAAAATAAACCAAGTAAAAGTCGTTGGAACACTTTCGAAAAACCACTCGGTTCTTTTCAAAACCAACTTTTAAATGTGGAGCTTGAGCCACTCCTTTTAAAAGCTATCTCGTTCCATCGATTATATCAAGTTCACTACGTTCACGGTTTCGCCAAAACCATCCGTAGCCCTCTATCATTTCAGTTAAATATTCGGTAGTATTCAAGCTATGTATTTTGACCTCACGCCAAGGCATAGTGATTGGTAGCTGCCGGATATTTATCTGTTGCATAGATAGAATGCGTTGGTTTGAGACAGTCGTACTGCCATTTTGGGCTACGTCAAAGGTAGGTACGGGTGGGTTCAAATTAACCTGGATAATGATGGGAAGAACTTGACATGTGACTTATGACATTTTGACCTCACGCCAAGGTCATAAGAGCATGGGGCAAAAATCCACATCGGGAGTTTCATAAGTACTGAAACTTGCTAGCGCTGCATACCATTTGTAGTGTGATGATTCTGGTAGGATTCTTTCAGTTTTGTCACGCGATGATATTTGGGTCCCGATCCTACTGTGAGTATATGCTACTCCTCGGGAAATTTCTCACTTAACGATCAATACTATAAACTAAGTAGGTGTCTAGAAAGGTGTTAGCGGGGCTACGCCCACAGGGAAAAGAGGTTATTTAATTAAGGAACTTCGCGAAAGCGTTGGAAAACCTCCCTCGAAGTACCGACACCAGCCTGGCCGAACGGTTAAGCAAGAATTGTACGGTGAGATTGAACCTGACTAATTCTTCCTTTCTGGTTTGAGGAGAGATTCGAGAGACAGTGGGAGCCATCCTGTTTAGACAAACTAAAAACCACTCTAAACTTGCAAGAGCATCATGCTGAGTGTTTCTTCTCTCTCTCCTAATTGCAGCGACCAATCGACATAACTGGACTTAAGTTACTTCTAGATAAAAACATACTGACAGGGCCAAACTACAAAGATTGGCTCAGGAATGTCAAGATGGCAATCACTTACGATAAGCTGGGGTATCTTCTTACCACCAAAGCTCCCCATGTCCCAGGTCCCAAAACCAGCGTCGCGGATAAGGAAATCCGTAAGACCTGGGAACTAGACTGCGCGAAGGCCAAGTGCCTCGTGCTTTCCTCTATGGACAACGAACATCAGAGGAGGTACGAGAATATGGACCTCGAATCCATATTTCTCCATACAAAAGAACTGTATGGAGAGCAATCTCGTATCGCAAGATACGAAGTGTCGAAAAAGTTATTTTCGGCAAGATTGGCCGTCGGATCATCGGTAGCGGAACACGTGCTTAAGATGATTGGCTACATTGAGGAGCTCGCGGACCTTGGGACCACGTTGGAGAATGAGCTCTATATGGACTTGATTCTCCAGTCCCTTCCTTCCACTTACGCCCAGTTTATACTGAACTTCAACTTACAAGAAAAGGAAGTTGAACTTTCAGAACTCCTCAACATGCTGAGGAGCGCAGAAGGCACCCTACAGAAAAGTAGGGAAACATCCACTTTGTTTGTAGGAGGATCTTCTTCTTCTAGGTCCAAAGCGAAAGCCAAGGGAAAGAAGAAGAAAGCCCCCGCCAAACCAAAGGGCGCTGTTAGTAAAGTGGATACGAAGGCAAAGGCAAAAGCAACAAGGAAAGTGGGGAAGCTTGTGGATAAAGAAGAACGCTTCTATTGTCATAAGAGTGGACACTGGAAGATAGATTGCAGGGCTTGGAAGGCCAGAACACAGGATCTGAAGCAGGTTGCGGCTTCAGCTTCAGGTGTGTATGTTATTGAAAACTGTCTTTCAATAAACTCTACTTCCTGGGTATTGGTACTGGATCAGGATCTCATATCTGTAATTCTTTGCAGGCGTTGAGAAACCGTAGGGTTTTGAAGGAAGGTGACATGACCCTCAAAGTTGCAAACGGAGCTAGCATGGATGCTAAGGCCGTGGGGGACTATCACCTGGGAATGTCAGATGGACATGTTTTGGTTTTGCGTAATTGCTATTTTGTACCCAACGCAACTTGTAATATCATTTCTGTACCTTTGGTTTCTAAAGAAGGTTATGAATTTGCGTTTGTAAGCAATGTTGTAAACATTCACATTAATCGAGTTCTGATTGGGTCAGGTACATTGAGCAATGGTATATACGTATTAAACCAACCACAGATTTTCAATGTCCAGAATACACACAAAAGAAAGTCTCCAGAAATCAATCAGACTTTCTTATGGCATTGTAGACTGGGTCACATCAATGAGAGAAGGTTGACGAAGTTACATACAGAAGGATATTTGAATCCGTTCGAATATCAATCGTATGCCACTTGTCAATCCTATCTCAAAGGAAAGATGACAAAGACTCCGTTCACTGGACACGGAGTAAGAGCGAGCGAGCTCTTGGGACTCGTACACAGCGACGTGTGCGGTCCAATGTCTACACATGCGCGAAGCGGTTTTTCAAACTTCATTACTTTTACGGATGATTTTTGAAGGTTCAGACATGTCTTCTTAATGAAACATAAATCCGAAGCCTTTGGAAAGTTCCAGGAATATAAGAATGAAGTAGAAAAACAAACCGGCAAAAGTATCAAGATTCTAAGATCGGATCGAGGTGGTGAATACTTGAGTGCCGAGTTCCTGGACTATTTAAAAGAGAATGGAATTCTCTCTCAGCTTACTCCTCCATACACTCTGCAACATAACGGTGTATCGGAGAGACAGAACCGAACCCTATTGGATATGGTACGGTCCATGATGAGTAACACTGAGTTACCGCCACCATTCTGGGGATATGCGCTAGAATCAGCCGCATACCTTTTGAACCGAGTTCCCACTAAGACTGTGCCTACCACACCATATGAGTTATGCAGTGGGAAGAAACCCTATCTTCA
The DNA here is from genome assembly GCA_030015575.1 of Agapanthus africanus. Taxonomy (NCBI): domain Eukaryota; kingdom Viridiplantae; phylum Streptophyta; class Magnoliopsida; order Asparagales; family Amaryllidaceae; genus Agapanthus; species Agapanthus africanus. The sequence goes on along the minus strand of JASDDO010000026.1, from coordinate 112,968,435 downwards.
ATATCTGAAGATTTGGGGATGTCCAGCTTTTGTCAAAAAGCAGCATGCGGACAAACTCGAGGCACGCTTAGTACTGTTCAAGTTTGTGGGATACCCAAAGAACACCAGGGGGTATCTTTTCTACCACGCAGAGGAACAAAAAGTCCTTGTTTCTCGTAATGCCCACTTTCTAGAACACCAGTTCTTGGAAAAGGAAATTAGTGGGAGCGCAGTAGAACTGGAAGAAATTCCAGAACCACAGACTATTACTGAAAGCTTAGTAGAACCAGAGGGTTCAAAAGAACAGGACATTCCGAAGCGACTCCGCAGGAGTAGTAGGCAGTCTCATCCGCCCGAGAGGTACTACGGTTTTCTCATAGACGGGGATAGAGAGGATTGCATCATAGATTATGATGAGCCTACTAGCTTCCAACAGGCCGTTCAGAGCGTTGACTCGGTAAAATGGCTAGATGCAATGCGGACCGAAATGGAGTCCATGTACACCAACAAAGTATGGACGTTGGACAATGCTCCAGACGGGGTAAAACCCGTAGGATGCAAGTGGATCTTCAAAAGAAAGATTGGTGTAGATGGAAATGTTGAGACCTATAAAGCTAGACTTGTTGCAAAGGGTTTTCGTCAAAGACCTGGTTTGGATTATGACGAACTCCAGTGGCTATGCTGAAATTCATTCGGATCCTTCTTGCCATTGCTTCCTTCCAAGATTATGAGATTTTGCAGATGGACATAAAGACCGCTTTTCTAAATGGAAATTTAGAGGAGTGTGTCTATATAGACCAGCCAGAGGGTTTCATTCAGAGTGGGAGCAGCGGAAAGGTGTGCAAGTTGCTTAAGTCTATCTATAGACTAAAGCAGGCATCGCGGAGTTGGAACATCTGCTTTGATGAGACAGTCAAAGAATTTGGCTTTATCAAAAATCCAGATGAACCATGCATCTATAGTAGATTTGTAGCGAGAACTCTAGTATTCCTCGTTTTATACGTGGATGACATTCTCTTAATAGGAAATGACATTCCTATGCTACAATCTGTCAAGGGGTTCTTATCACACAGGTTCTCCATGAAAGACCTGGGTGATGCCTCTTACATCCTGGGGATCCGGATCCATCGTGATAGATCCAAGAGGATATTAGGACTTTCGCAGTCCAGGTACATCGACACCATACTGAAAAGATTCAGTATGGAAGATTCCAAGCGCGGTAACTTACCGGCTTGTCACGGGATCACCCTCTCTAAAGAGATATCTCCCAAGACTGATTTGGAGAGGGATCGCATGTCTATTATACCCTACGCTTCTGCGGTAGGCTCTATAATGTATGTGATGTTGTGTACCAGACCGGATGTAGCTTATGCACTTAGTGTAGTAAGCCGGTATCAGTCAAACCCCGGGGAGAAACACTGGATAGCGGTAAAGAACATTCTCAAGTACCTGAGAAGGACTAAGGAGATGTTCTTGGTGTATGGCGGAAAAGACCTCCAGATCGAGGCCTTTGCTGACTCCAGCTTCCAGAGTGACAAGGATGATTCCAAGTCCATGTCGGATTTTGTCTTTACCCTCAATGGAGGGTCGGTGTGTTGGAAGAGTTCCAAACAGGAAACCGTTGCTGACTCGACTATGGAAGCGGAATACATCGGTGCATCTGATGCTACAAAAGAAGCCGTCTGGATGAGGAAGTTCTTGAGAGAACTTCAGGTGGTTCCATCCATTGTTGATCCAATACCGCTGTATTGCGACAACAACGGGGCTATAGCTTTAGCGAAGGAACCCAGGTCCCATCAGAAATCCAGACACATCTTGAGGCGGTATCACTTGATCAGGGAGATCGTAGATCGCCAGGAGATCGAGATTTGGAGGGTTGCTTCAGAAGATAACACTGCAGATCCATTCAACAAGGCCTTGCCCCAGACTCAGTTCGAGCGGCTGATCGAGATGATAGGTCTTCGATACGCCAGTACATGGCCTTAGTGCAAGTGGGAGATTGTTAGTGTATATGCCGTAGAGGCCATTACTGTATCATACTAGTTTGTATATTACTTAATGGAAGCTTGGGATATTCACAGTTGTATATATAATCTTGCTCAAAATAGTAGTATGCTACTTGGTTTGTTTCTACTTCAATGCGTACATGTGTTTATTTTATTATATCACATATACGCATTAGTGGAGCCCTTAGGATCTTTGCTTGATTACCAGCGTTGTGATGGCAGTCACACTAGTGGGGGCTGGGTAATCTATAAGCACATCCTTATACAGGTCCCTAGTCGCGGGACTATCGAGACAGGGCATCGATACTCCGGAGTAGACTGGCGTATGCGCTTCTCATCTCCCACAGCCGTCAGTACGTCGTACTTGAGATAGTATGCTGGTGCTCGTTGGGTTACGAGTACACTGGACAGGACTCGTCGGGAACTGATTGGTTAGTATTATACCTATCGTCAGTTATCAGTTCCCAGGTGACATGAGTACAGCTTAGTCCGCAGATTTGACACTGTCACTTTGCCACGAGTGTGTTCCCACTGTATTTTGATTACTACCCTACCACGGCTCAAAGGAGTCGTGCAAACAGGTAGTAGTTGGGTGCAGTCCAGAAGCACTTGGAGGCAGTGACGGTTAGACAGGATTCGTCTCTCCCGGTATTGGGGGTTGACATCGCGCTGTGTCTAGGAGAGCCATTACACGAGTAGTCGCTGGCCAGGGCAAGCGAGATATACTGGTAGGCTTCCAGTGTTATCTCAGGGTGTTTTGGGCTTCACTCCGACACGACTTGTACCGTTATTAGGGGACTGACGTTTACCGCCCCCTAGGCCCACCATGTGATGTATCAGACGAACATACCGGACTGTACGGAGACTGTCACATTCAGGCTCAGTAGGAGTTCAGATGGGTTTCACCTCGTCAGTCTTCTTGTCGGCATCTATCTGGGGACCGTTACGCACAGCTAGTGCCGCTTGCGGTCTGTGGTTAAACCCACTACAAGCGTAGTGTCGAGACTTTAGAGTCCCACACAGAAAGCTATTCGCCTTTAGGCAAAAGAGTAGAGGTCGCATGGTTTTGCGACAGGTCGCATGGTTTTGCGACAGGGTCCGGTCACATCCGTGCACTTGTGCACGTACAGTGTCCGGACAGTTAACACTAGCGGGCTTTGGTTTAAGCCAGATCCTAGTGTACGTTTTGGGATTGGTTTTATCCAGTATGTATTCGTGTTCCTCTGAACGCGGATGAGGGTATGTATGCACAGTTGACGGAGAGACAGAGGCAGAGGATTCTTATTAGGGTTGCTGACTGTTGACTGTTGACCATTGACTTCTTGCTAAACCCTAATGAGAATATGATATATGATTAACAATAATATTAATTAAGTATTATGGTGACATGGTTGTTGAGGGATTGACTTTGTTGACTTGTTGACTTTGTTGACCGGTTGACTAGGTTGGACTAGTTGACCATCATGATGACAATGGTTATCATTTCATGGCAAAGACTTTTTGCTTGCTTGTTCTCTTGTGCATGAAATGATATGGCTATTGTAGCTTAAACCATCACATAATACTTGATTGCTATGATTTGTTATGATGGCTTTGGATTATGAGAGCCAAGAGAGAAAAGTCTTTCTCATTCTATCATTTTCATTCTCTCTCTTGTTCTTGAGCTCTCATCCTCTTCCTCTTGCTCTCCCTCTCTTTAGTCTATGGTTCACATGTCTCATGTGTTGAGAACCAAGAACTATAGAGAAAAATCCCAACACACTCTTCTCTACTCACTCTAGTTCCCAAGGTTTAGCAAACCGAGTGAACTAGTTTCTTCAAAGCTCGAAGAAGAAGCCAAAGGTAGAAGCTTTCGGGTGGATCGATCTTCGGCGCAAGGAGACGACGGGGTGAAGCCGATCCGTACACCATCGAGATTTGAAGGCGAAGGAGTTCAAGAAAGAAAGGTATAACCCCCTAACCGAGTAGTTAACAACTCCTAGTTAGGTTGATAGTTAGATGTTTAACAAAGATCCGGTTTTGAGTCCATGTTACCGCCTCTAGAAAATAGTTTTTCTTCAAATTCCGCATGCCCGAAAGTACCGGGAGAGGTAGCATGGACTTACATATTGTTAGGTCCACGTTACCCACTCCGGTTCTTTCGGGGAGGTGGAATAGGTAAAAATCAAAATTTTCTTCACTAGGTAACATAGACCATCCATGAAGGATCTTTGCTAAACAAAAACTAATAAATGAACTACAAGTTTTAGCTACTATGTAGAATGGTTATACCTAGGTCTTGAACTCCTTCTCATCTTTTTGTAGTTCTCCTCCTTGCTTGCTCCTTGTAGTGGTTTGAACGGCTCCTCCTCGTCGTCTCCTCTTTGCCGAACATAGATCCACCCGAGGGCCTCGAACTTGAGCTCCTACCTCAACCTAGAGGTAATTAAGGTGCTTGGTTTGCTAACCCTAGAAGGGGTAGAGAGTAGTTATGGTGGTATTGTCTCAAAAGTTTATGATTTCTAACTCATGGAACAATTAAACTTTGAGAGAGGAAGTGGGAGAGCATTATTTCCAGAGAGAGAAAGAATATGATAGAATGAGCTCTCATTTTGCAACCATGCTCACATATTTGGAATAATGATAATAATAATAATAATTAAGAATTGTGATGGTTAGTTTATGAATGACCATTATCATTTCATCATTTAATGCATTTTGCAAAGAACAAGAAACATCTTTGAAATGAAATGATGATGGTCAACAAGTCCACAATGGTCAACCGGTCAACAAAGTCAACAAGTCAACAAAAGTCAAATGTGCAACTAAACCATGGCATAATAATCCTTAATTATTATTATTAATCATATTTCTTATTCTCATTAGGGTTTAGAAAAAGTCAACGGTCAACAACCTTTATGAGAAACCTCTGCCTCTGCCTCTGTTAACTGTGTTGGATATAGTGCCCTCAAAGTTAATTATTGGATCGCAGGTACGTGATTGCAATGATTGAGACAGGACCTATACCGATGTGACAGTCTTGCTCAAGATGATAGTATGCTATCTGGTTTGTTTTTATCATCGTATACATGCTTTAGTTCACTATTGCATGATGATAGAGCCCATAGGATTCTTGCTTGACTGCCAGCAGTATGATGGCGATCATATACGTTGGAGCTGGGGTCTGTAAGCACATCCTTAAAGTGTCCCTAGTCGTGGGAGTTTCGAGACAGGGCATCGATACTCCAGAGTAGACTAGTGTATACAGTCGAGACCCCGACGAGGGGCGGTGGCCTGTCTCACAAGCCATTGGTGTCAGTTAGTTCACCTGAGATGTATACAGGTGCTCATTGGGTTATGAGTACACCGGACAGGACTCGCCGGGAACATGCTAGTTGGTATTATACATATCGTCAGATAGCAGTTCCCTGGTGACATGTGTACAGCTTAGTTTTTCGACCTGAGATCGTCATTTGTCTCGTGTGAGTTCCCACTGTGCTTTGATTTCTACCCTACCACGCTCAATGGAGACGTGCAAACAGGGTTTTTTTGGGTACAGTCTCGAGCCATATGGAGGCAGTGAGCGGATCATCGGGGATTCGTCTCTCCCAGTATTGGGGGTTGATGTCGCACAGTGCACGGGTGGCCTTCACTAGAAATTCTCGGCCGAGGTAGTGGAGAATTACTGATTTGGATCAGTAGTTTCTCAGGTGGTGATGGGCTTCATGCCGACATGATTTATCGCGTTATTAGGGGTCTGACTTTATCCACCCCCCTAGACTCGATATGCGATACTCTTTGGACGAACGGACCGGACTGTACGGATATTGTCACTGTCAGGCTCAGTAAGGTTTCTGGATGAGTTCGCTCGTCAGCTTCCCTTCTAATCAATACATAGGCAACCATTACGTACAGCTTGTACCTCTGACGTGCTAGAGGTTATACCCAGTGCCAATGTGCTGATGAGTCATTAGAGTCCCCCACAGACAGTTTCCCAAGTTCGGGCAAAACGCTGTAGAGGCCGTATAGGTTTATGGAAGGGTTCGGAAAATGCACGTGCGTTTACGCACGTGTCATATTTCGGGCAGATAATACTGGTGGGCTTTGGTTTAAGCCGGATCCGAGTATTATACTGTGTAGATATAATATCTTTATCTCAGTTGCATTTGTATTCGGTCGTAATACAAATGCGGGTATGTTTATACTGATACGGGGTTATCCTGAAATTCGTTTCAGGATCACTTTTGGAAGTTGCCAGTTTTCAGTTTTCTATCGCCCGTCTTTAACATTCGGTTAAAGACAGATTTATCTTTTCTTAGATGAGTCATGATTCTAGAAGGTTCTAGTTTTGGTGACAAGGCTTGATGATTCATAGTTAGCATTAATTGTGTGGTGATGTGTTAAGGTGACTAGGTTTGTGAATCATGGTTTTGTATTTATTGCTTAAGTGAGTCATTGTTATGATAAGCTTCATATCCATTATGGTCACCATTTTTTCTACTCCTACACTCACCCCTCCTCTTCATAACTTGGCCGGCCCCCTCTTGAAAATGGTGATTGATTTCATTTGAGAAATGATGATAGTTATTTGGTTCATGGAAATTAGATAGAAAAGTTTCTCATTTCTTTTCGATCCAAAAGGCAACTTCAATAACCGTTCGTCCACGTCTTTGGACAAAGTGAGAAAAAGTGTTCTACTCATTCTCTACATCAATCTTGGTCATCTTTTTTAGCAAACTTGATGACCGAGTTGCCTCGGTTCAGAGGCCGGAGCTCGTTTAAAGATCCGTCAACGTGGTGCCACCTGGACGAGGAGACTGGAGATTCAGGAGATCGGAGCAGCCGCAACAAAGCGTGGGATGATGGTTGAAGACCGAAGGACTCAGATCGTTCGGTATAACATTTCTACCCACTTTATAGTTTGTAAGTTTAGCTTTAATGGCAGATCCGGGTGACTGTACACGATAGCGCCAGTTTGTAAAAAGTTTTTGTTCCGCATTTGGCGTCTGTTAGACGGCCGGGGCGCTACCGTGGACTTACAGTGATATCAAAGCCTCACCATTAAGCTTTACTAACTTGTGCTAAGGCGTTTAAAATATCGATCGAACCGAATTTCAAAAACTACAATTTTTCTGTTCAATGTTTCTGTCGATTTTAAATCAGGTTTAAAAATTATTTCGAGCATCATAGAAAATTGTGCTGATAATTCTAAGCAAACTGGTGAAATTTGGTCACGTGATCCCACAGAATGGCCGTGGATCCGTGGCCCAAACCAGGGTTTAGCCGCGGATCCGACGCGCTTTTGTGGGAACAGTGAGCCAAATTTCTACAGTATGTTCTATATGGCAAATTGTGGTTTTTGGAATATTTCTTTTGGGCCCATATTTTGTTACTATACAGCAAATGTACGTGGGGCCCACTTCGGAAAATTTTGTCGATCGAAATTTTAAATGTGTTAGTTTACAGTACTTTCTTTATATCTCTGACCGTGAATATCATTCGAGCGGTAAACCACGTCTAATTGCTATAGTCCTTTTAGACGGGTTTGCGAACGTGACATTCGCGTTGATGTTCTGTGTTGTGCTGTGATGTTGCGGATTTGTCGTGGTGGATAGCAGTGTGCAATGATAGTGCTGTTTGGATTTATTTGTACATTTGATATTGCGGGACGAGCGTCCAACATGTGGACTGCCGTCACTGCTTGTTTGTTAAATATTCTTTTGGGGCACGACCGGGCTGAGGTCGATGTACTCGTTGTACATATTTTTCATTTCTGTACTAGGTTTACCCCGCGACGGAGTGCACGGATAGCCGGGTTCTGGAGGGCAATGGGTCCGTATCTCATAGCTTTGAGAGGTATAGGGGCCTCACTCTAGAATTGGCAGACTATTCGCCGCACACGTAGGGGTTACAGGTTGACCCAAGGAGGGGTGCTCAAGTTACCGGATTCCGTGAAGTGCCGGGTGGTCCATTCATTATGCTGTAGGGGGTTGCCTCGCTTCAGGTTTTGGCGGGTAACTTGCCGCACCCGTAGGGGTCTAGGTTTCATTACACAGGCTATCCATACAACCAGGGGAACGTCGGGTTTCAGTAGCGGCTCAGTGAAACCCGGGGATCCCAGATTATCTGTATTGTTCTGTGATGCTTATTACTTTTCTGTAATGTTGCATATTATCATGCCTGGAGCAATTATTGTATATTGGTATATATACTATTAGATGTTGTATATGTTTTACACCCGCGCTATTCCAGTCCCCACTCTATCGTTAGTTAAGTAACCTAACGGGTGATGACGGGACCCAGTGACGAATGCGGATGGCATATACGTATATTTTATTTTTCATTCTTTTCTGGTGTGATTGATTGATGGGACTGCGTTGATTCTTATCAATGCAAGAAAAACAGACATATATTTGATGTTGTTGGAACATTTTTAAAATGTGTTATTACAAAGATGTTTCTTTTTGTTTTGCATAGTGATATTCAGTTTAGAATATCCTGCACCTCATTCGACGAGGCAAGGGCCGAGATCCCTTCACCGAGAGTGACCCCTTGGACAGAAGTTTGCGTCAGGGTAATAACTTTACTATAGTCGATTATAAATTGCTTTGCATAGTGATATTCAGTTGGAATATCCTGCACCTCATTCCATGAGGAAAGAGCCGAGATCCCTTCACCGGCAGTGATCTCTTTAGCAAAAGGTTTTCGTCACTATATTTTTATAAAAAGCTATCAGGTTCCTTCAACGAGATCAAGTTCATTACGTTAAAGGTTTTTCGCCAAAAACCAGCCGTAGCCCTCCGTCATTTCTATTGAGTATTCAGTAGTATTCAAGCTATGTATTTTGACCTAACGCCAAGGCATAGTGTTTGGTAGCTGCAGGGTATTCATTTGTTGCATAGATAGATGTGTTGGTTTGGGACAGTCGTTCTGCCATTTTGACCTAACGCCAAGGGCATGTGCGGGTGGGTTCAAATTAACCTGGATAATGACGGCTAGAACTTGACATGTGACTTATGATATTTTGACCTAACGCCAAGTTCATAAGAGCATGGGGCAAAAATCACATCGGGAGTTTCAAACATACAGGAAACTTGCCAGGCATGCGCATACCTTCTAGAGTGTGATAACTTGAGTGGCTTGCATCAAGTTATCATGCGATCATAGTTGGATCCCGATTCTTACTGATGAGTTAGTTTACTCTTCGGGTGATCCCGACTAATTCTTTTTTCAGGTTTGGAGGAGAATTTGAGATTACAGTGTAAGGTTTCCTGATTAGATAAAGTGATAACCATTCTGATCTAGATTAGAGTGCACGCAGAGTGTTTCTTTTCTCTCTCTCTCTTTGGCAGCGAGCTTTGACCGACCCTAGACTATGACTCAGTGACCAAGTTGACCGAACCTTCTTAAAATACTGGCTTTTGGATTGTCTGTAGTTGCATAAGTCATTGTCGCTCTTCTTTTACCCTTTGTATTTCTCAGAACATCCCGTATTACTACGGACATCCACTTCCATTGGATAGATCCATCGTATAGTTATATACGAACTCGAAGAGACTTCTTCGAGGATGGATCCAGGTTCAAGAGAAATAGAATTGGTTTATTCAGTTGTCTTTTATTATCACCTTCTCTCAGGTTGCGAGTGCTCCTTAGTTTAGGAGAGTACACCTATTACGCTTATTGGATAGTCTTATTCCAAACCATAGGCAGGTGCCGAAAGGTAGGGAATGAAGAAAACCAATTAGCCTAAGTAGGGTGTGCAGAAGGTATTATGTAAAGACAAAATAAAGGGATTAGAAAGAGGGCAAAGTAAATTGCGACTGTTATCATTCACGACCAAACCGCGTACTTCATCGCCACTCCTATTTCACATTTGCTTTTTCCCAGTTCGGAAGAAATAGAATAAGGAATTATTCAGTTGTCTTTTATCATCACCTTCTCACAAGATACGAGTACTCCTTGGTTTAGGAGAGTACACATATTATGCTTACTGGATAGTCTTCTTCCAAACCATAGGCTGGTGCCGAACGGTAGGGAAGGAAGAAAACCACTTAGCCTAACGATGGTGTACAGAAGGTAATGAATAAAGACAAATAAAGGGATTTGGAGAGATGGCAAAGAAATATACGGTTATAGTCATGAATTGATTTATGGAAGAGGCATTACTAGGAATACCAGGATACCCCTACGAAACATTTTCATGTTTCAGTTTCACTGTGCAATGTTAATTGTAAACTGATTTCCCAATTAGACCCTTGCTCCATGGTATGTATTTACCAGGTTCCATTCTCATATCTGTATAGTTTTACAGATGATGAGGGGGAGTAAGTTATTTGGAATTAGGTAATTATCCTCATTATATCGGAATTCGTTGTAATTGGTGATATTTGAGGAAATCGCCTGGGTACAGTTTTCAACCTACGTTACACAGGTTTTGAGTTATTCAACTCAGCGGACTTATACAGAGTATTGTATGTTGTCCAGTGTCCGTCAGGACAAAAGGGTAGGTCCTCATACTATGTTCTGTTTACTTATGACTTATCTAGTTTTTAGACAAGTGTTTCGTCGAAATACAATGTCTACGTTTTGAGAAGTTGTGGGTATAGGAATAAAGTAGAGAACCAGGTATCGCAAGTATCAGGATTCTTCAAAGAAATCGAAGATGTAGATTCTTGTGATTGGTATTCAGTTGATAGTAATGGCTTTGAGAAACTTGTTTCTCTTTCGGGTTACTCATAATTGGATGGATTCCTAAGTTGAGTAATGCTGATAAGGCTCTCTCCATTAAGTTGATATGCACTGGAGACAGCTGCATGATTTGAATCAGGTTCCAGTTAAATTAGTGTCTCTATTTCTATATTGTATATAGAATGGTTCATATCTTAACGATGTTAAGATATGGGGAGTTGTCCGGCTTATGCTTAAAACCAGACTCTGGATAACTCAAGGCACGATTCTGTAATGGTAGTTTGTGGGTTGACCCTGGCTTTGACGAGGATTGACTTTCTACCATCTAGAAAATCAATAGTGATATTGTTCTTGATTCGCCACAGTTTTAGTAAAATGGATTTTTTCAGAAAACAGTAGTGGGAGTATGGTAGAACTGGAAGTGATTCCAGAACTGCAAATGATTACGGAAAATTTAATAGGACCTATATATTCAATCAGGTTTGACATTCCAATAGCCAATCCGCAGACATGGTGGGTAACCTCAGACACCCGAGAGGTACTCCGGTACCCTCAAGGACGGTGACAGGGAGGTTCTTGTTTACCCAGATTTGACACTATGGTTGTTCCAGGCTATGAGACCCGGCAGGAGAATAAGTATAGCGTCGTTCTAAACTAGTTTTAGAAGTGTACGTATATATTATTCTGCCAGATGGTTATCATAGTCAGTGGGAGCAGCGGAAGAATAGTGGGCAAGTAGCTTATGTCTATTTATAGACTTCAGCAGTTATAGCGGAGAAAGATCATCTAATTTTGATGAGACAGTCATGACTTTGACATCATCAGAATAGGGGATGGATCTGTTGAGATGGTAGTAGGGTGTGATGTCCTGGTATTTGGATGACATACACAGAGTAGGAAGTAAAATTCCTATACTACGATCGGTTATACTGTGGTCGTCACACAGTTGTTTCTCCACAAAGGATATGGATATAATATCAGACATTCTGGTTACTAGATCTATGGTTTTAGATCTAGATTTGGGTAGTTTCCCAATGTGGGTATTTTGATAGTATTCTAATAGTATTTAGAATAAATGACTCCTGGCATGGTGGTGTACCGGCTGGTGATTGAGTCACCCTCTTTAAAGGTGTCTTACAGACTAAATGGGGGAGGGATGTGCATGATTGGCAGATCTTTTGCTTAGGCAATTGAGTCAATCGTGAGATGTCAAGTAGCACACCATATGTTGTTTTTGCACTAGATGCAATAAGTTTATATTAATCCAATCCTGAAGAAACATAAGAAAGCAGTTTTAGAACATAAGTGCATGTTCTACGGATTTGATGACGGCAGCCTCCTTCGGGAGACGGTTATCGTTCCAGGCTTCAAAGGTGATATGGACGACAGAGTGATTGTCAGAATTATAGTTTTCCCTCTGATGAGGGACAGTATTATAGACAGGTGGTCCAAGTGGATACTGTGGGAGGCATGGTGCTAGATACTGATTAGGTTCAGTGATCACTACAGTCTAAGACGTTTGGATTTGGAGTTCATTTATGAACCAAATCCCATCAGATATCCAGACATATTCTAAGACAGGAATTACTCGATTCGGGAGATGGCTTTCTCCGCGAACTTGAGATTAAGAGAGACATAGAAAGAAACATCAGGGCGAATACACTCACTGAGGCTATTTCTCGAACACAAGAGTTTTACAAACTAGCTTTGTGAAACTGATTAGTAGACGAGTTGGATGTTCGGTATCATACGGGCTGTGAGAATGCGACATCGCAATAATTAGCCTTAAGTGCAAGTGGGAGATTGTTGGATATAGTGCCCTCAAAGTCAATTATTGGATCGCTGGTACGTGATTGCAATGATTGAGGCAGGACCTATACCGATATGACTGTCTTGCTCAAGATGATAGTATGCTATCTGTTTTGTCTTTATCATCGTATACATGCTTTAGTTCACTATTGCATGATGATAGAGCCTATAGGATTCTTGCTTGACTGCCAGCAGTATGATGGCGATCATATACGTGGGTGCTGGGGTCTGTAAGCACATCCTTAAAGTGTCCTTAGTCGTGGGAGTTTCGAGACAGGGCATCGATACTCCAGAATAGACTAGTGTATACAGTCAAGACCCCGACGAGGGGCGGCGGCCGTTCTCACAAGCCACTGGTGTCATTTAGTTCACCTAAGATGTATACAGGTGCTCATTGGGTTATGAGTACACCGGACAGGACTCGCCGGGAACATGCTAGTTGGTATTATACATATCGTCAGATTGTAGTTCCCTGGTGACATGCGTACAGCTTAGTTTGTCGACCTGAGATCGTCATTTGTCTCGTGTGAGTTCCTACTGTGCTTTGATTTCTACCCTACCACGCTCAAAGGAGACGTGCAATCAGGTTTTTTTTGGGTACAGTCCCGAGCCACATGGAGGCAGTGAGCGGATCGTTGGAGATTCGTCTCTCCCGGTATTGGGGGTTGATGTCGCAAAGTGCACGGGTGGCCATCACTAGAAATCCTTGGCAGAGGTAGTCGAGAATTACTGATTTGGATCAGTAGTTTCCCAGGTGGTGATGGGCTTCATGCCGACACGATTTATCGCGTTATTAGGGGTCTGACTTTATCCACCCCCTAGACTCGATATGCGATATTCTTTAGAAGAACGGACCGGACTGTACGGATATTATCACTGTCAGGCTCAGTAGGGTTTCTGGATGAGTTCGCTCGTCAGCTTCCCTTCTAATCAATACATAGGCAACCATTACGTACAGCTTGTACCTCTGACGTGCTAGAGGTTATACCCAGTGCCAATGTGTTGTTGAGTCATTAGAGTCCCCCACAGACAGTTTCCCAAGTTCGGGCGAAACGTTGTAGAGGTCGTATGGGTTTATGGCAGGGTTCGGAAAATGCACGTGCGTTTACGCACGTGTCATATTTCGGGCAGATAATACTGGTGGGCTTTGGTTTAAGCCGGATCCGAGTATTATACTGTGTAGATATAATATCTTTATCTCAGTTGCATTTGTATTCGGTCGTAATAAAAATGCGGGTATGTTTATATTGATACGGGATTATCCTGAAATTCGTTTCAGTATCACTTTTGGATGTTGCCAGTTTCCAGTTTTCTATCGCCCGTCTTTAACATTCGGTTAAAGACGGATTTATCTTTTCTTGGATGATTCATGATTCTAGAAGGTTCTAGTTTTGGTGACAAGGCTTGATAATTCATAGTTAGCATTAATTGTGTGGTGATGTGTTAAGGTGACTAGGATTGTGAATCATGGTTTTGCATTTATTGCTTAAGTGAGTCATTGTTATGATAAGCTTCATATCCTTTATGGTCACCATTTTTTCCACTCCTACACTCACCCCTCTTCTTCATAACTTGGCCGGCCCTTACTTGAAAATGGTGATTGATTTCATTTGAGAAAAGATGATAGTTATTTGGTTCATGGAAATTAGAGAGAAAAGTTTCTCATTTCATTTCGATCCAAAACGCAACTTCAATAACTGTTCATCCACGGCTTTGGACAAAGTGAGACAAAGTGTTCTACTCATTCTCTACATCAATCTTGGTCATCTTATTTAGCAAACATGATGACCGAGTTGCCTCGGTTCAGAGGCGGGAGCTCGTTTAAAGATCCTTCAACATGGTGCCATCTGGACGAAGAGACTGGAGATTCAGAAGATCGGAGCAGCCGCAACAAAGCGTGGGATGATGGTTCGGTATAACATTTCTACCCACTTTGTAGTTTGTTAGTTTAGTTTTAATGGCAGATCCGGGTGACAGTACACGATAGTGCCAGTTTGTAAAAAGTTTTTGTTCCGCATTTGGCGTCTGTTAGACGGCCGGGGCGCTACCGTGGATTTACAAACTGTGCATACACACACGCATCCGTGTTCCGAGGAACACGAATACAATGAGACAAAACCAATCCCAAAACAAATACTAGAATCTGGCTTAAACCAAAGCTCGCTAGTAATAACTGCCCGGACACCAAACGTGCACAAGTGCGCGGATGTGAACGAACCACGTCGCAAAACCATCTGACCTCTACTCTGTTTTGCCCAAAGATGAATAACCCTCTGTGTGGGACTCTTAAGGCTCGACACTACGCTGGCAGTGGATTTAACCACAATCCGCAAGCGGTACTAGCTATACGTAACGGTCCCCAGGTAGATGCCGATAAGAAGACTGACGAGGTGAATCCATCCGAACTCCTATTGAGCCTGAATGTAACAATCTCCGTATAATCCGGTCTGTTCGTCTAAGTGTATTGCATGGCGTGCCTAGCGGGGCGGTAAACGTTAGTCCCCTAATATCGGTACAAGTCATGTCGGAGTGTAGCCCAAAACACCCTGAGAATCTACTGGAAAACCTACCAGTAATTCTCGCTTGCCCTGGCCAGGGACTTTGTGTAATGGTTCTCCTAGACACAGCGCGATATCAACCCCCAATACCGGGAGAGACGAATCCTATCTAACCGTCACTGCCTCCAAGTGCTTCGCGACTGCACCCAACTACTACCTGTTTGCACGACTCAGTAGAGCCGTGGTAGGGTAGTAATCTAAGAACAGTGGGAACACACTCGAGGCAAAGTGACAGTGTCAAGTCAGCGGACTAAGCTATACTCATGTCACCTGGGAACTGTTAACTGACGATAGGTATAAAACAAACCAACAGTTCCCGATGAGTCATGTCCGGTGTACTCGTAACCTAACGAGCACCTGCATACTATCTCCAGTATGGGACAGACCATCTCCCCTGCTGGGACGAGAAGAGTATGCACCAGTCTACTCTAGAGTATCGATGCCCTATCTCGATAATCCTATGACTCGGGACCAAAATAAGGATGTGCTTATAGACTACCCAGCCCTCACTATTATGATCGCCATCATAACGCCGGTAGTCAAGCAAAGATCCTAAGGGCTCCATCAATATGTATTAGCGATATGTTTAAAGAAACATATACACATATTAAGATAGAAACAAACTAAGTAGCATACTACTATATCGAGCAAGACTATTGTAAACCCGTATATATCTCAAGCCTCCAATATGTATTATACAAACTAGTACTATACAATAATGGCCTCTTGGGCATACATATCCAACAATCTCCCACTTGCACTAAAGGCCAGTAATTGGTGTACCGCATACCCAACGCCTGCTCTAAGGTTAGCTGCTGGCATACCACATACCCAATAGCTCAAAAATTCGCTCGAACTGTGTTTGAGGGAGGGCCTTTGTGAATGGATCCGCCGTGTTGTCTTTTGTGTCCACTCTCCGTACCTCGATCTCCTGGCGATCAATGATCTCCCTGATCAGGTGATACCGCCTTAAGATGTGTCTGGATTTCTGATGGGACCTTGGTTCCTTCGCTAAAGCTATAGCTCCATTGTTATCGCAATACAAAGGTATTGGGTCAACAATGGATGGAACCACCTGAAGTTCACTAATTAACTTCTTCATCCAGACCGCCTCTTTTGCGGCATCGCTTGCAGCAATGTATTCAGCCTCCATCGTCGAGTCTGTGATGGTATCCTGTTTGGAACTCCTTGTTGGGTTCCTAGGCACCCTAATGAGGTCTCACAAGACATCAACCAGGCCCATTTCAAATTCTAACGGTGCCGAGAAACCCGACTGCGGATCGTTGGCTAGAAAACTAGGCGAAAAAGAAACTAGTTAACAACTTAACTAAGGTTTATACGGAAATACAACCTTTGTAGATTCGGTGCTCCACCTCCATAGCTCCGCAACGAAGTCCCCTTGTTGTCCAAGTGAATTCCCGGGCTCTAGCGTCGGCTTCATCGGAGAATAGGCGGGCTAGGTCGTCGATGTCCATGCCGAAGATGATCTACGTCGAGGCATCGCTAGATCAAGCTCCCACTTCACCAAGTCATGAAACTTGTGAAGAAAACACCCTATACTACTTGGCAAGAGGTAGAGGATGAAGAAATAGGAAGTGGGTTCACTTTAGAATTGGATTTCTCACTAATTTCCATCAATCACCATTGATGGAGCATAGTTTCTTCACTTGAAGAATGGAAGAAGAAGAAGAATATTATGATAAGATTAATTAGAAAAGAAAAGAATAATAATTCTTATCATAAAGGTAACCATGGTAAAGTGTAGAGAGTGAACAAGGGTTAGTGGAATGGTTAGGGTTAAGCATGAGACAAAATGGTGACATAGTCAAAGTGTTCATGAAGCTTCATGAAAGATTAAAAGAATGCCACCATTTTTCTCACCCTTTTTCTTTTTCCAAATGAATAACTAAATAATAAATAAATAAATGAAAAAGAAAACAAAACCCTAACCATTCACAACCATGGTTTAATCTTTACACTTAACCAATATAGCATCCATAATCAAACATGATACAAACATGTGCACAAAATCATATCGCATATACAATGCGCACATCCAAGTGAGAAAATCCATTCAAAGTGAACCGATACTAGTTAATGCAAAGTAATATATCAAATATATAATTATACATTAAATCATTAAATCAACACTTGATTCAATGATCCGGTCATGTCGCACATAACCGACTGGTATCAATAGTAACAACTTATCGAATCAACACTTGATCCGATAACCCGGCTATATCGCATATAACCGATCAATGTCACATCGCGAGAATCGAATACAGTATCACATACCGGTATTATTCTCGGTCCCGCACATATCTCATATGCGCTCCTATTTCGTTTCGCTTGAGCCAGGAAACCTCTGTGTAGGACTCTAAAGACTCGTCAATACGCTGGCAGCAGATGATGATCATATCAAACATCCACAAGCCGTAAGCGGTCTGCTGAACGTAACGGCCACCCGGGTATTGAGCGATCAGAAGATCGACAAGCAAGCCCGCTCACACTCCTGTGAATCCAACCAGTAACACTTACCGTACAGTCCGGTCTGTTCGTCTGATACGTCGCATATCTCGCCTAGGGGTGGTAAACGTCAGACCCCAATAGCTCGATAAGTCGTGTCGATATGAGGTCTATAACAATTCGAGATACTACTGGTAACACTTACCAGTAAATCTCAGCAACCCTGGCCATGGATTTCCTGTTATAGCCAATCGAACACAGCGCAACATCAACTCCCTATACCGGGAGAGACGAATCCCCTCCTATCGCTCATTGCCTCCATGTGACTCGGGACTGTACCCAAAAACCACCGTTTTGCACTCCCTCTTGGACGTGGTAAGGTGGAAATCAAAGCACAGTGGGAACCACACAAGACTCTATGACGATCTCGGGTCAACAGACTACTCTGTACCAGTGTCACCAGAGAACTGCCATCTGACGTAAGGTATAATACCATCTGGGAGTTCTCGGCGAGTCCGTCCAGTGTACCCAGTCTCTACTGAGCACCCGTATATCATCTCTGATGTCAAACACCAATGAATATGGGATCATCCATCGCCCATCTGTATGGGTCGAGAAGGTATACGCTAGTCTACTCTGGTATACCGATGCCCCGTCTCGATACACCCACGACTAGGGACTTTGAAGGATGTACTTATGGACTACCATGTCCCCACTAGTATGATCCGCATCATAGTCCAGGTAGTCAAGTACACATCCTAAGGGCTTTACCAACATGTAACAGAGAGACAATCAGTGAACACGTTAAGGTAAAGATCAACCAGATAGCATACTATCATGTCGAGCAAGAAAGTCCTCCCTATATATGTCCCAGCATCCACTACAATATACATCCTATGTATAGTAATGGCCTCTAGGGCATACATATAACTAACAATCTCCCACTTGCACTAGGGCCATCTGTAGCAGTGGTTGCAGTATCTCATACTCAACCATCTCATAAAAATCTCTCTCTGGGAATAGGCCTTCGTGAGTGGATCCGCCGTGTTGTCCTCTGAGTCTACTCTCCTAACCTCGATCCCTTGGAGATCAAGCATCTCCATGATCAGGTGACACTGCCTTAGAATATGTCTGGATCACTGATGGGACCGTCGTTCCTTGGCATAAGCCACAACTCCATTGTCTCACAATGGTAGGAACGTAGTTCATCTCATGAACCAATATACACCCAAACAGCCTCTTTGGTAGCATCTTAAGTAGCGATGTATCCTGCCTTTATCGTCTAGTATGTCACGGTATCTATCTTGGAACTTTTCCAACATACCGTCCCTCCACTGAGGGTAAAGACAATGCCTGTGACTGACACTCAGTCGTCTTTATCACCCTGGAACACTTCCAGTGATTCTCCCCAGGATCGATTGATACCATCTCACTACAACTAGTGAGAATCCTAACATCCAATTAGATCTATCTCATAGATCCAAAACCCAGGATTTAGTAGGTATCACTTTGATCCTATGTGGAGAATCATTGTGATAGGCGGAGATTGATCGAGCGTAGCATAGGAAACTCTTTCCCTATCAAGAGTATGTCATCCACGTACTCTGCGAGGATCATCACCATACTCCCTGCTACCTTTTTGTATATACAAGGTTCATCTACCATTCTGATGATGTCAACTTCTTTGACTAATCCATCAAAACAGATGTTCCAACTCCACGATGTCTGCTTTATCCTATAAAGCATCTTGCACACGTTTCCGCTGCTCCCACTGTCTACGAAGCCCTCTGGCTGTGTACTTATAGACGCTCTCTTCTAAAACATCATTTTAGAAAAGCAGTCATGGCACCCAACCGCCAGATATCGTAGTCATGGTATGTAGCCGTGGCAAGTAGGATCTGGATGGACTTAAGCATAGCCACTTGAAAAGGTTTCATCATAATCCACGCCTGGTCGATGATGAAAAGCTTTAACAAGTCTAGCTTTGAAAGTCTCAACTTTTCCATCTACACTAAGTAATCTTCTCAAGATATACTTGCTCCTGATGGGGATTTAACCCTTCAGATATAGCAACCAAAGTCCATACTTTGTTGGTGTATAAGGATCCCATCTCAGATCGATAAACATCCAGCCATTCTTACAGAGTCTTACTCTAGATGGCCATCTCGAAACTAGTTGGGTCATCATCTCATAATGCAATCCTCGCTCCCACTGTCATAGAGAAACAGAAGTATCTCTCAGGTGGGTGAGGAACCCTACTAGATCGGCGGAGAGGCTGAGGTTCGTTGGTAACTATTGAATCCTTTTGGTTCTATCAAATCATCAGCTGCATTTTTTATGGCTGGAACATTTCCAGTTCTACATAACAGACCTTGCCTCGAGTTTGTCTGGATTTTGCTTTTAGACATAGGCTGGACAACCCCAAATCTCAACTAACTTGAGAGATGGGCTCTTCTTTTATCATATCAAATATGAAGTGGTAGGCAACTGATTTGATTTGAACCCTTTTCAATAGGTATGCAGCTTCTCAAGTGCATAACTCCCAAAAAGGAAATAGGTAACTCAGTAGTACTCATCATAGAGCACACCATATCATATAGGGTGTGATTGCTCCGCCCCGATATACCATCGTGCTATGTTGTATACGGAGGAGTAATGCTGAGAGAGGATTTCATTCTTCTTTAGAAAGGTCCAGGAATTCCGTGCTCAAGTATTCTCCTCCTTGATCTCATCAAAGGACATAATACTTATACCCGTATTGCTTCTCTACTTCTAACTTATATTCTGTGAATATCTCAAAAGGTTCGGACCTGTGTTTCAACAGGAACATATGTCTGAATCTTGAGAGATTATCAGAGAATGTAATGAAGTACAAAGAACCGGTCTTGGCATGTGTAGACAGGGGACCTTTATACATCAACATGTATCATCCCAAGAGTTCACTAACTCTTTCTCTATTTCCAATAAACGGAGCTATGATCATCTCATCTCTGTGACATGACTGGCAAGTTTCACAAGATGTAAATTCAAACTAATTTAAATATGCATCTTTATGAAACTCTAGCTAGTCGGGTCGCATTGATATGACCTAGTCTACAATACCTCACGAAGAATTCGTTCATTTCTGAACTCTTCCTCTTTTGTATGTTCCGTATACTATGAACTGTAGTTTGATTTAGAACATTAATGCTTTTAGATAACGTGCCTGAACCGATCAACTTTTGATATAGGAAATGTTCAAAACATTATCCAACAATACAAAATTTTATCATTTCTTTACTAATAAAAAGACTGATATGATTTTGTATATCAGGTTCGGTATCTAACAACATTCGTTCAGAATCAATGTAATGGTAATACAGGGTGACAGTGACCAACAGACTTGGCTGCAACACTTGCCCCGTTTTCTGCCTCATGAAACTTATCACCCGTTCTCAGTTCTCTACCTTTCTGTAGCCCTATGTAACATATTACATATCTGGGATCCTGATCTGGTATCACATACCCTGGACGTAAAGGATACTGAGAAACAGTTCTCTGTAATGAACACACCCGAAGATGATGCATCAGCATACACTCTCTTCGTTTGGGCGGCACGGGAATTCTGGTAATCCCCTATTTCCTGCTCTGTCTTATAACAATTATAAGTTGGAGCGGGACCAACGTTCCCCAGCTCAGTATAACAAGCGGGTTCGGTCAATATTCCGTATTACTATCTTGATTAAGGCGTGATATGGTCGCTACCTGGAGAGAGAGAGAGAAGAAAACACTCAGCGTGCGCTCTGTCAAGAATAGATTGGTTATTATTTTATCTAATCAGGATGGCTCCCACTGCTTTTTATCAAATCTTCCTTCAAACCCTAAAAGGAAAGACTAGCCGGGATTAATTACACACTACAAGTTCGCCAAGCTTTCAGCCAGGCCAGTGTCGGTACTTTGAGGGAGGTCCCCCGTGCTTTCGCACGAACCTAATTAATATAAACCTCGTTTTCCCATAGGCGTAACCTCGTTGACACCTTTCTAGACACCTACTTGATCGGCTAATTGTAATGCGTAAAACTCTTCCAGGAGTAACTCTTACTCGCAGCGGGTATCGGGATCCAACTATCTCATAGAAGGTATGCAATCTCATTGCAAATTTCAACACTTGAAATTCCTGATAATATTTTGCCCCTAACGTGCTATGACCTTGACGAAAGCCAACAAACCATAGCCCGCTAGTCAAGTTCAACCCGTACATTTCTTGATTGAATTAAACCCACCCGCACGACCCTTGACGAAAGCCAACAAAGCCGCACGACTACCCTAATCCAATCGCATCGTATGCTGGCAGATAAGCAGCATATAGCTACCGCACACTGCACCTTGACGAAAGCCAACAAATGCAGCACAAATACTATATACAACTTATCTGAAATGACGGAGGGCTACGACAGGTTTTTCTGAAAACCTATTGCGTAATGAACTTGATATCGTTGTAGAATCGAATGAATTTTGAAATGGAGTGTTTTTGAGGCTTTTCTAGTTTTGCTAAAGGAGTCACTCCCGGTGAAGGGATCGTCGGTCCTTTCCTCGTCGAATGAGGTGCGGGATATATCATATATATCACTGTGCAAAGCAAAAACACTTAAAAGCAATCAAAAGACAAACCGAGTGTGTAGCATCTGCCAGTTATTGCTAAAGGAGTCACTCCCGGTGAAGGGATCTCGGTCCTTTCCTCATCGAATAAGGTGCAGGATATATCACATATACCTCTGTGCAAAGCAAAAACTGTAGCTACCTGTTTTATTTTGAAATTCGATTCTACAACATCTTAGGTTTCTTTTATTTCATTAATCACATTAATGAAGTCCCATCATTTATGTTACCTAAACATCACAGATAAATACGACGTACACTTATGCCATCCGCATTCGCCTCGATGTCCCCTCGTGAACCATTAGGTTTGGTGACTAACGGCAGAGCGGGGCAGGGCTAGCGCGGGTGTAAAACATAAGTAACGTCTATATAATATATCATATATACTATATAAAGTATCTATCACAGAACATCACATGATCACATCATAGATATCGCAGCAGAAGAATATCATATGAAATATTGGATATACTAGGACGTCCGTGTTTTCAATACGAGCCAGTATAAAACACGGATTCCACGGTCGTGATGAATAGCCAAACCCACACCCCTAGACCCCTACGAGAGCGGCAAGCAACCCTACCAATTCTGGAGTTAGGAGACCCGGACCCGACTCCTCGAGTTGGTCTCCCACTGGACTCCAGAACCCGGTTACTTGTGCCCTCCTCCTTGGGTCTATCCTAGTGCGGAAAAGTAAATAATATACAAACGGTGACATCTTCCGCAACCTGGAAGTTCCCCAATAAAAGAATATTACATACAAGTTTTTACATGAATGAAAATGAAAAACACTCATCTCACATAAAAACCCACGGCTATTCAAACACGACGATCCAATATAATATATCCAGCAACACATAACATCACATGTCATCAACGTAAGTAAATATGCGCATCCCAATTGTCGTTGACATATAGCAACGAAACCGGCGATATCACATATTACACTTACGGTCACAGAAAAGAAAGTGTAAAATTACAATAGTTGGAATCCGCAACCTCCTCAGACATCGCATGCCTGACCAAATGAATTCCTTAGACATCGCATGCCTAACAATTATAAACCCCGCATTTTAGTCTCAAAATCGAAAACTCTTTTCAATATGAAGTCGGGTAATTCAACAGGATTCCCGACACCCTGATCGAATGCGCGTCGCAAACTTTAGTAGGCCGCTGCACCCCCGATGCCGTCGACGAAGTGCACCAAGGCGGAACACCGCTGCCGCGAGCACCCGACCAGATGCTTTCGGCGACGGGGTTCTCCTACAGTCACTTGGTCGGGGCTATTGGGTGTAGCAGTCTATTAAGTTTACCCGACGAGTATTCGCGTACGCTATGTGATTGCGACGGACTTTTGATCACATCAAAATTCCGTGGCAATCGATCAAGTGAGACTAAACTGCTATGTTTATAACATTCATTCAGTTATCTCATAACTTATTGTGAATTCCAATTATTGTACCACATTCCGAATAAAACAGAAAATGTTAAACTTTCCGATCGAACAATCGAACACCCAAGTTTTCCCGATACAGCTCATCACATGAAACAGGTTTTAAAACATTCAGTTCATGCCTCAGTACCAACGGTCCAGCCGTAGAAGGGTCAAGCCAACGCCTCACATGTGGCACGCCGTACTACCCCAAACCCGAAGGTTCAAAGGCAGTTCAAGACGGTCACATAATCGAGTTAAGGTTTGTTGTCTTCTAGAGGGACCATCGCATTACTTGCATTACTTAGAACGTCTTTAAACCTCGGAAAAATCCAACACTTGGAAATTTTCCGTCAGGGGAAACATTGGGTATTTATATCCGGTCGAACTTTTTAACATATTCAAAAATATCCGGAAAGCCACACAGACAAAATCTGATAATCCAATCGAAACTACGAACCGCCAATACACACCAGAAAATTCAACTCTTGAATAAATTTTAAAAATTCCCAGAAAACTCAGCATAATTTATCAGGAATTACTGTGCAAACAATGAGGGCTGACGTCACCAGATAGCCGCGGAACCGCCGCAGAAGCTAGGCTTCTGCCGCGGTTCCGCCGCAATAAATACTGTTCATCGAAAAAATTTTGCATCGTAATTCTTATTTTCTCTTGCTGAATTTTTTAGCAATTTTTAATTCTGGAAAAACCCAGATTTTAGAAAAAGTCCAAAGAGCATGTATTGGTTAGGGTTTCGGGATCGTTCGGACTTCAAATTCCGTCTGGACTTCGCCTAAGGCTCTAGCTAGGCTCTGATACCACTGTAGGGTTCCTAGGCACCCTAATGAGGTCTCACAAGGCATCAACCATGCCCATTTCAAATTCTAACGGTGCCGAGAAACCCGACTACGGATCGTTGGCTAGAAAACTAGGCGAAAAAGAAACTAGTTAACAACTTAACTAAGGTTTATACGGAAATACAACCTTTGTAGATCCGGTGCTCCACCTCCATAGCTCCGCAACGAAGTCCCCTTGCTGTCCAAGTGAATTCCCGGACTCTAGCGTCGGCTTCATCGGAGAATAGGCGGGCTAGGTCGTCGATGTCCATGCCGAAGATGATCTACGTCGAGGCATCGCTAGATCAAGCTCCCACTTCACCAAGTCATGAAACTTGTGAAGAAAACACCCTATACTACTTGGCAAGAGGTAGAGGATCAAGAAATAGGAAGTGGGTTCACTTTAGAATTGGATTTCTCACTCATTTCCATCAATCACCATTGATGGAGCATAGCTTTCTTCACTTGAAGAATGGATGAAGAAGAAGAATATTATGATAAGATTAATTAGAAAAGAAAAGAATAATAATTCTTATCATAAAGGTAACCATGGTAAAGTGTAGAGATTGAACAAGGGTTAGTGGAGTGGTTATGGTTAAGCATGAGACAAAATGGTGACATAGTCAAAGTGTTCATGAAGCTTCATGAAAGATTAAAAGAATGCCACCATTTTTCTCACCCTTTTTCTTTTTCCAAATGAATAACTAAATAATAAATAAATAAATAAAAAAGAAAACAAAACCCTAACCATTCACAACCATGGTTTAATCTTTACACTTAACCAATATAGCATGCATCATCAAACATGATACAAACATGTGCACAAAATCATATCGCATATACAATGCGCACATCCGAGTGAGAAAATCCATTCAAAGTGAACCGATACTAGTTAACGCAAAGTAATATATCAAATATATAATTATACAATAAATCATTAAATCAACACTTGATTCAATGATCCGGTCATGTCGCACATAACCGACTGGTATCAATAGTAACAACTTATCGAATCAACACTTGATCCGATAACCCGGCTATATCGCATATAACTGATCAATGTCACATCGCGAGAATCGAATACAGTATCACATACTGGTATTATTCTCGGTCCCGCACATATCTCATATGCGCTCCTATTTCGTTTCGCTTGAGCCAGGAAACCTCTGTGTAGGACTCTAAAGACTCGTCAATACGCCGGCAGCAGATGATGATCATATCAAACATCCACAAGCCGCAAGCGGTCTGCTAAACGTAACGGCCACCCGGGTATTGAGCGATCAGAAGATCGACGAGCAAGCCCACTCACACTCCTGTGAATCCAACCAGTAACACTTACCGTACAGTCCGGTCTGTTCGTCTGATACGTCGCATATCTCGCCTAGGGGTGGTAAACGTGAGACCCCAATAGCTCGATAAGTCGTGTCGATATGAGGTCTATAACAATTCGAGATACTACTGGTAACACTTACCAGTAAATCTCAGCAACCCTGGCCAGGGATTTCCTGTTATAGCCAATCGAACACAGCGCAACATCAACTCCCTATACCGGGAGAGACGGATCCCCTCCTATCGCTCATTGCCTCCATGTGACTCGAGACTGTACCCAAAAACCACCATTTTGCACGCCCTCTTGGACGTGGTAAGGTGGAAATCAAAGCACAGTGGGAACCACACAAGACTCTATGACGATCTCGGGTCAACAGACTACTCTGTACCAGTGTCACCAGAGAACTGCCATCTGACGTGAGGTATAATACCATCTGGGAGTTCTCGGCGAGTCCGTCCAGTGTACCCAGTCTCTACTGAGCACCTGTGTATCATCTCTGATGTCAAACACCAATGGATATGGGATCATCCATCGCCCATCTGTATGGGTCGAGAAGGTATACGCTAGTCTACTCTGGTATATCAATGCCCCGTCTCGATACACCCACGACTAGGGACTTTGAAGGATGTACTTATGGACTACCATGTCCCCACTAGTATGATCCGCATCATAGTCCAGGTAGTCAAGTACACATCCTAAGGGCTTTACCAACATGTAACAGAGAGACAATCAATGAACACGTTAAGGTAAAGATCAACCAGATAGCATACTATAATGTCGAGCAAGAAAGTCCTCCCTATATATGTCCCAGCATCCACTACAATATACATCCTATGTATAGTAATGGCCTCTAGGGCATACATATAACTAACACTCCTCCAACACACCGCCCCTCCGTTGAGGGTAAACACAAACCCCGAGACAGACTTGCTGTCATCTTTGTCACTCTGGAAGCTTGAATCGGTAAAGGACTCGACCCTGAGGTCTCCATTACCGTAAACCAGGAACATCTCCTTAGTCCTTCTCAGGTACTTGAGAATGTTCTTCACAGCCATCCAGTGGTCCTCACCTGGGTCTGACTGATACCGGCTCACCACGCTCAGCGCGTAAGCTACATCAGGTCTTGTACATAGCATCGCATACATTATAAATCCTACCGCCGAAGCATAGGGTATAGTGCTCATGCGAACCCTCTCCTCGTCAGTCTTAGGAGACATCTTCTTGGAGAGGGTGATTCCGTGCAATGCGGGTATGTTACCGCGCTTAGAATCTTCCATACTAAATCTCTTTAGTACGGTCTCTATGTCTTGGACTGCGAAAGTCCCAGTAGTCTCTTGGATCTATCTCTGTCGATCTTGATCCCCAGAATGTACGAGGCATCACCCAGGTCCTTCATAGAGAACCGTTGTGACAAGAATAGCTTGGCCGATTGTAGCATAGGAATGTCATTTCCTATCAAAAGAATGTCGTCCATGTACAAGACTAGGAACATGACAGTTCGTCCTACAATCTTCTTATAGACACAAGATTCATCTTCGTTCTTGATGAAATCAATTTCCTTGATTGCCTCATCAAAACAGATGTTCCAGCTCCGTGATACCTGCTTTAATCCATAAATGGATTTAAGCAACTTGCACACCTTCCTGCTGCTTCCACTGTCTACGAAACCTTCTGGCTGATCCATGTAAACGCACTCTTCCAAATAGCCGTTTAGAAAAGCCGTTTTAACGTCCATCTGCCAGATTTCATAGTCATGGAAGGCAGCAATGGCAAGTAGGATCCGAATGGATTTGAGCATAGCCACTGGAGAAAAAGTTTTGTCATAGTCCACACCAGGTCTTTGACGAAAACCTTTTGCAACGAGTCTAGCCTTATAGGTTTCCACCTGCCCATCTACACCAAATTTCCTTTTATAGATCCATTTGCATCCAACGGGTTTTACCCCGGGTGGAGCAATATCCAAGGTCCACACTTTATTGGTGTACATGGACTCCATCTCGGATTGCTTTGCATCCAGCCACTTATCAGAGTCCCTAGTGATAATGGCCTCCCTGAAACTGGTAGGGTCATCTTCTTCCAAGATGGAATCCTCTCGGTCCCCGTCTATGAGAAAACTGTAGTATCTCTCAGGCGGATGAGAAATCCTACCAGATCTGCGGAGTGGCTGAGGTTCGTCTGGGGTTATTGAATCCAGTGGTTCCTCCAAATTTTCAGTTACATTTTGTGGTTCATAGATTTCTCCCAGTTCTACCGAACTCCCACTAGTTTCTTTTGCAAGAAACTCCCTTTCTAAAAAGGTATCATGGCGAGATACAAACACATTCTGTTCCTCAGTGTGGTAGAAGAGATATCCTAGTGAATCTTTAGGACATCCCACAAATTTACGTAGAACTGACCGTGCCTCTAGCTTGTCCGGTTTCTGTGTTTTCACATAGGCCGGACAACCCCATAACTTAAATCGCTTAAGATACGGATTTCTTCCACTCTATACTTCATATGGAGTCTTAGGCACAGATTTGGATGGAACGTAGTTCAGTATGTATACCGCTGTCTGAAGTGCATGTCCCCAAAATAAAAGAGGCAACTTGGCACTACTCATCATGGATCGAACCATATCCAATAGGGTACGATTCCTCCGCTCTTGTACACCGTTGTGCTGTGGTGTATAAGGAGGAGTAAGCTGAGAGAGAATTCCATTCTCTTTTAAGTAATCTAGGAATTTTGTGCTTAAGTACTCCCCTTGTAAGTGCACGGCGGTGCCCCGGCCGTCAATCCGACGCCGGAATGCGGAAGCGGTGATTTACTTTAACTTTTCAAACCGGCACCACCGTGCACTATAAACCCGGATCGGGCCATTAAACTAGTCCTAGCTATCTAGAGAGGGGGTTGAGAGATATACCGAGCGATCCGTGTCCTTCGGTCTTCTCATCGTCGTCCCGTTCTCCCGCGGAATCTCCGGTCTCCATCTCCTCGCCGGAAGGGCACTACGTCGCCTGCTTCTTTTACGGGCTCCCACCTCTGGTCCGAGGCAACTCGGGCACGAAGTTAGCGAGTCGACGCGCCCAAGGTTTGCTTTAGAATTGTGTAGTGTTGTGTCTCATTTGGGGTTGTAGGAGGTTGTCATTTGGTGGAGGAATTGATATATACTTTTGGAGGAGGAGCAATATGGTTTTGCAAAGCCAATGAGATACCAAAATCCTCACTCTAAAAATTGGTACAGCCCCTTGTCATGGCCAGCCTTGGCATTGGGAAGAGAGTGAGAGAGAGTGAGGGAGTGTAACAAAAAGAAGTAGCCACAAGAATAATGCAAGAGAGAGAAAAGGCCATCATAATAAGCAATGATCACAGACCAAGTTCAACACTCCAAATCAACCATCATGAACCCAAAGTCAAGCAATCATGAACTCAAGAAAGTCAAGGGAGGCTAAACCATCATGAAGCCACAATATGCAAAGACAACCCTCCAAAATGCTTATTTGCACAAATGCAAATAAGCCCTCCTCCACCAATCTTCGGCCAATGAAAGATACAATGAAATATGGCCGAAACGGAAAGCAAACTGGCAACTCCAAAAAACTGATCCCGTAATAAATTACAGGAAAACCCCGCTACTATATATACATACCCGCATTTGTATTTCGACCGAAATACAAATGCAATGAGACAAAATCTACACTGTACTATACTAGGATCCGGCTTAAACCAAAGCCGGCTAGTATAAACCCGTCCGATCATGATCCGTGCAATACCGCACGTATCTGATCGAACCCTGCCATATCTCCATACGGCCTCTGCAGCGTTTTGCCCGAAACTTGAGTAACTGAATGTGGGGGACTCTAAAGACTCGTCAATACTATGGCTGTGGATTTAACCACTAGCACGTCAGAGGTATTAGCCATACGTGACGGGCTACCAGCTATTGACCAAAAGGGATGTCGATGAGCGAACTTATCCTGACACCCTACTGAGCGTGCCAGTGACAATATCCGTACAGTCCGGTCCGTTCGTCTATGAGCATCGCATGGCGGGCCTAGGGGGTTGGTAAAAGACAGACCCCCAAAAGCGGTACAAGTCGTGTCAGAGATCAGCCTAGAACACCCTGAGATACTACTGGAATAACTACAAGTAAATCTCCTGCCTTGGCCAAGGACTTTTCATGTTCTGGCTCTCCTAGACACAGTGCGACCTCACCCCCAATACCGGGAGAGACGAACCCCCGAAGATCCGCTCACTGCCTCCATGTGGGTCGGGACTGTACCCAACTAAAACCTGTTTGCACGTCTCCTTTGAGCGTGGTAGGGTAGTAAACAAAGTACAGTGGGAACTCACACGAGGCAAATGACGATCCTCAGGTCGATGAACTACCTATATACATGTCACCAGGGAACTGCTATCTGACGTCAGGTATAAGACCAACTAGCATGTTCCCGGCGAGTCCTGTCCGGTGTACTCATAACCCAATGAGCACCTGTATACATCTTAGGTGAACCAACTGACACCAGTGGCTTGTGATACTGGCCACCGCCCCTCGTCGGGGTCTCGACTGTATACACTAGTCTACTCTGGAGTATCGATGCCCTGTCTCGAAACACCCATAACTAGGGACCATTTAAGGATGTGCTTATAGACCACCAGCTCTCACGTATATGATCGCCCTCATACTGCTGGCAGTCAAGCAAGAATCCTAGGGGCTCTATCAACGTGTAATAGCGACCTGTTAGGTCACCTAAAGCAATACACGATGACAAAGATAAACCAGATAGCATACTATCATCTTGAGTAAGACTGTCCTACCGGGATAGGTCCTCCCTCAATCATTGCAATCACGTGCCTGTGATCCAATAATTGACTCTGAGGGCACTGTCTCCAACAATCTTCTACTTGCACTCAAGGCTAATTATTGCGATGTTGCATACACACAGCCCGTGTGATACCGAACACCCAACTCCTCTACTAGTCAGTCTCACAAAGCTCGCTTGCGAAACTATTGCGTTCGAGGAATAACTTCAGTGTGTGGATCCGCCTAGATGTTTCTTTCTATGTCTCTCTATATCTCAAGTTCACGGAGAAAGCCATCTCCCGAAATGAGCAATACCTGTCTTAGAATGTGTCTGGATGTCTGATGGGACCTAGCTCATAAATGAACTCCAAATCCGAACTTTTTAGACTGTATCGTCAACTGAACTTAATCAGTATCCTGCGCTATGCCTCCCTCAGTATTGCCTTGGACCACCTGTCCAAAATACTGTGCCTCGTCAGAAGGAAAACTATAACTCTGACAACCTCCTTGTCATCCATGTCACCTTGGAAGCCTGGAATGATAATTGTCTCCCGAATGAGGCTGTCTTTATCATATCCCTAGAACATCTACTTATGTTCTAAAACTGCTTCCGACTGTTTCTCCAGGATTGGATCAATATCAACTTATTGCTTCTACCGCAAAACAACACCTGGTGTGGTACTTGATATCTCATGATTGACTCAATTGCCTGAGCAAGTGATCTGCCAATCATGCACATCCCTCTCCCCTTCAGTCTGTAAGACACCTTTAGAGAGGGTGATTCCATCACCTGCAGGTACACTACTGTGCCAGGAGTCGTCCATTCTAAATACTCTTAGAATGCTGTCTAAGTACCCTTAATTGGGAAACCACCCAAATCTAAATCTAAAACTATAGATCCAGTAACTAGTATGCCTGATACAATGTCCAAGTCCTATGTGGAGAAACCACTGTGTGACGACCAAAGTGTAACCGATCGTAGTATAGGAGTTTCTTTTCCTACTCTGTGTATGTCATCCAAATACCAGGACATCACACCCTACTACCTTTTCAACAGATCCATCCCATATTCTGATGAAGTCAAACCTATGACTGTCACGTCAGAAATAGATGATTATCTCCGCTATATCTGCTTTAGTCTATAAATAGACATAAGCCACATGTCCACCATGCTTCCGCTGCTCCTACTGATCATGACAACCCTCTGGAAGAGTCATATAGACGTACACTTCTAAAGCCAGTTTAGAACGACGCTATACTCATCCTCCTGCCGGGTCTCACAGTCTGGAACAACAGCTATGGAAAGTCTGGGTAAACAAGAACTTCCCTGTCACCATCCTTGAGGCTACCGAAGTACCTCTCGGGTGTCTGAAGTTACCTACCTTATCTGCGGAGTGGCCAATGGAATGTCCAACCAGATTGAATCTTTAGGTTCCTATCAAATCTTCAGTAATCGTTTGTGGTTCTGGAATCGCTTCCAGTTCTACCAAACTCCCACTACTGTTTTCTGAAAAAATCCATTTTTTATTAAAACTGTGGTGAGTCAAGAACAATATCACTATTGATCTTTCAGATGGTCGAAAGTCAACCCTCGTCATAGCCTGGGTCAACCCACAAACAGACATTACAGAAACGTGCCTTGAGTTATCCAGAGTCTGGTTTTAAGCATAATCCGGACAACTCCCCGTACCTTAACATCGTTAAGATATGAACTGTTCTATATCCAATATAGAACCAGAGGCACTGATTTAATTGAACCAGATTCAAATCATGCAGCTGTCTCCAGTGCATGTCAACTAAATGGAGGGAGGCTGATCAGCGTTACTCAACTTAGGAACGCTTCCAATTATGAGTAACCTGAAAGAGAAGCTAGTTCTCTTAATCACTACTATCAACTGAATACCATACACAAGTATCTACATCTTCGATCACTTTGAAGAATCCTGATACTTGCAATACTTGGTTCTCTACTTTATTCAAATACCCATAACTTATCAAAATTCGGACCCTGTGTTTTCACGAAACACCTGTGTAAAAACTAGAGAAGTATAAGTAAACCGAATATAGTACGAGGACCAACCCCTCTGTCCTGATGGACCCTGGACAATATACAATACTCTGTATAAGTCCCTTGAGTCTGATAACTCATTCACTGTGTGTCGTAGGTTGAAAACTGTATTTATGGTTAAGAAGAATTACACCGCTGTTTAATGCTCCTTACCAACCTATCCACTGATATAGGTAAATGCCATAGACATAATTTCAAAAAGGTATATCTCACTTTATGAAAATAGATGTACAGATATATCGATTTGAAAATGGTGCATAACAGCGGATATTCAAAACCAAATATTTGCCGACCGGCAAACAACCCAGGTGACTTCCTCAAATATCACCGATTACAACGAATTCCGATATAATGAGGATGATCACCTAATTCCCAATAACTTACTCCCACTCATCATCTGTAAAACCATACAGATGTGAGAATCATACCTGGTAAATACATACCCTGGAGTAAGGAATAATTGGGAAATCAGTTTTCTTTTAACAGTATACAGTGAAACTGAAATATTGAAATGTTTCGATGGGGTATCCCGGTATTCCTAGTAATGCCTCTTCCAGATTCACGACTGTAACCGTATAATTCTTTGCCACCTCTCCAAATCCCTTTATATGTCTTTAGTCATTAACTTCTGCACACCCCTTTAGGCCAAATGGTTTTCTTCCTTCCCTACCGTTCGGCACCAGCCTATGGTTTGGAAGAAGACTATCCAATAAGCATAATAGGTGTACTGTCCTAATCCTAGGAGCACTCGCAATGAGAGAAGGTGAAAATAAAAGACAACCGAATAAACCTTATTCCTATTTCTACTGAACCAGAATCCATCCCCGAACTGGAACAAGTTCCTTTCGAGTTCGTATATAACCATACGATGGAGTATCCAATAAACTGTGGGTCTTCGTAATGATACGGAGTGTCCTGGAGAAATACAAAGGTGAAGTGGGAGTGGTAATGAAATACTTTGTTTGGTCATGAATATCAGTTGCAATTTACTTTGCCCTCTTACTAATCCTTTGCTTTGTCTTAACTTAATACCTTCTGTACACCATCGTTAGGCTAATTGGTTTTCTTCATTCCCTACCGGTCGGCACCTGCCTATGGTTTGGAAGAAGACTATCCAATTTGCTTAATAGGTGTACTATCTCCTAAACCAAGGAGTACTCACAACCTGAGAGAAGGTAAAAGGAAAAGACAACTGAATAGTCCTATTCATTTTCTTCAGAACCGGAAACCATCCTCGAATAAATTCCTTCGAGTTCGTATCTAACCATATGATGGTTTTGTCCAATGGAAGTGGACGTTCGTAGTAATATGGGGTGTCCTGGAGAAAAGGGTAAAAGTAGGAGTGGCAATGAGGTTTGCAACTCTGACAATCCAAAAGCCAGTGTTTAAGAAAGTTCGGTTAATTTTGGTCACTGAGTCATAGTCTGAGGGTCGGGTCACTGGTCGCTGCCAAAGAGAGAGAGAAAAGAAACAATCAGCGTGCACTTTAACCTAGATCAGAATGGTTACCAATTTATCTAATCTGGAAACCTCCCACTGTACCGTCAAATTCTCCTCCAAACCTGAAAGAAGAATTAGTCGGGATCACCCGAGGAGTAA